>VBSM01003148.1:17228357-17254322 GCA_008086735.1 Cheirogaleus medius | reverse complement strand
AATTCTGTCTGCATGCTGCTGCTTCTAAACTCCTAGGAGAGATGCTTTTGTTTTTGGTTTTTTTTACCATTTTTGGGGATCAAGACACCATTGCTGTAGCTTCCGGTAGCTAGGAGGTGCTGAGGAGGAGCCTTGTGGTTCCTGGCCAGTTATAGGTATAAAATCTCAAATTGTAGGGATGATCAAAAGGAAGAGACACTGAGGAAAATATTTTTCTTGCATTTTCTCTTAAAGAGGCCTGAATGAGGAAGCAACCCTATCCCATTGCCCCAGCCATGCGTGAGCAAATACGTTCTGAGCATAGTTTTCATATCTTGGCTAACTGAGGGCGGTAGAACATTTACATCCATTTGATTGACCATTATTTCCCCCTTGCTAACGCAGTACCTACCTTTTGTGTCTTTCAGAGAGTAAAACCCTTAATCGTGCAATCTAAAGTGAATTTGACCGGTACTACATCTTCTTCAAGTGATTATCGTACACCTTCGGTAGGCAGCTTATTTTTTCACTATGAAACATTTTATCAGTTGATATTGTTCAACTTCAGTAATGAAACTTTTTCGTTCACCTACAGGTAGACAATAAGTACCTCGACGTGGGCAGTGATCAGGTATCCTTTCAAATTTCAGCGAGAGGTAAGATTCTTCATTGTCGGTAAAGAGGTTCACACACAGACTGGGTACTGAAGTCTAGATTAACTCTGCTTTTCTCTTTTACCCTGAGCTTATTTGGTATTCTGGGTGGATGTTTGACTTTTTTTCAGCCAATTTATAAAACTAATGCACAGATAAGCTGAATAAAAGAATACTAAGGTGTATTTCTGAATACTGATGCTACTAATTGAAAATCAATTTAGTCATATTAATACTTCAAAACAAGAAACTATCTTAGTTGGAATCTCATTTCTTTTTTATTAAACTAGCAACAAACCTGAAGCTCCTGTTAAATTCCTTTCCTCTCCCCCCCCATTTAATAATTAAAAGAAAAGTACAACTATTTCTAACAAACTTTATATACCATAATTCTGAAAGGGCTTCAAATTTGACTCTTTGGAATTTGGAAGTGCCCTTTGTTCATAAGTTTCCTTAAGTCTTTAGAGAACAACCATTCCTCCTTTTCTCTAAACTTGGAGGCCAAAATAGGAAGCCTACTTATTGCCTCTTTCCTTATTTGTCTAAATTACCAGCAGTCCAGCTGAAAGGTCTTCAGGGCCAGGGTGATTAGGTGAAATTAAAGAAATTCATCATCTAAAGCTTATTAGTAGGCGGTAATAAATAAGTTAGAGTAACAAAATTTGACATTATTTGTTTGAATTATAATTGTTGATGATAACCAAAGGTGTCAGTAATTTCTGTTTTTGTTTTTTTTTTATGTCTGGGAATGTTGAAAAGAAGACTTTTATAATGAATCTTTAGGCAAGGGAGAAGTGTGTAATATGAGTTTAAATCCTGGGCTCCTAATCATAAAATCCTCTACTTTCTAAAATCTTCAACAAGGAGGACTCTGTCTTCTCCTGGGCCTCTATGCCATGGAAAAGCTTTTTTCATGGCGCTTGTATGTATGGGTAGTATCTGTCCGACAGGTGCCTGCCCTGGGTACAAAGGATTCCTTCAGCAATCACAGCACTGGCTGCTTCCCCAGGCTGGCCCTGGTAGCATGCATCTGTTAGCTTAGGAAGCAGCAACCTTTAAAGGTATTTTATATAATTAATTAGATCTGTTGAGTTATTGGAAGTTCAAACTCATGCAGTGAGTTATTTCTAAAACGTCTTAATGTACTCATGATTGATAATAAATATGTAGATTGGTATATTTGAAATCTGTGGTTGGCCTGAAATTTTCATTAGGAAGTTTAATTAACCATAGAATTCCATTCCCCAAAAATTTCAGTTGAAGATTTTGCATTGAAAATTGACTTTCCCTGGCCAAGCAAAGCACTTTTCAAAGGATCGTTTGAAGGAACACAAATTAACTTGGATGGCCATTGGGCTTATCAGGCAGCCCCTGCTGAAACCAATACTGTCACCCACTTTCCTTAGCCCTGAAAATGCAAAATGTAGAGTTATTTCCACCCTTTCTACCAAAAATCCTCCTAAAATTCATTAGCTCGCTTTTCTGTCTTACTAATACAATTGAACATAAATGCTTTTTTATGATCCATGATTTTGCATTGTGCCCTAAAGCTCATCATTCTGAATATTAATCTGCCCTGGAGAGGCAGCCTGGGTGAACGTGTTCACACCAAATGCCTCTGGGCATAACCCTCGAGTCTCTTCCTATTAAATCTCTGATGCAACTTGGCCATGTGATGTTCTTCCCTCTGAAGATAGTGTCGGGAAATAATCCAGTTAACAAAAATGTCTGGTTAAATGGTTTCAGTGAATCCAAAATTTACTAGAAATAATTTTTTATTGAATAAAAATGAATAAATGAATGCCAGGAGGAAAGTGGAATTACTTTTTTAATAATTTGGGAAGTCAACGAATCTTCTCGTTAGAAAGCACAGTGTTTAGTGGAAATGCCTTGAGGATGGTATTCACGCTAGGTGTTCAAAGGGCCAAATTGTCTTCACCAGACAAGTCACTCCAAGCTCCCAAGGTACTTTGAACGGTTGAGTACCCACTTCAGGACCCTAGAAAATAGTTTAATACTTTCAAGCACTAAGTCACAAATACCTATTAAAGAGGTATTAGCTACATATAACATGGGGGATTACTGTAACCTATCTGGTGACAGACCCCAAGCTGAACTCTTTAAAGTCACTATTGTAATGCATTCCATTTTAAAGATATGTAAATAGAATATTAATATTAATATTTTAATATCTTATTGAATATTAATGTTATCTTCAGTGTTGCATCAAAGATCAAGGTTCTTAGGCTGTTACTTTCACACCATAAAATACTTTATAAAATTATGTATACCTAACAGTGGATATAAGCAATATTCTAAATGCCCTTCTAGTTTTAACTTGGATCCTCACTAAAACCCGAGGAGGTGAGCATTCTTGCTTTCCCCCATTTTATAGCTGAGACAAGTGAGAGAGAGAGTTTTAGGAAACTGCCGGGTTTGTACTGCAGATAAGTGGAAGAGCTGGACTGAAACCCAGACGGTGTAGCCTGAGGCCCAGTGCTGGTCCCCACTCGCTTGTATCAGCTTGCCCCAAGACTCACGCATGGCAGCATGGGAAATGTCCCATTGTCAACACCATGCAATGGGAAAATCCATGGTGTAACAGAGAGCAAGGACTTTGGAGGCTGATGGCCTGGTTCCGGTCTCAGTTCGCTACTTACTCATTGTGTGACTTCATCCCAAGCTCCATGTGCTGTGTAAAGTGGAGATGGTAACCTCACCTGGCAGGTTTGTTACAGAGATTGAATGAGATAATACATATGACATGCCTAGCTAATCCCTCTCTCTACTTTTCCTCCTGAGCTGTTCATAATAAAATCCCAAACTAAAGTCCAGCAAAACTACATTTTAAGCCACCACGAAAAGACAATGATGCCCTAAGCAGTAGGCTACTGAATTAAAAGTTAGTCTCTCCTTTGCTTCTTGAATAACTCATTTTCTACCAGCCATAAATAAAAACAAAATCCAGCATTAGTATCAAAACACATAGTACCTATTTTGGAAAGAGTGAAACAAAATATGAAATATAATTTATAAAACAATGTTATATCAGGTGATATGTCCTTCCTAAGCAGGCCAGAAATGATTTTTTTTTTTAATGTTACAAGTTCTAAAAATTCTAAACAGAACAACATAGGAAGTTCAAGAGATAAATAAATCCTTGTTAATTTAAGGGAATAAAAAAAATGAGGTACAATACTATCTACAAAATTTCACAGTAGTTTTTTACGCAGTAGTAATTATCCCAAGAGAGCACAGGTAACATTATTAATTTGTTTGCTATTTACCTCTGATAAAATTTAGGATCTGAGCCCCCCATTGTGTGCTGCGCCTGGCCACAGATTTTATGTACTCAAGAGGACCTTTCTCACAGTCTAGTAATTAGGTGCTATTGACATTGTAATCTTTGGAAATGTTCTTAATGAGCCCAAAAGACACGAATCTCATAGATAAAACCTCAAAGTAACAGTGACTCTTTAAGTAGCTTGTCAGGAAGAGAAAGCTCAAACATCAGTATCTGAAACACAGGAGAAACCCAAATTTAAACCTAGATTACATTGTGTTGTTCATTCTCTGAGACTTCCAGGGAAGAAACCTCCAAGAGATGATTTGAAAGGCTTTCAAAAAATAGTAGAACAATCGCAGTATATTTGATATGATTTAGGAACCTTTCTTTTCACCCTTTGAAACTTTGGACCTGAAAAGTATTTTTTTAATAAGGATACTTTCCACCAGTTTATAAAAATAAATATTAATTGAAAGTGGTGTTCAGTTACCTCTGCTGTTTTAAATACAAAAATAATTTGTAAAATCACACAAGGATTTGGAACTTGGATAAGAGATAAAAAGAAATTTTAGGCATAAGTGTTAGTCTAGAAATAATATATTAAACAATGGTATCAACTGTAATATAATTTGGTAAAGTTTTCAAATTCATATTCAGATGCATATTTTATAATATTGCTACATATAAAAACAATATATAACATCATTTAGCATGTAATTGATGTCTATAAAATGTTAAAAGGAATTATCGATGAATTATAAGTTAAGTACCAGGACTAATCTGATGTACTAAATATAATGTATTAAGGGGTCTGTAAATCTTAGTGATGTCACTGCCTTTTTTAATGTTTTCTACCACTTTCCTTATTGTCACAAACTACCTATTATTCAAATAATACATTTCTAGGTTATATATGTCATCCTTGTCCTTGAGGTTTGAGATTTGAGCTGATTCTCGACTACCTTTCCTTAGGAATTTTCCGTGCTTTTTATACATTTATTCTAGAGATACTTTCTACTTGAGGCATAGAATTTAGGATACTAGATGATAAATTAAAGCCTGAAAGATCAGCAGTCTGTCTCTTATTTTATCCTTCCAAATAAGGTGAATTCTCAACAGCATAGAAAAGGGTCAGGATGACCAACCGTATCAGTGAAGTAATGACAAAATTAGAGGCTCTCGATCTAACTGAAGCGATGTCCATAGGTCAGATAGGGAGTGAAAAATGTGAAAACTGGAAAGGAAAGGAAATTTAATTCATGGTTTGAAAATATAGTTGTTAATCTTTGAAACAGACAGGTAATTACTTTGAATTTGCAAGATCGTTAATATTTAGTAGAAAAAAGTCAAGACTAATACATCTTAAAAATATGCTTCATTAATCTGATGGACTGTCTTGTATCATTAATTCAGTCCAGCGATGCTTTTAAATATATGAGACAATGTTTTATTTAATAAATAAGCACATCCCTTATCATGTCCATACCTGGTGCTCAGAGCTCTCCAAAGCATGAGGTACGAGACAAGAATGCTTTCTGGTGTGCGCTGTCAGTTCAGTTGTTATGCATGAGTTGAATTCCAGCAGCTTCTCTGGATCCTGTGACCAACGATTTGATCCCAAACCTCAGCTGCCTGGTTGCCCAAAGCTCAGACTGCTACTATGGTTACTTAAGAGCATTATATAATAATAAGCCTTTATGGTAGTAACCAAATATTGAAAAGGGGTTTAATTAGTGCAGAGACAAGTGGGTATTAAATTTTAACTTAAGAATGTTTCTGTTATAGAGATGGCAAAATGTTACAGGGTATTGTATATGGATTCATGCACATCTGTGCACTTATCAAGTATACCCTTAACTGGATTATACATTGATTTAGAGCTTCTTGTATATTTTTAAATAATGTTTTATAATATATTCATAAAGGTTTTACACATCTTTTAGAAGATTTACTCCTAGATAACTTGTAGATATAAGTAACATACTTCTTGCTGCTATTAAGAAAGGAAGCTTTGTTTCTGCAACATCCTTCACATCTGTTACTGTTGACCATTTTTGTGCTTTGATCTTGTGTCCAAGAAACTTGTTGAACTCTATTGGTCCATTAGCTTGTCTGAAAAGTCTCATAATTTTATTTAGACAATCACATCATCCATAAAAAGACTTGTCTCTTCTATATACTTGTTTTTTCCTTTTTTATTGCATTGGCTAGGATTTCCAGCATTGTAATAGAGCAGTCAGTGGCACACTTGTCTTGTTTCTCTAACAGGATAGGTTCTAAAGTGTCACCACTAAGTATGATGGTTACTGTAGGTTTGTCATAGCTACTCTTTCTCAAGTCAATAAAGCTATCTTCTGTATGTGGTGCTAAGTGTTCTTATAACAAATTGCTGGCTAATTTTTATCTGGTTTTTTTCCCCCCTTACCTATTGAGCTGAAAATTGTGATTTTTCTCCTTTAATTCATTACTTTTGAAATATATATTAATAAATTTTCTCATGTTGAATTATACTTATATTTCCTAATGTTTTGTGTACATGGATAATTTTAATTTTCCAGTCAATTTAGGATTTTTCTTCCGAGTTTGGTCTCTAATTTTTTTCCCTAAACTACCCTAACTATACCCTAAAGGTATAACCTTTATACCTAAACTAGATTAGCTTAGAAAGAATTCACTTCTTCTACATTTTCTTTTAGACTGTTAAAGTTGGTATAAAATAGGTATAATCTGTTCTTTGATGGTACGAAAAATTTGTCTGTCAAACTAGGCCTAGTGTCCTTTGGGAAAATGGGAGAGATTTTTGAGTATCAATTCAATTTCCTTAATAGCTGTTAGTTTTCTATTTTTTATTGAGTTAATTGCAAGATTTTTTCCGTACAATTAATCCATTTTATCTCGGGTTTCAAATACATTGAAATAAACTTGTTCGTTGTATTTTCCTATGAGTTCTACCATCTCTGTAATTATGTCCCTTTTTCTGTCCCTAATTTTTTTTGTTTTTTTGCTTTTTTGGTGTTTTGTTTTGTTTTGTTTGAGACAATGTCTCTTACTCTGTTGCCTGGGCTAGAGAGCTATGGCATCATCATAGCCCACTATAGCCTCATACTCTTGGGCTCAAGCGATCCTCCTGCCTCAGCCTCCCAAATAGCTGGGACTGCAGGTGGGTGCCACCACACCTGGCTAATTTTTTCTGTTTTTGTAGAGACGGGGTCCGGGGGATCTCACTTCTGCTCAGGCTGGTCTCGATCTCCTGGCCTCAAGCCATCCTTGGGCCATGGTTTCCCAAAGTGCTGGGATTACAGGCGTGAGCCAACGCACCTGGCCAACTTGTTTTATATAGTGACCATGTATTTCTTTGTTCTTAATCTTGCTAAAGTGTTGTATAAATTTTAGTCTTTTCTGGTTTATTTATTCTGGTTCATTTTTAGTTTATTTATTCACTCTAATATTTGGTTATCTGGTTTAATTTATGTGTTTACTCTATTATTTTATTTTTCTATATTTTTTCTCTAGCTTACTCATTTCTTTTAATTTTTACTGCATTTTAATAACTCACTTATGACTCTGAAGAATGTTTTAGTTGTATCCCATAAGACTTTTAGACATACTTTGTTGAGATTGCTTTACCTTTCATTAATGACTTCTAACTTCATTATATTTAAGTCAGAAATATGATCTGTAAGGCACTGATCCTTGGAAATTTATACAGACTTAATGTGTGAAGTATTTTGTAAGTATCTACATGAACTTGAAAATAATTTACATTTTCTATTTTTTGAATGAAGAATTCCACACCTTTCTATTGGGTCATCTTGTTAATTGGGTAACTCAAACATCCTCTATTCTTCTAAGTTATTTTATGCCTAATCTCTTATTTTTCTGAAAGAGAAATATAAATATCCCACTATGTCTGAAGCTTTATTAGTAATTCTGTCAATTTTTGTATTAAATACGTTTATATTAAATGCATTCTAATTTATTGTATTTTTCTTGGTGGATTGTTGCATGCAGTAATTAACCCTAGTAATGCTTTGATGTCTTGAATTTTTGTCTCACGTAAATTACACGTAGCTTTCTATTATTAGTGTTTGCATTGTATCTCTTTTTCCATTTTTTCAATATTTTTATGATTCTTTACATTAGATTTTCCTCTCTTAAACAACTTAAAATTGGATCTTTTTCATTCTCTTTGATATCTGCTTTTAAACAGATGAATTTATTCTACTTATAACAATTGCGATTGATAATACATTGGGGACTTATTTCTATTATCTTTCCTTTGTATTTTCTGATATTTTGCTTCACTGCCTATTCTTTGGACTGATAAGATTTCCTGTATTCCTTTGTTTCCCCATCTGCTGGTTCGAAAGCTACAAGCTGTGTTTCTTTTCTTTTAGTGTATATGCTTACACATGTGTATGTTTTGGTATACATGTATGTTAACAAGTATCATGTTCTAGCATTAAGAATCAAATGTGGTAAGGCTTGTGTATACATGTGCCTGCCACTTTCCTGGCAGTTAGTAAGTGATCAATAAATGCTTCTAAACCTGAATGTGAAGTTCCCTCCATTCAGATGCATGACTTTGTGAACTCGGGTTACTATTTCACAATACCCCCTGCTTGTCCCCGTGTCCCTGTGCTCTTTCCCTATAAACATGCCCATGTTTATAACATGTCCTTGTCTCACTCTCTCCTTCCCTCCCCTCCAAGAAATCTGACCCTGCTTTCTTCCCTTCTCCACCTCCTGTTTCCTCTGCTTGCCTCCTGGCTTCGCTTCTCGCTGGCACTGCTACCCGGTGGGGCCACCAGAATCCATCAATTTCTAGTCCTCATCTCACTTGACCTCACCCCAGGATTTTGTTCCTATTGAGCACCCCTTAATTCTTTTTTTTAAAAAAAGCTTTATTGAGGTATAATTGGCAAATCAAAATCGTATTTAAGTGATTGATCACTACAATCAAGCTAATTGATATGTCCATCATCTCACTGTTTTCCTCCTCTCCTCTTCCTCCTCCTCCTCCTCCTTCTGTGGTGAGAACACTTAAGAGCTACCTACCCTCTTAGCAAATTTCAAGCATACAATACAGTATTGTTAACTATAGTCACTCTGCTGTACCTTAGATCTCCAGAACTTACTCATCTCGAATAACTGCTGATGCAAACCTTTGTGCCCTGACACTTTGTCCACTTTGCCTCCATTCTCGAAATCCTCTCCTCTGGCCTCCCAAGACACCAGCCTGTCCTGGTTCTCCTCCCACATCTGAGAGTGTCCTTGTTAGTCTCTCCTGATTGTTCAATTCTGCCCCTGCTCTGAGCCTTAAATGTTGGGGTCACTAAGGATTTCATTCTTTGGTTCACTTTTTCATACTTTTTTGTTTTCCTCTGTTGAATCCTTCAGTAGATCTCTAAGGCTTTCAGGATAAAATCGAGTTCCTCATTTTAGCATAGACTTCAGAAGCCCTGCCTCTCCCCTCCAAGAGTTCTCTAACCCAATCACATCCAATGGCTGGCGGTTCCCTGCTGTTTAATGCTGTTCCACGTTTCTGTGCCTTTATACAAGCCTGCCCCTGGGGGTGGGTCTTCTGCCTGGTCTTGCTGGGCTTGCTCATATTTTGTGGTCAGCTGACCATTGATGGCCTTATGCTGGATGCCTGCTGGGTGACAGGAGTAACCAGATCTCATGTCCCTCATAAGCAAGTAGGCCAACCCAGGCTTGCTTTCATGGTGGTCCCAGGGTTCTCCAGAGCAGCAAGAGAGAGCAAGCTCCAATGCACAAGCTTAAGTCCCTTCTGATGTTACATTTGTTCTTGTGCCATTAGCCAAAGCAAGTCGAGTGTCCAAGATCAGAGTCAATGTGGGAGGGTACTGCAAAGGCTGTGGGTACCCGGGGTGGGGGGGGCCACACTACTTAACCTTCTAGGTTTCCTTGTTCATTCATTCATTCATTCATTAGTTCCACAGAGTTTATGAATAACTACTATAATCAAAGTCATAGGCTAGGCCCTGAAGACACAGAGATTTTTCTCCATGCTTGGAATTTATCTTCTAAGACAGTCACTCAAAGACTAGCACATGCAATAAAAATCGGACCAGGATTATGGACGTCCCATAAGGTAGAATGGGCCTCAGAAGGATTCTCCACAATCTTCCCTGTTTTTGCAGAAATTGCTACCTAGTTAGTCAGGATTATCTATTACTAGCCTCTTCCCTTATAAGAATAATCAAAAACCAAGATATAGAAACAAAGTTTTAAATATTTTCAGTGTGTATATTTTAAAAATTATAATTGAAATATCACTGTATTTCCTTGGTAACCTATAAATTTCATGATAACCATATTTGCACTAAATATCTAAATGTCAAAGGTGCAGTTAACATTCTAATCCTCAGGCCCCAAATTGTTCAGTTGTTCATAGGAGTACATAACTGCTTGTACCTTCAAATTCATTCGTGCAAAAATTGCACAAACCAAAAGTTCTAATGAAAATCCCTTTAGAAATAACTATCTAAAGCTTCCATATTAAGAGTATTTATTTTTCTCTAGGATTAGAGCAGATTGCATTGGGAGCCCAGTCTTTCATAAAGAGAGGGGGTGGGGAATTGAGTTGGCCCTTCGTTTTCTCACAAAAGGCACAATGTGAAGCGCATCTGTGAACATTGCATAATTTGTTATGTTCTACAAAGAGGTGGGTTTTTGTTGTACACATACCAAAGCTATTTGGTACTGTTTCACCAATGATCTCTATTCAGGTCCAGAAAAGAAATTGGCCCCAGAGGAGTGAAAAGAAGAGTAAATTTTTCTTTAAAAATTAGATACAGATTATCGCTTCAAAATGCAGGAGGGAATTTTACAAGTGATGGTGTACTGATTAACTTTCCAATGGACATCCAGTCCTTTATAATACACATGCTAGCTGTGGTCAGCTGTGACCAATGTGGTTTATTACTCTCCAGAACAGTTGAACTGAGATTACCCATCTAATTTAATTGAGAAATGTTGGGTGAACTTGAACTGTTTCATGGACATGAATGACCAGAGAATTTATTTGATGAGACATTAAAGGCTGAATATGGTAACTATCTCTTTGATGGTTTGATACAGTCAATTCTTTAGTTCATTAGCATGTCTTTTCATATTTTTTTTGTTGTTATTACTCTTTTTTTCTGGTGATTATACAGGACACCTAAACGAAAAAGGCAAATAAAGATTTTGTGCAACCTCATTACAAAAGTTAGCTACCTTACCTTTATTGGTAAACACTCGTGAGAGTTTTCATGCAGTTAACTCTTTAAAAAGTGACATCAGCTTTCAAGTAGAGGAAGTTAACAGTAATCAAATTGTGAAAAAAATTAATAGATCCACTGTGTTTCCATATGATAGTCCCCAAATTATCTTTAAAATGTTGTCTTCTGATTTCATTAAAGAAGAAAAAAAAAGGCCTCAGGAAGTTGACATGTTATTTACCAATCTCTTTTGCATCTCCTTGTAAACTGAGCTGCGTGAGCTATCACTGGTGGCCTCTCTATGAAACATTTACAGTAACTTTGTCAATTGTATGGTACACAAGATGGCATCAGACGACAGTGCTGTCTCTTCATATGTGTCTGCCAACATTTAAGATAAATTCTGCTTTATTCCCAACAACTAATGTTAAGGTATAATTTAGATATAAACATCTTTTTTTTGCTGTATTTAAATATTATATCTTTTAAAGTACTCAGAGAAACTCTGAATTTCTAGAGCCAGAAACTCTAAGAATAAATTATAAAATCACACTTCATGTTACTAGTGATTCTTTAAATGGAATTTTTCATTGAAACTTTGTCATTAAACTAGAAAGGCCTTTCGTTGTGCCCATACAAGCATAATAAATTGTATATGTTTGTGATACTGAATGACTCTTACCCATATGCTGCACGGCAAAGCTACATGAATGAGGCATTTACCAAATCAGGCCCACCACATTAAACAGAAAAACAATCTTTATTCATGGTAACTTATCAGTTTCAATTAATCAACCTTAACAATGGAAATTCTGATGTGTTCAAGCAACTTGAAAGCAATAGGTCATCTCCAGGGCAGCCATGTTGTGTCTTTGTGCCTAAGGTTTCAAACAAAGCAACATCTCCAATAAATATACACACATATACATACATACATGTGCATATATATACATACAAATGGACAGTTACCAGCTCGGTCAGGTGGTGCCAACAAAAATGCATGTTTATTGTTTATGATTTTTTTATCATAGCAAATGCAATTGTTTTCCTTCAAGTATTACTTTTTGAGCTCTGCAAGTTTAAACAAAAGGAAAGAAATTTCCATTGGGATGACCATCCTTTCAGATTCTGTGCTGCTATGTGAATAGCATTGTGCAAACCATTCCACTGGTTTTGAAAAGGGGTAACCATTGGTTTGATTTGGTTACACGGTTTAGCAAAGAGCTCCCTCCCACTGCCTTAGGGTCTGTGAAAGGTCTGTGACCTGTTTAGAACTGCCAAGTGAAATGTCATGTCGCCCCTCCCAAATGGGAGTATCTGCATTCATTTGATCAGTATAAAAAATGATTGGGGATGGCGAGATCAGTGCTTTTGAATTGCAATTTATAGCAGTTTACAAAAATGCACATTGTTGGAAAAGAAAACATGGAAGTGTTTCTTTCTAAATTGCATTACCTGTGAAATGTCATTAGTCTTTTAAGGATATTTACATCCTTTTTTTATTATTTAGGAGACTTACTTCAGCTAAAGAAAATCAGAATTTTATTACATTATGATTTTTTTAACTTGTATTTTGGTTTTAGAATTTAAAAAAACAATGTATCCAAGTTCTTAGAATAAACATAATTTATTAATTTTCTAAGAGAAATCTTTGTTAATGAGTTGCAGTAATAAAAGATTCCCAATTATCTTTCTTAGATTATTAGAGAGATTCATTTGTCTGCCTCGTCTGCTGATTTCTATTAATAATAGTGAGGCTGAAATCTCAAGCATACTTAATTCTACCAGGTTTTTACTATTCCTTCAACATCTTACTACTGAAACGTCTTTGTACAACGCGTACTTTCTAAACTGTGGTACCCATAGATTCATCTATGTATATGCATAGTTGCATAAAAGGAAATGTCATTTCTTTTCATTAATGTGCAAAAGAATACATGAACTTTGTCCAAAAAGTTTGGGTAGGCTGTTCAAGTTCACAAACACTGAATGCAGCCACCTGGAGTCTCTGGGGTGCAGAAAACAATGCCCTTTATGCTTTATACTATTTCTAGGAGTCTGGAAAGCTCCATCTCTTCACCTTAGGCAGTAGGTAGATTGGACATTACTTTGAAGAAATCCTCGAGTGAGAAAGTTACTTTGGGAACAGGCCCTCGGGGAGTCCCCGGGTGAAACTTGCCTAGAAAGAGAAAGGCCCTTCTGCAGAAAAGACTTGACCCAGATAGACTCCAAGCACTCCACTTTGAACCTCCCAACCATTGAAAGCCGAGGTTGTCACGTTTTTATCTTTGTTCATGTTAAGCCTTGGAATGACAGCCTGGCTCTGTGTTCCCCTCTCCCACTGCCCCGGCTGTAAGTGTCCACATTGACACCTACCGGTGACCGCAGGCTGCAATTCTTTGTCGCCTTCTCCACGCTCCTGTCTTTCACTGGGATTAGCTCAGGGCCTTTGTTCGCCTTCAAAGCTGGAACATCACGTCCCATGTTGTGGCTTTCCTGTCTCAGACCCCCAACGCTTTCCTCACAATCTACACACCAGGTAAATGTCCCTCCCTCCAGGGCAGAGAGCCCAGCCTGGGGGAGGAGGGGCGACAACATAGTTCCGAATTTCAGACCCCAGTGCCAATTGTTTTTCTTTCCTTCCCATTCATAATTTTCTATTTCATATGGACAGAATAGTGGAAATTTAAATCTTAGGAAATTTTCAGTTAAATCCCTGGACCCAAACACAAGACAACTCTCCCCACTTTTTTAATCCTCTTACGATGGCTCTCAGAGTGTCATTGACTGGCCTTGGTCACAAGCACCAGAAACCGTTTCCAGTCTGGGGTTGCTGGAGAACTGGCTCAGAGGGGACTTGGCACACGCAGTTTTGAAGGCCAAGGAGGATCTGGCCGCCTGAGCGACTTCCCCACCACCTCTCTTCCGGGTCACCGAAGAGGCCCCCAGCCCAGGCCAGGCCTGGGAGGACCCACTAAGAAATGATGCAAAGCGCCACCAGGGAAGAGTGGGTGGTGTTTTATGCATAGTCAGTAAAACAAAGTTCACGTCTGTTCATCTTTCCTCCTGTTTAGGGAAGTTTTCGGGAACCCTGGAAGAAGACCCTTATGAGAAGCCGTCCATGCCCCAGAACAGCCCCGCGGACACTCCCTACTGACCCGGCAGAAAGCTGGGCGGCGTGGAGCGGGGGCACAGAAAGAGGGCCCTCCCCCTCCCAGCGTAAGGCCTGCCTCCCTGGCCAGGGATGCCATCTCCAAGGAGTTTCTAAACTAACTGTTCAGTCCCTCCAGATTCTATACATTAACTCGAGCACCGAGTTTGAACAGAGCCCTGCGTGCGCCTTCTGTGCGCGCCTCCCCAAGCCTTTAGGGGAACCGCGGGGTGAGCGGGGTGCATACACCCTGGGGACGGCCACAGCCATTGGGGCGCTCGGGCGCTCAGAGGTGTGCCCAGGCGCCTAAGGGTGGGAAGGGAGGGATTTCAATTAAAAAGTTTAAGGCACTAAACTTTCTCTCTCATTCAACCAGTCTGTCTGTAACAAAGTCAAACCGATTTGCTGCCCCCTCGCCCAATCACTTGATCCCTATTAAGGTGAACCCCGAAGACTCCAGGGGATTTTACATTTCCTCTAGGGAGTTCCACTCACCACGGCGCAGGGCGCCTAGCCGTATCTTAAATTAGGCTGTAAACAATTCGTTACTAACTGGGCAGACTTTGGAGATTTGCTTCCGGGTAAGTATGAGGAGCAAGATTCACCTGTGAGTGTTTTGCGGGAATACCAGGTGACATTTACAGAAAGGCCGGTTTGCGTTTGTCCCGTGCGTAATGTTCGGCTTAGTCTTTTCTGTTCCCCTAGCTACACGTTAGGCCCCGTCAGAATCTGTATCTGAACCGTAGGCGCTGGATTACAAATCTCTAAAGCTATTTACTAAGTTTTAAGGAATATATTGGTGGTAGCTGTCACATAAAGCTGATATACTCTAGTGCAAAAGAAAGCTAAACAGGCGATTTATTTGTGCGTAAAAGGAACAAGATTTAATTGGAAAGAGACGTGTTATTTTCAACGCAAGTACATGGGGTGGCATAGCGCCGTGGAGCATTATTCGAGCTTCATCTACTATGCACTATATGCCACCGTCTCCAAAGGAGTGTTGCCCTAGAAACTTGTTTTAAATCTGCTGCTATATATCAACACCTTGTTTTAGCAGTCCTTGGCTGAATTACAGTTACACAGTTTGGCGCTTCTTTCAAATTTCCTGCCATCACTTTGGCTAAAGAAAGGAATTTTTCTCCTTTAGAAATGAATTGGCTTAATTAGTAAGTAGATTAATGGCAATTGCTGGTGAGTTGGTTTCCAGCAGAGTTTCACCAGAGAGGGTTAATCGGAGTCAGGTCTGGAATCTTTCCCAGAACTGGCTGCCAGCCATTTCCACCAACCAATCAACCCTACAAGAACCGGAGGAAATGAAATAAAATTTATATGCTCTGTGCCATTATCCTGGCTGGAAATTCCTTGGAAGCAACCTCCTGGTTGGGTGCAGCACATACTGTTTCATTTTAGAACTTTAACAGAAATTTTAACCTTCCACATTTATCTACCAAAGCAGAATTTCAAATGGCACAATAAGGTGTCTCCACAGAACCCTGGATGCGTTGGAAATTTCTGAGGTTTTCAGCCAATTTCAGGTTTAGAGAAGTTGCAAAGTACCCCTCAAGTCCCGCCCTAAATTTGTTATCCACCCGAAGTCCTTCAGAAGTTTTGCTGTATGTTTTGTAGTCGTCTCCCTTATTTTTTTTCCATAGTGATAAAAATGCATTCATAGTTTAACTTGCAGCTGCATTAGTCTTGCAAAAAAAAAAAAAAAATCCCTGCTGAGAAATGCATATAATAGGAAAAACAGATCGTCTGGACATCAGTGTAATTAATGCCAGAAAGGGCTGAGGCCGGTTTCATAGTTTGTCTTTTGAGGATATCGAGACGAGACCTGGTGAAAAATGACGCATGCTTTAGCATTTCAGAAAGCTGGCAACTGGCAGCGCTTTCCCTTTTTTCTTTGACTTTCTGCGGCGGAACAAAGAGGTCGGCAGAACTAGCTAGGTTGTAATGAGTTCTATGTCCCTAGCACATTAAGTGCATCATGGAAACATATTGTATCGAAATAGTTTGGAGGAGAATACCAGGGATGAAAGAGAATGGGTGCTTTGATCAGCTCCCTGGGGTCCTGAGCGCGCACAGACTGACTTGCAAGGAGTTATTCAGCTCCAGCTAGACACACTTACAACACCATTCAAAGAAATTTGCATATCTGTAATTTATCACATTGGTCCAGAACATTATTGCAAGGTAAATAAAAGTTGGTTGAATTAAAAAAAATCAATCATCGCAGATATAGAGGAAACTGAAGTCAGTCTTTCCTTTAAAAACAGAAAAAATATTTCCATAAAACAAGACAACGTAGAAGCTAACTTTTAAAAGTGTCCTTAGAGCAACAGGTCATGCACTGGCAAAAACAGGAATGGCCACAATTTCTTTGCCTTTCTGCTTTTTGCTTTAGGGGAGTGTATTTGCAGCTTCCCACTGGAATTAAGTCAGAAAGCTGAATGAGATGCATGTGGCTATAACCAGCCTGTGACACGCAGAGAAGAATTAGTACACACTTTGAGGAGATATGAAAGATGGCTTAATCTCACTGGCATTTGCAAATGCTAAGCTTAAATCTCATTTCTTCTCCTGTTGATTTCATTGCCAAGCCCTGTTTGCTGAATTTAGTTCAAGAGGATGAAATGTCCGGAGACCAGGTCAATAAGAAAACTTGCTTTCGAATGCCCCATGAGAACAAGTGAAAATTTAACAGGCAGGCATTGTTCTGAGTTTTTAAACAACCCAGTTAAACAGCAAACAAGAATCTTCAACTTGACCTTGGAAAAGGCTGTGTGCCTGCAGATAATCTATCAAACAACTCTGGATGACAATGATATATTTCAAAGTATTGTCAGATGAAAAGATTGATAAATTTGCTGCTGCAAAGAGAGAACTTTGGAAACCGGCAACAGGCAATTTAGCTCAGGACTCCTCCTCCTCCTCCTCCTCACAGCCCCATCCCCACCCCTCCACCCCCGCCGGCCTTGGGGCCAACTCAGTAGAAGAGGGCCAGTAAATCAGCACTGTAATATTTAAGGGGCACGGAAAAGCTGTGAACAGTACTTCTCATATTAAACGCAATATTTCTTTGCTTTCGTGGGGAACAAAAGTCATAGCAAGACGTCTTTATGGCTAATTCAGTCAAAGGCACATCTCTGGTTCCCCCCGAAGAAAGGTCAGTGTCGTTGTGTTTGGTCCACCGAGGGGGTGTTTTCACACTGAAAACTGAGCCAGCTGTCCCTGTCATACCCTCGCCATTGGAGAGCGCGCACTAGCCATGGTTATTAGGCACATTCTACACCTGCAAAATATACCGATTTCCAAGACTTTTCAAGACACCCTCCCGTCCTCATGCCCCCTCCTCCTTCGTCTACTAAACTTTGACAACACAATTCAAGTGCTGGATGAAAGCGCTGCACGCAAGAGGAACTGCGGGGAGGGGGTGGCTCAGCGACCAGAGTGGTGTCTATTGAGTAGCAAAGAAATGAGGCGTCAAGGATGTTTTCAAAAGTATGGAAAAACTTCCCAATCGTTGCTTCGAGGTGTCACACGTTTGCTATTGTCACAGATGGTAACTGTTGAACCTTAACATTTAATTATATGCACCGGAGTTAGGTGTGGGGTTGCAGCCAGGCGTCCTTCACATAGTGGCTCGTTTTTTAAAATTTGATTTGTATTTAATATGTCACTGACCAACGCCAGGAGATGAATTTCTTCTGAGTCGCCCCAATGCGAGTCTAGGTCTATTTTTTAAAAAAAAAATCCAAATGCCAGCGCATGCGCAACTGGATTTCATAATAAAACTCTTCCTAGAAACATCCCCTAGTTAGACTTCTCACCCCTAAACCCGATTCCAAAGGCTTGCACTCTAGAGACAGACGACAAACTAGCTGTTTAGGAGGGATCCAGCGACCCAAACAAGAAAGAAGCTAAAGAGGATCCTGTGCAATCGCTGAAGAGAAATTGTAAAACTAGAAATAATTCAGAAAATAAAAACAGCTTTAAGAGTGAGACTTCCCCAAGAGCCAGTTCCTCTAAGACCCGAGAGCGAATATAACTAGCTTTTTCCATCAGCACTTAAATAGGGCCCAGGGGTGGGGGCGGGCGACCCAAGATTCCTAGCTGGGTTTTGGATGGGGGAGGGGAACACGGAGGAGAGAGGATTTAATTAGCCGGGGTGGGTCTCTAATCCCCACCTTTGTCTAATCTTTCCACCCAAACTGCAAAGCGCCGTATGAGAAGTCCCCAGAGCGGGCGAGGTGCAGGGGTACCCAGAACGCCCTGGGTTCCTGGGACACAGGCAGGGGTGAGACACCCCGCGTGCCGCAGGGGGCGGGGAGGGGTGCCTCCCACTCACAGGGAACCCGAAACGCTTTCCCGAGGCTGGAGGCCTCCACCCAGCCCGCCTCCACCGAGCCAAGCGCCGGCGCTTCTCCAAAGCGATGTCGGCGCAACAGGTTGTTTGGAACAGGTGCCGGCCAGGCAGGGAAAGGGGTGGCATTAAGCTGCGGGGATCAGTCAAGAGCCCAGACTCCCCGAGAAGCAAGAGTAGATCCCCAGGGGCTCCAAAGTGGGAGCGGCTAGAAACCTGCGCCCCCGCCACTGCCGCTGCTAGCGCCGGCGCCCCACCCCAGAGGCAAACCCAGCTCGCCACAGCCTGCGCCCCAGGGCACAGGGTCCTCTGCAGGCGGCCGCCCGAGGGCCTCCCGCCCGACAGTGGGGCGTAGTTGCCCCGGGCCTCCTCTTAGGAAGCCGAGGGCCCCATCTCCTGGCCTCCTGCAGGCCCTTCGCCCCCCTCCCTGCTCGCTGCAGCCCGGAGCCCCTCTTGGAGACTTCCATGCGCAAAGACAGCAGGACTTCGGAGAGTCCGGCGCCCGGCAGCCACTTCCAGCCTCCAGGGAAGACAGCCAGCCCCCGAACCCCGACTGTGCCGGGAGCAGGGGCGAGGCAGGCCTGCCGGGATCCTCGTGCGACTCCACCCCGGCTCTCCCGAGCCCTGGGAACGCGCAGCAGCGGGCGGGGCGCATGCGCGCCTCCGGCCAGGGTCCCTCCCCGGCCTGCGAGTTTGGGGAAAGTTTGGCGAGGTTTGCCTTGGCAGCGGCGGACGTCCCAAAGGCCGGGCTGTCCTGGGGATGCGGCCAGGAGCCCCCGGGAGTCCGGGGAGCCGGCTCGGCAGGGGCCCGAGGGCTGAAAGGCGGCAGAAGGTGGGGAGAGGGAGGCCTTTTGTGTGTGGCACAGGAGAGTCACTTGCGCACAAACGCAGCAGCGCGCTCCGCTGTCGCCTCAGCCTCCACGGCTGCACCTCCGCCTCCGAGGCGCTTCATTACAGCCGAGCCCTTCCCCCGCCTCCCCCCGGCCCCGGCCTTTGTTCGGCTTGAAAGTAATGCTGTGAATTAAAAGAAATGACAATATTTTCTATCTGCTTGAAAGTCCAAGAGAAGAGCCCTTGAGCTTGGCAAAAATCAGGCAAATCATTCATCATGCCACCCCGCACCTGTGGTCTTGGCATTGAAAACCCTCCAGACCTATTCCTATTAAACTTAATTATTCCCCCAAAGCACACAATGGTTGAAATGGAGCAGGTTGGAGTCTGTTTATTGGTGGTAAATGTTTTTCTGAAGATCTTCTGAATCTCATTGTTAGCTCGTTGTTTGAGGCTGCCCTCTTTCTTTCAGACTAGAGTAGCCTTGGACTTTTCAATTTTCAATCGTAACATCTGCTTAATCGTACGGATCAAAATATGGAGACACAAAACATATGTAATGGTTGATTTGTTAAATCCTGGTAATGAGTTATTAACAAGGGAAAACAATAGGCCAGGATGGTGAGAGCCTTATGGTAACAGAGTCACTTTATGTAACGCCTGACGTTTCCCTTCTTGATAAATGGAACTAAGGTCTGAGCGCCAGGTGATAGCAAGAAAATCAATGTCTTTAGGGGCCAGCACTGAGACTTTTTTCTATGTGAAAAATTAGGAGACATAAAATTTAATTGGCTGATCAGGAGGGGGGAAACAGTGGCCTTAAGTTTAATTGCCAGTGGGCTTAGCAAGGGAGACAAAACAAGATTTGGGCCTGTTTGTTTGCTGCACCCCAGCCTCAAGTCCAAGTGTATCATTGAAAATGTGTTTTATTATAACACATGTCATGCTTTACAGTTCCCATATTGTGTAAAGACAATAGTTAATGGTACATTAAAGACAGGCAAACCATGCCAACACGTCTTGGAGACATTGTAAGGGCCTCTCTCTTTGCTTGTTTTAGGCAGCTGCAGCCCAGGACCCAGAAGCACAAAAAGAACAAGTTTGAAATACCAGGTGCATCCTAGAGACCCACGACAGGGATTGATATGTTATAGCCCAGGACATGAACCTAGCAATAAAGATATCATTTCGATTGTCTGTGGCTTCCACGGCCTGTAAAGCCGGGAGGCCCTGAGCAGCCTGCTTTCTGGCAGCTCTGTCTCTCTCCCTGGGTTTCCCATCTCCCTGGGCCAAATTCGAACACCTGTTGGCCAGACCCCACATCCCGTCGTGGGAATCGTTTCCTACCAGTGGTTCCAGATCTCAACGACGCAATTGGTAGTGGAATTATTTAGGACCATTCCCACAGGCTGCAGAAGGCTTTGGAAAGGCAGAGGGAGGGCGGGCGAGAGGGAGAGAGGGAGGGCGAGGGCTCTTCCCAGAGAGGTTCGCCAGGGAGCACTCAACTGGTGTTTGTTCAACCCCGCAGCTGGTATTCGGTGCCACCGCAAAGGCCCATTAATGGAAATGGGATGAGTTTATGGATTTAAGAGGCTTCACACCCTCTCCAGCGAGGGGCGTTAATCCCGGCGCTGGCAGATGAGCAGTCCTGAGAATCTCTCCCGGCCGATTTCACAGGAGCTCCAAGGAGGCCTTTTATGCTCTCTGCTCCCAGCCTGGGGCGGGAGGGAGACTCATTCTCTTTCCCACCTACTTTTTCTGCTCACCGGGACCTACAGGCTCCAGATGCAACGTTTTAGGAGAGTTTTAAATCACCCCATGGTGCTTCCTTCTTGGGAAGGAAGAGCTCCACAAGAGGGCTCCAAGCCAGAGGCCGCCAGCTCCGCGTGCCCGAGTGTCTTCCTTCCTCGCCTCTTTTTCATTCACTTCTCCTCCCCCCCTTCAAGAGCTACCTCTCCCCGCCTCACCTCAGCACTGAAAGTCCCCTTAAAAAAAAATCCGAAGGGAATAAGCATGGTACCTCAGTTTTCCAGTCTCTGAAAACAGAAAGCACCTTTCTTGTGACTTGCAATATTTTTTCAGGTAACCACAAGAGGACCTTGGCATTAATGCCCAAGGAAGAAGGGCAGAAAGGGCTTTTATTGAGGACAGTTGTTGGCACTCTGACACCAAATCAGAGAGGCACAGCAGCCTGGGAGGAAGACCAGCAGTAGGAAGGGCGAGAATTGGGGATGCATATTTGGCAGGAGGGGGTAAGATGTTGGGGGACAGCAGGGTGTCCCAGGCAACCTCTGCTCTCAGAAGACTTTATCAAACCCACCCCAGGACCCCCCTCTCCCCCCACCGCTAGCAGTGGAGTCTGGACCACTGGGGAATGATTTAGCCAGCTCTCCAATAGAGATCATAAAATGCACCCTGTACCGGGTTTGCAGCTTCTTTATTATGCTAAATGGACAAGGGCAGCCAGGGCGGACTTTAAACTCCTTCCCCTGGTGGTCCCAGGCTGGGTTTCAGCGCAGGGGCTGATGGGTGTTCAGAAGAGCCTGGCTGGGCAAGGGCTCTCCACAGCCGTCCAGGAGTTTGGCTTACTCGATTATTTTCATACGCATTTTTTTAAAGTTGGAAGAAAAGGGTGGACTTACAAGGACTGCTGAATATCTGTCACTCAAACTGCCCCCACATGGTCCTTCTAGTGCCAGGCTGTATTTATGGGCCAGAGATGCCCCGGGCCAGAGCCTCTCCAGCCTGGCGCTGCCACAAGGAGAGTGACTCCTGCACCCAACGCAGCTCGGGTCTCCCTGACGCCAAAGGACATTCTGAAATGATACGTTTGTTCTGCTTTTACTGCCGCATTTTTTTTTAAAAAAAGAATTGCAACACTAGAATGAACGGATTATGAGTGAATAAAAAGAAGCTGTCAGTCTCTTTGAAGGTTGTGCTTAAAGGGACTTGCCAAGTCAGGACAGAGAGTGACAAGATAGAGACCCTGGTGTTTTGCAGCTCAGTTCGGCTCTTCCGCTTCATCTGCACCGCACTAAAGGATGTGTTGAGGCATTGAATCACAAAAAAAGTGGCACGCAAAATAAAAGGTGCCAAATCACAATGATTGTAGTGTTTTAACTGCGGATGGCCACATTGCCCAATCCAACTGAAATGCAGGTCTACACAGCCGAAGAAAACGGTCCAATACTTCCATAACTTAGAATTAAGTTGGAGTCTGCCTAACATTTGACTTTCTAATGAGCGTAATGAGATTACATGCCCGATGGAAGCGCTTGTGCAAAAGCAACTTTCGTGTTTAATGAGGCCCTAATACAAATACAGGACTAAATCGAATTATTTTCTCTCGTTCTCAAGTTCTGCCTCCAGTGTGAAAGCATCTTTAGCGGGAGGGGCGGGAGAGGGCTCGAAGGCTGGAAGGGTGAGCGGGTCCATGGCCAAGGGCCTTCGGGGAGCCTCGCGACCCAGAATTCCCGCATATCTGGCCAGGCCGCGCCCCGGGTCGGGCTCGCGGCCTCCCTTTAATTGCTCTTGGACGAGGTCCATGGCACCCGCGGCGCGCGGGGAACCCCTCGGTGGGTCTGAAACTGGGTTAAAGCAATTAGCATACTGCCTAAACTATGTCCTACGCCCGGGCCGTGGGCACTGGGGGCGATTCGTCATTGTACCTTGGCTGCCCCGGCCGCTGCGGGCCTCAAGCGGCACCCGGCCTTGGCCCGGCCTGCGCGGCACGGGCGACTGTCCCACGGGAGGTGCGCGTCTCCGGCCTGCGCCCGCGGGTTCTGTGCGCCCCGGGCCTCGCCATCCTCCGCCGCGCGCCCCGGCTCTAGTCCGCAGGTGGGGGCTTCCCGAGGGTCGGGGACGCGCCTGTGGCCGCGGAGGAAACAAGGCTGAGTCCTGGCTTCCTGGACTCCCTTGCTGAGCGTTCCCTGCGCCCTCGCGCCTCTCCCCTTCGCTAGGGGGCGACCCCGCGTCCTCCGCCCCAAGCTGGCCTTCGCCCCAGGTTGCTGGCGCGAAGCACGCAGTTCTGTTGGAGGCAAACCGAGTCAGTTTCAGAAGTAAGCCAGGTACACAGGTGGCAGGGGTAGCAGGTGAACTCCTTCCCACCTTACCTAAAAGACCCTGGATGTCTTTGGGTGGCCTCCGCGTGGTCTCCAGGCTTCCGCACCGTCCCCTGTCCCATCTCCTTTGAGAGGAGTACGTCTGAGTTCGAGGCAACTGACAAACGGATGAGTCACAGGGCCCTTTCTCCCCAGCCCGTGGAAGAGAAAGTCCCCTTCCCTTGGCTGGCCAAGAAACTAGCTCTCAGCTCCCACCGGACACAGCGCGTTCACTTTTACACACTGTGATGAGGCAGGGTGGGGATGACCTTGGGTAGATCAAACGTCATTTCCGGGCTTTAGCTTTCCCATCTAAAAAGTGGGGCTAATAAATACTCCACGACTTGTTTGCCTCATAGGGTATTTGGAAGTTGGGATACAAATACAGGCAAAGGTAATTACTATTTAGGGCAGGCGATGCAGATGCAAGGTTGTCATAGAGAGTTGAGACCCAACCTTCGAACTTACCCCTTTTCAGGTTAAATCTAAATAAAAAGTGATTTCTTACCAGATAGCTACAGTTTGAGTCTCTGATTCAGTTAATTTTTGCTAAGTCACTTATTTGTAAAGATACAGCTACCAAATCATGTACTAAACACATAACCTTAGGAAAAAGGTGTAAATAGCATTTATTAAGAACACTTAGAAATAAACCATATCTGGCAATAAATAAGCATGGAGTTTTCTGGCCAGAGTTCTTCCAACAACGCACAGCTCTGCCAAAGGTGCCGAGGGAATCACAGGCTATTGCATATTTTCAGAAAATCAGGATAAATTATATAAATTATATATTTAAAAAGAGAGCACCTATTTCATGAACTGAACAGGATAATAAATAGATAAATAACAAAGAGTTGATTGCCATTAGAAAAATCTGATTCTTAAATTACATTTACATTATAGATATTTACATGTACAATATGCACAGAGACATGATCAGATCCTCAGCTGAGCCTGGGACTTCTCAGGACACAAACTCAAAGGGAGGTTCGTTTTCTATATTGTTGAAGGAAGATTTGCTGTTGAGTTTTCTGGGGTCCTCTGGGGTCCACACTTTGGCTGTTCGAATAATATTTTGCTCTTTGAGTTGTTTTTCATCAGTCCATGAGAGAGAGTGTCCTGCAAGTGGAGGGAGGCCATAATCCGGGTCGCTGGGGGAGGGTGATCCTGGAGAGGTGAGAAAAGAAAACAGACTGTGAATGCCTAACCACGTCCCCAGCAGTCCCCTCAGGGCCTTTAGGGTACCCTGGGAGAACCTCGGCTCAACAGGCTTACAGTTATACTAGAACGACCCTCTTCCTCCACCCCGCATCCCCCAGCGCCCCTTCCCGGGACGCCCAGGAACTGCAAGTCGGGCCGGGACGCTCACCCTGAGAGCTGGGTTCAAAGTGTGGGGGGAAAACAGAAACACGACCTGGGGCTCAAGCTTGCCAGGTGCCCACCGACGGTCGGTCAGTCACTCTGTTTGGCGGTCTGTCCCCCACCCACCCCCTGCGGGGCCTCCGCGTGCCAGTCCCTGTCTCCCTGAACTGGGAAGCGAGAGCACTTACGGGTGCCCCGATGGCAGATGATGACCTTCTGGGCCTGGCTGCCCGGGCTGTCCCCGCCCAGGCGCCCGCCGCCACCCGGCCCCACGCAGCCGCCCGCGCCGCCGCCGCGCAGTGGCAGGTCGGCCTGCACGAGCTCGCTGAGGAAGTTGATGTAGCCGATGGCCAGGCGCAGCGTGTCCACCTTGGAGAGGCGCTTCTCGTAGGGTAGCGTGGGGATGTGCGAGCGCAGCCCCTCGAAGGCGTCGTTGATGGACTGCATGCGCCGCCGCTCGCGCACGTTGGCCGCCTGCCGCAGCTGCTGCAGCTCGGCCTCGGAGCGCACCCGCCGCCGCCGCCGCGCCGCTGCCGCCGCCGCGCCGCCCAGGCCCCGCAGCCGCGCCCCGGGGGACAGCACGGCCGCCCTGGCGCACGGGTAGGCCAGGCAAGAGGGCGGCGAGCCGGGCGAGTAGGGGAAGCCGCCGGGGGGCGCCCCCGCGTCGCAGCAGTAGCCGCCGTCGCCCGGCTCTCCGGGGCCCCCCGAGGGCGGCGGGGCGAGCGCGAGCGGGGCGGCCGAGGGCGCGGGCTGCAGCAGCAGGCACGCCCCGTCGCGGTAGCAGTACTCGTGCAGCTGGTGGCTGAGGAACTCCGCCTCGGCCTGCTCGTCCGCCAGCAGCTCATCGCCGTCCTCCAGAGGGTCCCGGGAGGACTGGTCGGTGAAGAAGTCCTCCTCGTCGAAGTACGGAGAAGGGAAGGCGTCCAGGCCCCCGGGGAAGTGCTCCAACAGCACCGCGTCCATGCTCGCCGCCGCCGTGGGCCCGGGGCGGCCGGCTCGTCGAGGGGGTCCCGC
>VBSM01003148.1:17206337-17228257 GCA_008086735.1 Cheirogaleus medius | reverse complement strand
GCGCGGCCGGGGGCTGCTCCCGCCCCTCCCCCCGCCCCTCCGGCCACTGCTGTGTCCTGTACCTGCTGCGCGCGCGGCTCCCGGGTCACCTGCGGCCCGCGCGGCCGGTCCTGCCGCCCTGAGGCTGGGACAGCCGCGCACCGCGTCTTCACGCAGCCACAGAAGGTTCTAGGGGAGCGCTCTAGTAGCCCAGACGGCGGGAGTGGAGTCCACGTGGCAGTCGTCCTCCTCCGGGATCGGCAGTAGCGTGGGCAGTCCGAGGGTGCTGCCCTCCGAGGCCGGGTTGGTGCGTTCCGCCACCCCCTTACCCGGGGCGCGCGGGCCTCCAGCCTCGGTTGCATTTGGGACATAACCCATCGCCCGACTTTTCGAGGACCGTTGCAGCTTGCGGAGTTTGTGCGGGTGGGGCTGGAACGCGAGCCCGGCCCACTCCCAGGCGTCCCAGACGCAGCGCAGGGGCCAGGGTCGCGCCTCTGCCACACCGCTCGGGAGCCTGGCTCTGGCGCCCCATTCCTGTCCCCAGCGACGCCGGCTCAGCGGCCAGCCTCGCCTCCCCTACCCTCCCCAGCCCCAAGAAGGGAATGGGGACACGGGAGGGGCCGCCTCCGAGAGCGGCTCAGTGGGGCGCGTTTCTACTGCGAGCAAATCGAGACCCTAGGGGTTCTGAGCAATAAACCGGGTACAAAAGGAGTCAATTGAATCGTCTGGTCCGCAGCAATCCGGAGGGAGGGCAGTGAAGTTAAAGGGCAGAGCCTGAGCCGTTTTCAAAGCCGAGGCTCTCACCTTTCTGACCGGCCACTGGGACCAGCCATGAATGATTTTTTTCTTTCTCTACCTTTCTTTTCTTGGCGGAGGAGGACCCAAACACAAAACGTATGCGCTCTGCCCCAAGACACAGTTTATCACAGACTGTGGTGCAACATGAATCCCTCAGTTTAAGAGCAACAAAGAAAACACTTTCCAGGTCGGGGCGATTCCTGTTGAAAGCCAAGCTCCAGCTTCGGCCGCGGAGAGTTAAGAAGAGCAGCCGGCGCGCAGTTCTCCCAACAGAGCCCGAAAGGAGTCGTCTTCCTAGGCCAGCCGCTTCCTTTTTCAGACCCTTGTCCCGCCAGAGGCTTCTGTCGGATATTCAGACTCCCCCCAACATCCAAGCCCAGGTCTCTTAAGAACAGTGATTTAAACACACTTCCTGTTTTTAGACATCACAGAATATTTAACTGACTTTCTGAGACCGAAGAGGGAAGCCCAAAAGACTATAAGGTTGGAAGACCAGAGATGGCTCTACCTTGAGCTGCAAGAACCTTAGACAATTTTAATCCAAAGATCGACTGTTTTCCAGCAGGTTCTTTCTTCCATGTGTTAGTTCCTCAACCCATGACCCCCACCTTTGTGATGAGTCAATTATCTTTAAATTGATGCAAAAATGGACAGGTGGTAGAGCCTGCGCTGGAATTTTCTGAATTTAGAATTCTCTTTGTGACCTCAAAGGGAGGGAGGCTGTAAGTGTGTATGTATGGGGGGGATGGTGTCAGGACCAGGGGTCTAACCAACTGGGGCCCACTGGCCTCCCCTTACATTTAAAAGGCCACCCCTTTCCCGCACGTGGTTGGGCTGAAACTAAGTGGAAATACGCTCTTGGATCAGTCTGGGGACCTGCAGGAGTAACAGACTTCAAAGCCTTATCCAAAACATGGATAACCATTTGCTGGAGAGAAGACTGGGTTTAAGCCTACAAAGGTTCCCTTCAAGAGGGTGACAGGTTTTCTCTGGTGGATCCAGGTGGCTCTTGAGAAAGTATGTTTGTGTCATGGATGGGGGGGGCTGGGAAACATGAGGGTGAGTTTGTATGTATGAGTATCTTTTTATTCAATGTGATTTGAACAACCAGTGTCCGCAGAAATTCATCTTACAGATTTTTGATGAGTTTATGGAAAAGTTACTGAAATTTACCTGGGCACCCAGGTGAGTTCATGGGCAATCCACTGGCTGGCAGAGGAAACCTGACTGTCTTCAGAGGCTGGGCAGACCCAGCAGGGAAGTCCTGGGCTGGCTCCTGGGGCTTTGCAGATGAGCAGAGGGGAGAAGGAAGAGACATAACCCTCCCTGCCCTCTTCTTCCTCCTCCCTACCCCCGCCTCCAATTTTTTCTCTTGGAGACTTGCTGACTCTCTGCAGACTGGCCTTGTTGGGAAGCTGGGACAGGGGCTGCAGACACTGACACTGTGTGAAACACACACACACACACACACACACACAGTCTTTAAGTAAGACATGATCGTTCTTTTCTCTTATAAAAAGAAGAAAGACTTCTCTGCTAATAAAGGGAATTTTCTCTGGGTCACTGGAGGTCACAGCAGTGTGGACGGCTGCCCTCTACCACTTGAAGCAACAGGTCCAATGAGGAAGAGACTGCAACTGAGCCTTGTCAGGCTAGAGGCCCCAGTTCTCATTCCAGCCCCTCCCTCTGCACCCCTGGATCCTCTGGGCAGGGGGGACATGGAGAGGCAGGTGATGAAAAGGCCCCAGGTAGCTCATATAGAGAGCGAGCTGGGCCGGGAGCTGCAAGCTGCCCTGTTCTCTGCTAGGCTCGCCTAGTGGAGCTTCTCTGAACTCTTTGTCTTCATGGGAGATGTCTCCTAACCTTAGAAAGAATCCCTTCCTCATTGTAAAAGGACATTTCACCTCCAACGTGAGCAGCAGAAGGGAGACTTGGCTCTTCCTAGTGCCAAATCCTGTCAAGGTCTCAAGACTCTTCCAAGTCTTTGAACAGGCTGTGCAATCCGGGATTTGGGGCCGAGCCATATTTTGTCACCTGTTGAATGTGGACAGATACCCTTCAGCTTGCAGAATTATGAGGATGAATGACAAGTGTATCTGGAAGTGCCCCAGAATGTTCATTTCCATCTTTTCTAGCATTGGTCTCATTCCTTGTATCTATCCTGTCTTAGGGTAGGATACATGTAAGATCTTCACATCTAATCAGGTGATTACAGACACATGGAAAGGGCAGGAGGAGCGAGTGAGTCAGAATTCAACGCCAGTTTGGCCGACTCCACGACTCATGTGTGTTACGTGCCACCTCTCTGTCCCTTCTTTGCGGCCACACTTAATGCAGTTGTTTTCCTATGATTTGCGCATGGACTAGCTTGTTCAGTCCTAACGCAGCCCTGTGAGATCAACTGGGCAGGTATGTTTTATCATTTACACATGGAAACAGATTCAGAAAGGCTAAGTCGCCGGGGGGTGGGTGACATGCTGGCACCACGGAGTGACAGGTGGAAGTGAGTGGATTTCCAGCACAAGCAAGTGGAGATCTCAGCGCCATGTAGGAGGGTTTCCCATGAGACATTCTCTGCTCTGAGGCTGCTCAGCCTAAAAAATAAGTAAATAAAGCAGGGCTATGTCCCATTTGGGCCTGAGGGTAGGTGGCCCATGGCTGCAGTGAAACAGACAAGCCCCACATGCTGGACACCCAGCCTCCTCCCTTCCTGTCTTTGCATTTCTCCTTGTTAAACATTAATCTTTAAAGGGAGAAACTCCTAAATGCTGACATAATTATCCAAATAAGTGTTTTCTGTCATGCCAGGGTTTATTGGATGAACAGCAAAGCTTCTGAGCTTTGTCCTTCAGACTTGTTATCCTGAAAGGTGTTTGAACTTCAGTAATGTAAACACTGCGAGTCATTATTACCAGACTTCTGGATCTTGGCCTCCAGAGTGAGCAGTGGAAAGAAAAACAATGAATTTCATAGAAACAGGAACTTTTTTTTTTTATTTGTTTCTTTTCAAAGCTACACGTGTTTTCTGTCTTCATGTCCATTGGTAGGGCCTCAAATGAATCATGGCGTGTATACATGATGGAATGTTCAGCAGCTATGAAAAAGGACGAGAATGCTTTTTCATATAGTGATGTGAAATGAGATCCAAGGTACATTGTTAAGAAAAAGAAGCAAGAGTGACTAGCATGTTCCCTCTTGCATTTTAAAAAGAGGACAGTGAATATATGTGTGTTCGTATAAGCCTCAAATATCTCTAGATGGATACACAAGAAGCTCATGGCATTGGTTACATCGAGAAAGGAATTGAGGGGCTTGTGGATAGAATTTTTCATTGTATATGTCTTTGTATCTTTTTGATTTTTGAAATATATGAATATATATGCAGGAAATTTTTTACACATTTAATGAACTTGTTTTTTTTAAAAAAAATTTTGGAGTTTATGATCTCTTCATTTGTGCCCTAGAGTTGTGGTCCCCAACCCCCGGGGCCTGTTAGGAATTGGACTGGGCATCACTGCCTGAGCCTTGCTCCCCTACCCCTGTTTTATTTTGTCATCCATGAAACTGAGGAATTGGGCCACACAGCAGGAGGTGAGCAGCAGGCCAGGCCAGCGAGTGAAGCTGCACCTGTATTTATAGCTGCTCCCCATCGCTCACATCACCACCTGAGCTCTGCCTCTCCCCTACCCCCCATAGAAAAATTGTCTTCCATCAAACCAATCCTTGGTGCCAAAAAACGCTGGAGACTGCTGCCCTAGAGAGCCCTGCAGAGAGCCTAGCTTGTGCCATCTTCAAAAATCAGCAATGACCCCTTGGTAGGTAGAACCAGCAAGGGCTGCAAGGCGCAGCCGGGCACTGGGTAAACCCCTTTTGTGACTGTCGGAAGTGGACGGCATTGCATGAAATGCTATTCCCTGCACGAAATCAATATCAAACAACATTTAGAGGGATTCAACAATGTAAAGGACATTTAATATTACTCAGTACTCACGGAAACCACCACATTTTCTGCGTTGTCTGCAGTCCACAGCCTACAGGCGATGGTGCGAACATTTTGGTCTATTTGCTTCCACGTGTCCCTAGTTCTGCATCTTACATTTTTCACTCAACAGCATCTCGTCATCGTTTCTCCGTATCTTCACTGACAGGCGTTAGTGGCGCCATGATGGTTCATCGTACGACTTTACTGTTGGATAATTTCATTTTCTCTGAGCACCATTCATTGCATTTGAGAACTCACGATTCAGTTCTTACTTTCTGCATCTCTTATAATGCCTCTGTATTCTATCTCTGGTCTCACTTTATCCTCTGCTTGGTAGGCCACGCTTTTGATTCCCTCCGAATTTTTTTCTTCCTCTTCTCAATAATGCCTCTCACTCATATCAGGGGTCCTGAAGATGTTGGGGTATTGCAGTGGTATTATTACTGTTGCTGCCTCAAAATTCAGTCTAAAGCCCAAGGTTTCCCCAGCTGGGTCATTCTGTGCTTGCAGAAGCGTGTGCTAGACTCTGCCTGATTCAAGGAGGGAAGTGCCCACTATGAGACAAGAAACGTCAGTTTTTGGGGGAAGCTGCCCAAAAATGCAGGTATATAGTTTTCCTGCTTGTGCTGTCTAAGAAATAGGCACCTGCGTGCCCCTAGCTTCGCCAGCATACTGTGCCTCTGCTTCTACATGTGCAAAAAGAAATTACACTAATACTACCTCAATGGGTTATCGTGAGGATTGCGTGAGTTAACACATATAAAGTAAATAAGCAGTTCCAGGCACATGGTAGTAGTTGCTCAACAAGTTATTTAGTTGTGTTCTTTATCTACATGTTCAGTGCATGGTGGAGTGGTTGAGTGTTTATCGTCATGAGAGGTGGGGACCCTCTTAATCAGGTGGGAGTCATTCTTCTTGGTCACCCCTATCCAACCTCCTGGATTTCTACGGTAAACAAATATCAACAAATACTGAGTTTAATTCACTGTCAACACTAGAAGATGCCCTGCACCTCTATTTGGGTTTTCTCGTGCCTTTTGGGGCAGTTGGGATTAGGCCTAATTATAGCTTTTTGCTAATGCTCATGGCTTTAAGGTGAGGGCTAAAAAAACGGTCCATTTACTCAGTCTGGCTCTCACGGAGAAAAGTCTGTGCCGGGGCAGAGCAAGACCACGGCGCTCAGCTTCCCCCCTCTCTTCCGTTCTCATCACCCTGCAGAGAAGCCAAGGGTGTTTGTCTAACCTGGAAGGAAAAATAAGCTGGGTGTGTTACAGGGCACGGTCGCCTCACAATCTGTTCATGCTTCTGCAATCAGTGAATGGCATTTATGGTCATTTCTCTCTTCCTAACAAGGGGACAGTTTCCATAACTGGGATTGATTTTCCTGGTAGGGACCAATCACTGGGCCTGTCATTTCCAAGGGCCTCTGATTTTCCGGATTCATGTTTCTTAAAGTAAGGCTGCACAACTTCGTGACCACAATTTTTCAATTTTGTGACATTGTTTAGATGATCATCTTAAGCAACAATGACAACAAAGTATGAGCATATTGTAGACCATCTAGATGACCACCTTATTTATGACCTGGTCCTAACATGGGGCTTGGGACCTGAATCTGAGTTTATATTTGTGTTTAACATTGTGGTGGTGCCATAGTACTTGAATTACTGCAGGCTAAAGAAAACACACAGATGGTGTGTTTGTGCGAAGAAAACACCAAGTAACCACACAACAAGCTAAACAAAGCTATCATGGTGGTTTAATTAAACCGGGAGTAGAATGGAATTGTCACATGGCACACGGCGCACTGAAGATAGGGACCAACACCACATCAACTTCATAAGTGGCGTATGTCATTGCGACAAAGTCTTATCATCTATCACATTAAATTCAGGTTAATTTGAATTTTATTGATTTATAGAATTTTTTAATATTCAATTTTGTTTGGTTCTGTAGTTACATGAGAGCAACACATATAGAGTTTATTCTAACTTTATATTTGCAAATATTTAAGTAATTTCATATTAATAGAAATTAAAAGCCCATAGAAGGTTTTACTGGCTGCTGTTTTGTTTTTCTGTGAAGAGTAGAGATTTTTATATTTAAGTACATTTATGTATATAGGTATGTATAAAAATATATGCCTATGCACACACAAATAAATAAATACAAACATATATTGAAAATCAAGCTTGAGAAATACTGTTCCATATGATTATCAAATGCACACATTTGGCTTGAGGAGTTAGGAAGCAGAGAGGAAAAAAGACAGGAAGAAAAGTAAAAAGGAAGTGAAATAAAACGAGAGGGGAGAAGATGCAAGAGGAAAAGTTCGAAGGTGAGAAATGCATGTGGAAGAGTGGAGAATGAAAAAACATGCATATGTGACTCATGTAATCTGAATTCAAATTCACATATCTGCTCTACCCCTCATAGTTGTTTATTCCTAGATAAGTTATTCAATCTTGCTGAGCTTTAATTTCCTGGATTATAGAAATGGGAAGAAATAATAATATATACCTTAAGGATTGTTGGGCAAAGTAAATGAAATATGTAAAGTATTTGATAGGCAGTAGACACTCAATGAATGCCAGTTCCCATCCTGTTTCCCTTATACTCAGTGGTTAATCAATAACTTTTTATTAAATTTCTATAAAGTACAGAAGAAAAAAAGACATGAGCATTGGTATATTTCACCTTGAGCCTTGATTGTCTTTATAAAGGAATCAACTTAAAAGTTAGTTTTCTCTAAACTTTTTTGACTGCACACTTTGCATCATTTTGGATAAGGGCTCTAGCTTCTGAAACAAATATGTAAAGATAAGAGTGATTAAACTATAACATTTATGCCTCTCTCATGTAATAGTCTGAGCATAGGCAATCCAAAGTTTATATGGTGGCTAAATGGGCTGGGGTTTCAGCTTCCTTGTGACTTGTTGCTCTGTGTTCCTGAAACATGACTTCCATCCCTGAGTCCAAAATGGCTGCTCCTGCTCCTACCATTGTGTCTGTATTCCAGCCAGCAAAAAGAAGGACACACCTTCCTTCTTTCCTTTTAAAAACATGACCTGAAGTTTGCACATATCACATATGGTCACATTCAGTTGGCCTGAGTCATCACATGGCCACATTTAGCTGCAAAGGAAGCAGACAAATGTAGTTTTGAGCTTCTTGGTCATGTTCCTGGTTAAAATGTGGGGTATTATCAAAGAAAGGGAGACAAATATTCTGTTTATGGGAATAGGGTAGAAATTAGATGTGCCTGACACACCTTTCCATTACCAGTTTTCAATATGCGTTCTTGTGAATATATGTGTATTTATGTATTTAAAATTGCATACAAATAAGATTGTAGTAATACATTGTGTACATTTCAAAACATGCACAAAATGAAATTTTGTTGTGTGCTTATGTTTTGCTTTTATTCTCCATCAGTTATTGGTGACTCTTGATGTTGGGTGAGGTCTGTGATACTTTGTGGAGTGACAATGTGTTAGACAAAACATCTATTCTTAAAGAATAAGTAAAATTTTAAAGGCTGAAAAATGGCCCCTCAAAAGATATTCGTGTCCTAATTTCTGTAACCTGTAAGTATTACCTTATGTGGCAAAGACTTTACAGGTGAAATTAACTTAAGGATCTTGAGCTGGGGAGATTATCCTAGATTATCCAAGTGCACCCTAATGCCATCACGTGTATCCTTATGAGAGAGACAGAGGGACCTGACATACAGAGGAGAAGGCAGTGTGAAAGATTTGCAGATGTTGGCCTCGAGGATTGTAGTGATGTGGCCACAAGCCAAGGAATGCTGGCGGCCACCAGACACTGGAAGAGACAAGAAACAGACACTCCCCTAGATCCTCTGGAGGGAGTGGGCCCTCAAAAGAAATTTTAAGATGAGTAAAAATATAAAGAAGTTCTAAACATTTTCTTGTACCCTAATAGCACACCTCATCCACTTTGGAGCCCACTAGTCCATAGAATACCAAATAATCACTCAAATTGTTTTTAAGCCGAATGGTCTTGTTTTTCATCATTATATATGAAGGTATAGGCAAGGCAGAAATACAGATGAAATGTCAAGACACCATGTTTGAGGCCTTAATTTATTTATTGGTTTAAGAAACATGTTCTAAGCATCAACTTTATCCCAGTCACTGTGTTAAATATGGGGGAAACAGAGATGAAAAGGATGCAGTCTCTATGCCTTCATATATTCTTGGGGGAGTCGGAGAGGGATGTCATTAATTATAATCCAGTGCATAAGGGCTATCGTTGAGGTATGGGGCTTGGTCGGTACAAGAATGGGATAGGGAAGGCTTTGTAAAAGGAATGATGTTGAGCTAAATGAGTCTTGAGGGAGCGTGACCACAAGAGGAGAGGCAGAAATGTGTTCCTGGGAGTTTGGACACATTTACAAAAACCTAGAGGTGTACGGTAGCTTGCAAATTTCCCCGATTTCGGGGAATGCACGCCAGCAAACCCATGAGCTATCATGGGCTCCGAACACAGACCAGGCCCGGCACCTTTCAATGAGCCTCTCTGTGCCTTCCTCCTTAGTCCTGCCTCCCACACCAGCCCCGTCCCGGGCATGGAGTGGCCTCACAATGACCACGTGGTTGCCCCACCAAGACCTGTGTCCTCAAAGAATGCCCAGTGCTCCAAATTATCCTTTTTGCCCTCTTTAAAAGCTGATTACTTCAGGGCCATTGGTCTCAGCTAGAGGCCATAAAGGAAAACATCTGCTCCACTAAGGTATGAGCAACACAGCGACCAAATCGTTCTCTCGATGGCATTTTATTAGTACCCTTGAAAGGTAATGCCATAAAACACCGAAGAAATTTTTAAAAAGTGGCAGTAGGGCCTTTTGGCAGTCATTTGAAAGCATTTTGAGGGTAGAGATTTGTTCGTATCCCTTTGACTCTCACCTGTATTTGATCTTTGCCAGCCTTAGAAATCAATTTCCTGTATTTAGCGAGTGGTAGAATGTCTTTCTGTATTTGCACACACTCCTGACTTTTGGTGTCTTCCCCCCACCCCCAGAAACTTGGTACCACCATGACTGAGTACAAACTCATTGCAAAAATCTGGGACAAAGCTAGGAATACATGCACAGACTCCTAAAAGTGTTAACGGGCTACCCTAGAAGGAACCAAAGCTGAGAAGGCATCATCTATTATCAGTGGTCCCCAACCTTTTTGGCACCAGGGACCATTTTCACGGAAGACAATTTTTCCATGGACCAGGGGGCAGGGGGATGGTTTGGGGATGATTGAAGTGCATTACATTCATTGGGCACTTTATTTCTATTATTATTACACTGTAATATATAATGAAATCATTATACAACTCACCATAGGTTGGGGACCCCTGCATTATATGCTATTCCCCTACCCAGATTTAAGAGGCTGTGAGGATGTTGTCATTGGCTTTCGAAGTCCCCAGGACTTGGGGAATGCTTTTCTTCTTCAGCTAGACAGGCTGGAGCAGAGAAGAAGGAAAGGTACAAAAGGACCACATTATACTTTCTGGGGAGCCTTACAGATAAAAGTTAACCTGCAAAGTTTCCTCTGTACATAGGATGTGGGAGCCACCAGGGCAAACTCCAGATAGTCTAGTTCTTCTCCAAGGCAGATGATAGCTGGTACTTCTCTCCCCTCTCCTAGGTAAGATGTGGCCATTGGGCTTCATTAGACAAGTGAAATGACATGTCACTTCTGGAAGGAAGCTTTATGAGCCAGTGTACAGTTCATTTCTTTTGCCTCTCCCTACTGTAATGATGCTGGAAACACACCTTGAGGCAGAACACCTGTCAGCTGGGGACCTTGAGTGACTCTGATGAACAGAAACCTTTCATAGAACAGGTAACCTGGACCAGAAGTGAATTTCTGTTGTGTGAAGCCACTGAGATTTGGGGGTTGTTGCTACAGCATGATCTAGCCTATCTGATATACCTGTGTTCGGCACCTAGCGTCGTTGTATAAATACTCAGTACCTTTGCATATTAGGTTAAGATCTCTTGGTTTTTTAAGCAATGGTAACCAATATGAACAAAGCTAAACATGAAAAGGGGGCCATGGCATGGGATACAGAGCATCTCCTAGAATCAGAGAGCAGAAATGTAGCAAGGCCTCAGGAAGGCAGTGATACCAAGGGTTGCAGAAACTGAAAATTCTCCCCTGATATCCATTCTCTCCTTCCTTTAGTAACAGAACCCCAGAATTTTAGCTGGGCACATAGCCACCCAGAATAAAAACTACATTTCTTATGCCCCCTTGTAGTTCAATGTGGCTATGAAAGTAACCTCTAATGAATGGTTGTGAGCAGAAGTAAGGTTCACCTTTGGGGCTCAGTCTTTGAAGGGGAAGGATGTGTCCTAGGTTGTCACTTTCCCTCTCCACTCTTGTTGGAATACTGAGGCAGTGGCAGGAGTTGGAGCAGCCATTCTGAACCATGAGTTGAAAGCTGCATGTTGAGGATAGATGAGTGACCACGTGGATGGAACCTGAGTCTCCCACATCATTCAGACTGCACACCAGCCTGGAATACCCATCCAGTTTTGTTTTGTTTTGGGGAGAGAGAAATAATCTTCTATCTCATATTTTTTGACTTCTTTATGGGGCAGCCAAACTTGTATCCCAGTTGGGATCTGGAAAGATGCCTGGACACTTTCCCCATCTTTCCTTCTGTTCCCTTCTGCATGTTTATTGAGCACCTACTCTATGCTGGGAATTGTGAAAAGCATGAGCAACAGAATAGCAAATAAAACAGATCCTTTTTTCACAGAGCATACAGATGAGTAGGAGTGAAGAGCAGAGGTAGAGATTAGTGTGAAACAGAGACAGAAAATGATCATTGTGATATTTAAAGATACGAAAGAACTTTATTAAGGGTGAAGTAAAGAGAGATGATAAGGATGGGAAAGTAGACAGGGACTAGACCGAGGAAGACTGCACAAACTGTGTTACAGAGCTTGGCATCATATAGACCAGTCATTTCTAGAGTGGATAAGTTCTATTGGGGTAGGAGAAGAAGCTATCCATCCATATTTTTATCTTGTTCCTTTAAAATGTGTGTCTCGTGCATTCTTTACAATGTATGTAATTAACTAGTATAGTAGTACTATAGCAGCACATATTTATAATTTATAAAGAATCAGAGCCATCTAAGAGTTTTAAGTAGTGACATGGTCAAATTTGCCATTTAGAAAGGATACGTAGGCTGCAACGTGGAGAATGAATTGGAACGAAGTAAGGGGCAGGGGGACGAACAAGAAGGCCACATCAGGACGGCCAGCTGACATATCATGAAGGCCTGAACTGAGTGGTGGCTGGGAGCATGGAGACAGATTTTGGAAGGAGAATCGTTAGGACTTGGGAACTTATTCAACGTGGAGCTTGGAAAAGAGAAAGTAGTAAAAGATGACAGAGAGGATTCTGCTCTTGACATGAGGAAGAATGGTGGGCCTGTTACTGCAATTTCAGGCCAGCCTTAGCTTAGGCTGCAATTTGTCTCTAAATCCGGGGACATGGAATTTACTGACTACAATGATTACAAAGAATTTCAGTAAAAGAGTGGGGGCCAGAATGTAAAGTGTTGAAGTGCACAAAGGCGAGGAACTAGGGACACTTACTTGGGGGAACTTATTCAAGAAATAGAGTTATCAGTGTGATAAGAGAGAGGGCAGGGGTGATTTTTCTGTACTTTTTAAGATGGAAAGGACTTTCTTTTGCTCTGTAATGAATCTATTCCCTCCCTTTTATCCTCCTCTCCATCTTTTTCAAACACACACCCGTCATCTTCATCCTTGTCACCATTCCTGCACCAACTTCTCTGCTACTGTAAGAAAATCCCCCAGTTTTACTCAGGCAAAAGCTAATGCTAATCATTGATAGCGTATGTAGAAGTGACGGCACACCTAAAACAAAGAAAAGGAAGCTTCCAGCTAATGTCAGGCACAGCAAGGAAACAAGACCACCTCTAAAACCCCTGAAGTTGCCTTCAGACACACTCAGAATTTCTGTTTGCTTCGTCCTCTGTTTCAAGTTAGCCCTATCATTAAACACCACTTGTTCTTTTTTATTATCTTACTTAAAATCATAGCAGTATTTTTTTGTGCTAGTTTTCTTTTTCAGTATTTTGGCCACGTGAGGGCTTTTGAAGGCCGATCTAGGGAGTAAACTTCATCCACAATCTCCTCCCCAAGGAAAGAAGCATTTCGAGGTTTAGAAGCTAACGAGAGGGGGCTTGAGTTCTCGGTTTGCCAGGCTTCTGGGGTCACAGGGGAACACGGGAGTGACCCACTGAGGGCGCAGCTGCTGCTGTAGCCTAAAGGAGCTACTGGCGTTCTTTGGTTTCTCCTGGGAATGGCCGTGGCTCCGCGGAGAGGCCCGTGAAGGGAAGGCCACTGCCTGATCGGGAACAGCTGCGACACCCACCCAGGCCCGGCCCATCTCTGCACACAAGACGGACGAGGAGGATGGGCCTACGTAGGAAGTTCCAGCGAAACCCTGGCAGGCACGTGGGGACCAAGCAGCCCAGCATGCGGGCAAATGCCCCTTCCCTGGCACAGCGCTCGCCTCCACGGAGAGATTCTAGCCTCCTGTGACCTCCCTGTGCCCTTAGCCTTGAAACTGGGCCGCGACTGGGCAGAACCCAAAGCCTCTCCCCACGCCATCAAGCAAAGCCCATAAATAACGTCGTGGACTCCCCAAACCCCTGCCCCGGCCCCCAGCTGCTTTCTCTACCAGCCCCTAGGACTTGCGTCTGTACCCCAGGCTGGCTGCTATGTCGCAGAGGAGCACGAGCGAACCGGCGCGAGCCAGGCCGGATGCCCCTCCCCGCCCCTCCCCACTCTCCCTCCCCCCTCCCGGGCGTTTGTATAGCAGACACCTGCAGCACTGGCGGCCGCCGGGGCTTCCCGACACAAGGCGCTGGTACCTGAGCCCTTGACTGGTAATGCACCATAAACGGCTCCTTTCAGGCCCTTTCAGAGCGGGAGCGCGGAGGTCACCGTGTCTACAAACCCCTCTGTGTCCGCCACGTCTCCCGGGCCCCGGGCGCCCCGGCCTGCAGCCGCAGAGCGCGCCGGCCCGTGGGAATCCCAACACTTGTGCTCCGCTCGGCCGGCGGGCGGGGCGGGGAGTGGGACCACCCGGCCCTCCCGGCCCGGCCTCCTCCCGCCCTCCCCGCCGCCCGCTCCCAGAGCGCGTCGGTGGAACAAATGGGTGCGCCGTCCTCGGACGCTCGCGGAAATCAAATGATAGGGCGGGATGGGACCCCCACCCCGGCCCGCAGCCGACACCCACTCCGCGCCCAAGGTATAACGCGGCGTCTGGCCCCGCTGTGCAGCGCCTCGGCCGTTGTCCCCAGCGCTGGCTTGCGCGGCCGGCGGCTGTGTCTGGGCCCCGCGCAGCGAAAGACGGGCTCGCTGGGGGCGATCCCGGCTCAGCGCGCACAGCCCTCCAAGGGCCCAGAGGGTTTGGGTGCGGTGGTACCTGCGGCGCAGGTGGCAAGTGACTCGCCCCGGGCCAGTGCCGGCGGCAGATGTCAGCGTTCTGGGCCGACGCTGGCGCCCGAGCCGCCGCTGCGAAGGGAGCGTCACTCACGGCGGCGACAAAGCGGCCATTCGCCATCTCCCAAGCCCAGCAGTGCGCACTGAGCTTAGAGCACGCGGCGCTGCAACGCAGAGGCTAATAAAGGGAAAAGTGTCTCCAATGTTTTCACGAAATGGGGAGCGGGAGAGAATGACAAGTATCCAAGAGGACACCCTCGTGCCAGACAGCCACGGCCACCTGTCGTCTGCCGACCACGCTTCCATCTTTCAGGCTGGCCTGGCTCTGGGGACAGGAAGGCGGGAAGGGGGCGCAGCGCCCGAGGGCTGGCCGCAGCCGGGGACGGCAGGCGGCGCTGGCCAAGGCCACCCAAGCCCGGTGGAGGAGCCATCGGCCTGCGGGGACCCTGGCCGGGCCGCAGGGCGGAGGGACGGCGGCGGCGCGGGAGGAAGCGCGGCCGAGGCCCGAGCTGTGGCACCGCGCGCCCTCTCCCGGGGCCGCGGGGAACCGGGGTTACCTGGGGAGCGGGGCTTTGTCGGCCCCGCTGGCTCTCGGCGGCCCCCAGAACTAATTAAACGCCTCTTTTGGCCCTGGGAAGCCTCGCGCCGGCCGGGGGTGGGACGCGGGGACGGCATGTGGGCACGGGAATAATCAGCCCCATTCTTGCGCTTCCACAAAACCCGCGGCGCAGCGAGAAGTGAACAGCGGCCGCCTGAATGGCGGTTTCAAAAGGCGACACCTGCAAGCGCGGCCGGTTGTGAATTGAATGGAATCCAATGCGGCGCCCGCCCGTACCTGAGCAGCGAGCTATTAGTGTCAGGCGCGCCCTGTCGCCGGGCGGGGAAGCGCGCGGCCCGGCCGCCCGCGCTGAATGCGACAGGCTGCGCCGCGGCCGCTCCATGGGAATGTCGCCACTTGTGCCGCTTGCGGTCGGGAGGGGGTGCGCTGCCCTTTCAGAGACAGACACAATTAGGCAAAATGCTCAATGAACATTATAAATGATGTGCGATCGCTCTGCAGATTGCCTGGCAAATCAAATTATATGGTCGCTCGCGGGCGATTTCCATGTGCTTTTAAAACTTAAACAGGTATTCGCCGATTTTTTTTTTTTTTTAAAAAAAGGGGGAGCCGACTCAGGGATTCCGGAAAATACAACTAAAAGAGTCGGTGTTGAATATTCACACGTCCCCTTTGTTAGCAATTGACTTCACAATGGGCTTGGGGAGGGGTGTGCTTGGACGAGGCACATTTTTCACTGTCTTACATGCTGCGGAGGAAGGCACCAGAAGTTTGCATTTATTACAACTCGCAATTACAGTGGGACTCGCTTTTTTCTTTTAAGACTAAAATTCTTCTCATAATGAATGACTTGAAAGCTACTGTCATTCTAATCAGATGGAAGAAACATTCTAATCAGATGGAAGCGCGCCCGGGCGCACTTGGGGAGGGGTGGGGGGAGCCCCGCGCTTCTGCCTGGCACAGTGTTAGCCCTGGGAGGGAGCGGGGGGAAGCCGGGGCTCCGCGCTCCACACGGTCCTGCCTCTGGGCCTCAGGCGCGTCCCCGAGGCTCCCCGGTTGTCCTTCGACTGCCCAGATGTCCGCGCGGCTCCGCGAAGAGCAGGCGCGCGGGGGCAGCGGGAGAAGAAGCGCTGGGTGCGGTGCGCCCCGGCGGCTCAGGCAGCGACACGGCACGCGCACCCCGGCCGCCCTCGCTCCGCCCCAGCTTGGCCCCGCACTCGGCGGCTGGCGACTTTCGGAGGAGAAGGGGCAGCTGGAGGCATCGGGACTGCGCAGACCCCCGCAGAGGCCAGGAGCCGCGCCTCGGGCTAGAGGCTGTCACCGAGCAAGGGCAGAGTCGATTTTGGCTCCAGAAAAAGGGAGCAAGGAAGCGGCAGCAATCCGCGGCCCGGAGCCCCTGCCGACCTCCATCTCATTTTCGATTTTCTACTCTTGCTTTGCAGATAATTGGGCCGGAGGGAGGGGTGAAGCACTGTGGACCCGGGAGACAGTTGACACATACATGCGTCTGGCTGAGGAAAGACCCGCAGAGGAGGAGACTGGAAATGCGGCCTTTTGGTTCGCCTTGGTCAGTGACTCACTGTGTAATCTTTGGCAAGTAGCTTAACTTCTCCGACTCAGTTTCCACATCCGTGAAATGGGAACCAACGTCTGCTCTGTCTTCCTGAGAGGTTTTTATTAGTACTTTAGTTGGGAACAACAATCTTTTTGGTAGATTGTTCTTGCTTGTTAGCCTTAAAATGAAGAGCTATACACAAACGCCTGAGATAGAAAACTCATTGGAAGGACAAACCTCAGAAAACAGGAGTCCTGAGCACTCGCGATCCTCCCTTCCCGGTCCCTGCGCAGGAAACACTCCTTGTTGGGACAGAAGGCAAGGAACGTGCTTGCTCCTCCTAACTGCTTCCCCGTGCAAAAAGGGCTTGGGCGCCTCAAGAGTGACGACAGCAGAATTCAACCAACATACAGCCCATCTGGTGGCGTGTGTGTGTGTGTGTGTGTGTGTGCGCGCGCGCGCGTGCGTAATGGAGCGGGTCTCCATACATCGAACATTTCCATTTCTCGTTGTAGAACACTTTTCCTGCTGGTAGTGACCTCTTCGTGAAAAGCAATGAATAAAGCTCGATCTATGAGTTAGGAAGGCGCATTTCATTGAGAAAGAACATGTCTTTATTACGCAGTTCTGGGCGGGAGAGTTCCAGAATGAGGAAGGTTCTGGGTGTCCAGTCCAGCCAGGTGCGCTGGCCTTGGTGCTGAAGGTAGAGATTGCGCCTGTTTGGGCACCTCCCTCCCACCGCTGACCACCTGCTAAGAGAGGGGATCGTAACCTTCTTCATACCTCCCGCCCAGGGTGTGTGCTTACTTCCTGTGTGTGTGTGTGTGTGTGTGAGAGTGATGGGTATAACATCTGAAAGCACAGTGCATGGAATAAAACAAGTGCCCAATAAATTTTAGTTAATTGAATGGACATTTAGATCACTTTCTCTCAACCCTCTCTTATTAAATTCAATGTGGGAAAATTTTTTACTAAATAATAGTCATACAATGTCTTTAGGATACCTGAGTTCTTTCTAGCTTTCTTTTCATCATTTAATTTAAATATTATTGTAGAGAAGTTTGGGCAAAGAGCAAAATTTCTTAAAGCCAAGAGCTGTTCACTCAACACTACTCCCTGGTAATATGTAGGTTCTTTGCTGCCTCTGGGCTCACAATGGGGTGAGTCCATCTCAGGAAAAGAGATTGCTGGGACAGGGTGATCTTGGAAAGGTACAGGTTGTTTTAACTGATGAGTCTATTCTGAGGTCTCTAGGGAAACACAGTACTGGATTAAAGCCAGTGATTAAGGCTTCATGCATGTCATTTGTGGGGAACATTTTCCTTGGGCTAAAATATGATCAAAAGACCAAGGATCAATATTTCTGTTCACTTTTCTGTCACAATATCATATTTAATAATTAAAAATCTATTTGTACCTTGCTCATTCAAAATGGATATGTGCACATGCAAATATGTATTCTTTAACAAGATAAAAAACAAGTAAATGAGAATATTTGGAGTAAAAGTGGGAAAAATAAGATATAACTGGGATTAAATTTTGTACTCTCACTAGAGATGGTCTAAAGTTTTGGCTCTAAACTTCCCAATCTTTTACAATGTAAAGAGAAAACACAATATATGTCATGACTCACAATGTCTAAGATGAAAGTAGATTGGTTTCTTACAGGTGAACAACTATTTATGATACTGACACCTAAGATAAATTTCTTTCATGTGTTCCCATAAAATGATGTCTTGAACAGTGACCTCAACAATGTCCCCATTAAAGCAAATAGATTTGAATTGTATGTATGGACTAGTTCCTATTTGTGTCACTCACTGAAGCCCTACAATATTCCTTTTTATCTGAGCAAGAATAAAACTGGTGAGAAAGAGTTCTGGCAAACACCATGCTTACCCACACCCTTGATGTGATATTGGAATCTGAGTGTTGAGAGCAAACCACCCCGGGAGTCCTTATGCTATGGTTGTCACAGCTCTGAAAGATTTGCAAACATTGGGGATACAGCCTGGTATCTAAGGAAAGGTCAATGACAATGGTGGTGCTTGGAAAAGAGGAGGTGTTATTCTTAGTAATGGAACCATCAAAGCCACCTCTGGGCCAGTGCACCAGCTTTAGTACCCACAAAAATCATCTCTCTAAACTACACATATCTAGCCTCGAGGATTATTATGTAGCAGGTCTATGTTGCATTAGAAAATGATTATATATATATGTATAAAATTTTGGAAAAGAATATAATTTTATAAGCACCCTGGGTATACAATGAGATGACTAAAATTGTCTTCTTTCCCTCTTGGATAGAGCTAACCTATAATTTGCAGTCTCTCCTGCAGCCAAGTCAGACTGTGTAATTGAGTCCTGGCCAACAAGGTGTAGAAAAACGTGATATATATATCACTTGTAGCATTAGTCCCTAAAAATGCACTTAAACCCCTCTTTTTATCTTCTTATCATGGGCCAGCTGGATGCAGAGGATCCCACAGGTCCCACAGAGGACTCTGAGGCCCTGAGTGACAGCAGAGACATTAGGTAAAGGGAAGCTGTGCCCCCGAATGGCTGCATAAGGCAGGCCCCCCTTTACAACCTGCAATGCACATTGAACTTTGCAATGAACAATAACTAAATCTTTGTGCCATTCAGCCACTGAGATGTGGGGACTGTTTGTTACAGCATCTAGCTTTACTTAACCTCATACGCCAGGTGATTCTAAAATGGCCCGATAACCACCTTTGGGAAAACACAATCCTAGACAAAACTGTGAAGAAGCAAATGATTCAGCCTTCTGGTGACAGTTCTTTAGCTCTAAGAGTGACTTAAATGGTCAGAATTCCAGGTGTGGCGGCAGTCAGGTGAGTGCAAAATTTGGGGTAAGTGCCTCTCTAATTACATTCCATAAATTTGCCTCCTTATAAAGTATATGCAGAAGTCATGATTTCTGTGGTATTATTTTATTGCCTGAATATTTACCTCCTTTTTTCTCCTCTTTTTCTTTATCCTGTCTCCACTGGAGAAGAAAGATGAGTCCCAAGAGAAAAGGAAGAAAGAGCCTCATGTCTATAGAGAGTTCGTTATGTGGCCGACATGATACTGAACACTTTCATGCATTATCTCATTTACACTTGCGTGTCCTTCAAAACAGGCATTGATATTCCCATCTTATAAATGAAGGCACTAAAACTTTGTTGGAATTGCTTTGTTGGCATTTAGAGGCTTACCAATGACCTTACAGCTCTGTTCCTTTAGGGAATCTCACTGGGTGACCTAAGTACACTCAAGCCATGCATCTCAGTGGCAAGATAGACAAAGGGACGTGGACTCAATCTGAGTGATATTACTGGGCTGGGGCAGCAGTTTGGGGACAGGTACACTCTTGCAATAGACCAGTTGGCTCAGTTCCATGAGGAGCTATTCTACATGGACATAGGTTAAGCCTGTTTGAACTCATTAAGCTCCTTGAACTCTGACCCTGGAGAAAAGACATGTTTTCTATAAAAAGCCTTAGAAAGATCCTAATTTTGGCCCAAAAGACTCCATTTCTAGGGATCAGTTCTAAGGAAATAATTTGAAATATGGAACAATCTGTACGCAGAAAGTTCTGCCATGACACTCTAAATTAATGAAACAAAAGAGGAAACAACCTAAATGCTGTTTAAGTTGTTCATCAAAATAGTCATGCAGAGGGCTTGCGATAATTTTGAAAATGCCAAAAAAAATGTTAAGTGAAAAATAATAAAACGTAGGTTTGAATAAATATGGCCATCCAAAATAAAAAATGAAAACATCAAAAACTAGTCATAGAAAAAAGACAGGAAAGAAATATACCAAAATGTTAACAGCATTTGTCTTTGGAGGAAGGAATTAGAAGTGATTTCCCCCCCAACTTTTCTAATTTTTAAAAATGTTCCCTTATGCCCACAAATGTGTTTTATAATAGAAAATTATAAAAGAAAACATTTTACATATAAGGAATTTGTTTTTAGGGAAATAGTTCAGAATAACTTTTAAACTTTCTTTTAAAAATTGTGCAACATAGCACACAGACAGAAAAGGGTATAAAATATGAAACTTAAGAATTTATCACAAGACAAGCACCACCAAGTTCAAAAAATAGAATATTGGCAGTGCCTAGAAACCCCTTTCACATCCTCCAATCACTATCCCCTTCAACGTCCCCATGATTAATGACTATCAAACATCTATGGTAACTATTTCCTTCCTTTTCTCCAGAATGTTGTCTCCTAAGTCAGAATTCGCAAGCATTAGAATTTCATCTACTTTTTGAACTTTATGTAAATGGAATCATAGAACATTTCTTTGTATCTGCTTTATTCCACACTATAAATATGAGATATGCATGTGGCAAAATTAATTCATTGCTGCATAGTATAGCATTGTATAAATATACCACTATTTATTTAGCATTGTCCCATAGATGTGTCCAGTTTGGACTGTTATGAGTAATAGTGCTGTGAGCATTCTTATGCATGGCTCTTAGTGCACACGTGCAGACATTTCTTTGAGTATAAACCTAGGAGTGTATGTTCTGGGTCATAGGATGTACATGTCTTTTTCTTCTTCTTCTTCTTCTTCTTTTCCTAATATTCCTTCTTGGATGTATCAAAAGTCATACTGAACAATGAACTCTGGGTTGCAAAGGAGACTTTATTTTTTGCACCTAAGGATGTGCATATCTTTAATTTCAATAGATTTAATGCTGAACTGTTTACTACCATGGTTCTACCTGCTCCCAGGAGAAGGAAGCATGTGTTTTAACCCTTTTTGGAGCAGAGCCATATGGCCCATAAAAGGAGATTCCAGGGGATTTGTGTTTTAGCATTTTTCTTCCCAGGGACAGACTGGAGAAGGCCTCTGCATCAGATTATGGGATCCCAAGGCTCAGGATGGATGTTACCATTGCCATATCCTTCCCAGGTCAAAGGCTAAGCTGACCTTGAAGTGAATCTCCCAGTACAATGAAAAACCTCACCAGCCACAGAGCGGATAGGCACTCAGAAATAACACAGGGATACAATGACGATACTTAGATATGGAGGAATAAAGTTCTGGCTGTAAGTGGATCACACCAGTGAAGTATCTCTCAGCAGCTCTCAATCTGAGGCCCTGGGAAGCCCTAGAAGTGGTGATGGAGCTATAGCAAGTATTTTCAATATTATAAACCCATAGAAATCAAACATTTACTGAGGATAGGCCTGGGCAGGATTTCTAAAGCTTCCTGGCTTTGTTTTTACCTGGAATTCTATGAACGAATCGTGGCAGCTCTGGCTACCTTATGCTAATCACAAGCTTTGGTTGGACATCACAGGTGTCTCTGATTAGGAAATTTAGTTAAAAATTGATACATGCATAACCTCACAAATTGGGGCCGTGGGGTACATGGTAATGGTGTGGGGAGCGCTGAAGGTTTAGCAGGTGGAACACGGACGCCCTAGCAACCCATGAACATGCCCACGCCCACCCGCTCAGTCCCTCCTTCCAGCCATTCTGTACTCCCTGTCACAGGTTCTCA
>VBSM01003148.1:17189998-17201076 GCA_008086735.1 Cheirogaleus medius | reverse complement strand
AAAAAAAAAGCTGGAGAGGGATTCGTGGCGGGGCAGGGCGCCCTCTGCTGGCCCGGATCCATCCACACGCGAAATCGCCGTCTCCCTCGGGGCGGCCCGGGCCGCGTCCGCGCGCCGGAGCTCCGTTCCTCTGCGTGTGAGCACCCTCCCGCGCCACGTATTAGTTGCACATTTCTAATTCGCCTCCAAGAGGTAGATTATAGTTTTAAACCATATTAAGTCAATGCGTGTTTGCATTCTGTTAGCCGTGTGTGGTGCGCGCGCTCGTGTGCACACAGCTGCCAAACTACAGCGGCCAGTGGGCTGTGGGTCCCGGGTTTACCTGCCCTTTCTGGGGAGGGCGACGGACGAGCGGCCCAGCTCGGCTCTGCCGGGTGCGGTGGCTCCCAGGGCCCCGGCAGCCGCCCCCGGGGACACGGCAGACGCCGCGCACCTCCACCTGCGGGACGCGGCCCTCCCCGCGCAGCCGGGACCCCTTTGTCATACAAAGGACACGTCCCGCCCGCCTTTGTGTGACGCTGCATTGTTAATTAGCCGGGACCGTCCCGGGCCTGGGCTCACTGCGCGTTGCGAAGGCAGAGTCACGGCCCCCGGGGAAGGGACACCGGTTTGGGGACGACCGCGCAGGGAGGGCGCACCGCAGGCCGGTGGCTCCGGAGCTGTCGTCTCATTCCGGCCGCGAGCGTCTCTCCTCCAACCCGACTGCAGCCGAGGGATGGTTCGCTTCAGCTCGAGGTCACCTCGTGGGTGGCCTCGACTGTCTGAGAGTTGATCTCTTGGCTTAATGCAGCTATTCCATTTTTGGTTTTTGTTTTTAAATGTTCTTTCCGTACCTACCATGCACGAGGCCTTGTGCTGGGCACTGCAGGAATTTAATAGTCAGTTAAAAATCCCCACCGCAAAGAGCTTCCTCTCTAGCGGGGCAGAGAAGACAGGTGTCAAAGGCAAATGGCCAGCGCGAACGCAGCGTGGACACCTGGGACCCAGCGCTGTCCTTTCGTCTGTGTTTCCTGCATGAAAGACGCCTGGCTGTTCCTTTTTCCTTTCTCTCTCCCTCTTTCATCTCTCGCCCTCCTTCCTTCCCTCCCTGCCTCCCTCCCTTCCTTTCTCCTTCCTCCCTCTCTCCTTCCCTTTTTTCCTTCTTCCTCTCTTCCCTTTTCCTTCCTTTCTTCCTTTCTGTTTCTTCTCCCTCCCTCTCTTCCTTCCTCGCTTCCTTCCTTCCTTCTCACCAGGCACCGTGCCCTGCAGGAAGGAGAAAGACTAGAACTGCTGGGTACCCCCAGGTGGGCGCCCCCTCCTCCAATGGGTGTTCAGCTGTGACGTAGCCTACGGCCATCTGATTGGGGGCTCCCCTAACCAGGTCACAAAAGCCCACCCCGGCTTCTGTCCTCCCCAGCCCCCACCCCACACTTTTCTGGTTCCATTCAGTCTAATCTAGCAGACGGATCGTTCTCATTCTTGCCTTTTCTACGTCGTTTCCAGTTTGGGGTTGTCATGAATACAGGGCTGCTGTGACCTTTTTTGTGTGTGTCTCTGGGTGCCCATACGACACATTTTTGTTAGACATTTATCCAGGAGTGGGACCAGTAAGGTCGTAGGATCTGGGTGTGTTCCACTCTAGCGGATTGCTACTTAACACATTATCCCAAAATTTAGTGGTTTAAAACAACCACCGGTGTACATATCTATTTTGTGGGCCGCCCATTCAGGCAGGCTCAGCTGGGCTGGTCTTCTCCGGGTGTGATGTAGACTAAGGTCATTCAAGTATTCAGCCAGTATGTGGCCCGGAGAGGCCCAGATGGCTTTGCCCACACATCTGGTGTCTCAGCGGGGATAGCTGGGACCTCACCCTCCATGAGGTCTCTCCAGTGTGGCCATTCAGGACTGCCGGGTGTCTTCCGTGGCAGCGGGCTCCCCCCAGAGCAAGTGCTCAAGAAGACAGAGAAGTCACACGGCTGCTCCGACCAAGCCTCCGAAGTCACAGGGCACAGCTTCTGCCGCACTGTGCTGGTCACACAAGTCCCTTAGAGTCCCGGGAAGGAGGACAGACGGAGGCTGTCTTTGGGAGTTGGGATTATGGTGATGGACATGTTCTTCTCTTTGAATATCTGTATTTTCTAAATTTTTCAAATTGAACATTTATCACTTTTGTAATAAGAAAAAAAGTGATTTGCATGTAAAATTTTGTGGAATCTAGGATGCGTGTGAGAAAGGAGGTCAGGGCCCCGAGTGAGTTATTTTTACCACTGCTCCCCGCGGTGGTCGGTGTTTCCACTCAGAACTTGAGTGTTAGACATTGGAAAAAATCGGTAGAATTATGACGGACTCTCCCCATCTTCTACAAAAAGAAAAGTTGGAGATCTGTGCTGAACAGGTCTAAAATAACTGCTGGCTGGACTGTTTAAATGTTGGTTCAAACATATGAATACCTTGAAATGATTTTGATTTCTTCATTACGATGTTTTTATTTAATAGGAAGAAGAATTTGGATTGGCAGGTACTTCCACTAGGGCATCCAAATAAATTGCCACCCAAACTAGGACATTCGTAAGGACAGCTGACAAGGGTCAGGATTAGTCCAGGCCTGGGACGTAAGGCCGTGGTGACTAGACCATCGGAAGTACTCTGTGCAGTACACAACCCAGGCCACCATTCATTCAATTGTCCATTGGACATTCATTCAATTGTCCAATGAGTATTAAGTGAGCACCTACTATGAACCAGGCACTATGCATGTCCTAACAGTGACCAAGACAGACTTGAGTGGCCCCACTGAGCCCATCACCTCTGCTGAGAGGACCACCCCTGCCTGTAGAGGCTCCAGAGCCCGGCTGCTGGGAGGTGGAGCCGGGTCAAACCCTGGCTTTTAAAGCCACACCTGAGACACGCTATGTAAACTTACATTTGGTTCCTCCATCGGCAGCAGCAGGGGCGGTGGCGGAGAGGGGAGGACTGTGACTTAGCAGAAGCTGGGAAGCTAACCTGGGCCGCCTGCAGCCCATCACCGAGAGCGGGAGAACGTTGTTAAGTAATTACGTAAGTTACGAACCGCAAGTGTACTGCGTGATTCGAGAGTCCAGGGTGTCTAACACGAGGACCCGGCCTGGTTTAGGAGCTCAGGGTTTGTCATTCAGCTGAGACCTGTCACCCCGCACGCTCAAAAGCTAGAAGGAGAAAAAGGCATTTATGGATCCCAAAGAGGCCCACGTACGCGGCTGGAAAATGAAGAAGAGAGAAGTTCATGGATTTGGTACATTTCTCTGTTTTCCTGTATTATTTAAAAAATAAAAAAATCCTGTTCTTGAAAACCACGCTTCAGTCTGAGCACTGCACACAGCAGTACAAGGCTTTCTGGAGGATTCCGGGAGTGGCACAGCTGGCCAGCGGGCAGGGGTAACGGCAACCCCTCCTAGTGCTGGTGACAGAGGAGAGAACCAACTCCCGCTCCAGCCGGGTGACAGTCTGTCACCCACGCCAACGCTGCGGCCACGTCAACCCTGAGAGAGCAGCTGCGTGTCGTCAGGGCTCCTCGGCACATTTTTATGAGCTTGGGGATTTCGATGTCCCAAACTCCCTCTTCCTGCTTCCTAGTTAGGCTTTTATCTTTCAAGTGGCCTAGATAGCCGGCCAGCTCCGGGATGGGAAATTGGCTGATCACGGGGACAGCGGCAAATCCGGAGCTGATCAGGGCAGGCTTCTTGCCTCTGGGCGGCCGCTCTGCCATTTTTCCCGGGGTAGCACTCCCACTCCCAGGGTGGCCCTGCGCATGTAGGGCTGTATTGGGATGTCCCATCTATGCCACGTAACTGGATGGGGGCAGAGTGTCCCTCAGGACGATGACGGGACTCTGGGAGCTGGGCTGGCACCCCGGGCTCCGTGCACTAACACCCACGCTCAGGAGCACCACAGCACGACAGCTCCACCCAGCCACCCAGCGCAAGGACTGCCACGGGGCGGGAGTGGCAGCCCAACGTCATCGGGCTCTTTCTCTGATGGTCTCTCTTTGGTTTCCAGTTGGAAAAATTATGACAGTTATATAAAATAGTGCTAAAAAAAGTCAATATACTGTAGAGTCAGAAAAATCTGAGATTGAATCTCAACTTTGCCACCTGCTAACTTGGGTGACACTGAGCAAGTCATTTAACTCTCCAGCTGCAAACTGGGAATGTCAATACCTGTGGCATGGGGTTGTTGTAGGAATTACGCGAGGTGGCGCGTAGCAAATATTTAGCACGGTGCCTGGTGGATGGTAGGTTCTCAGGAAGTGTCTGAGCTAGGGAGAATATTATTTTTTCTCCTTTTCTCCCTTATTATCCTCAGCAGAGCTACACTGGAGCTCACCTGCTCCGCGACTGGGCCGGGGACAGTGGGAGTATGACAGAAAGACGGCCACAGCTCTCAGACTCTCCCTGTTCCTATCCATGGGCTTCTAAAACTCTGATTTGGGGAACTTTGAGGAGTTGCTACTCCTCAAACCTCAAAGCGGTGGACGGCCTACAATTTCAAAGCGCTTCCATCTGTCTGGTTTGATAAGGTCTCCAAGTGACAAAAACAACACAAAACTTCCTAATCCCGGCCAGGTTGTTGAGGAGAGATGTGAAGTGGAAATGAAAAGAGTTGGTCATGCAGATTCGAGAACACTTAGAGCATATTGTAAATTTCTCATTGCCTCAAAAATATTTGCTAAAAATGCTCCACTAAAACTCGGTTACTACGACACAACCACGTGGCAGTCTCTGCCACTGGCAACCCGATCCAGGCACGCAGGCTGGGACTAGTGGCCTGGGTGCAAACCTGTCGAGTAAGGTTGTGGCAGGTGGACTCCGGTTGCCCTCTGCAAACTGAACAAGCCACCTGATGCCCCTGGCTTTCCGCCGAGGTCCCAGTAATTTGCCTCACAGGGTACAGTTGATGTAACAAGTTATAAATGTATGCAGGGGTGATGCTTATGTGGACTCAGAACCTTAAAACTATACACGATCAGTAAGAAAATCTTTTATGATCTGTTAGCAACTTCCTGGTCTTAGGGGAGATGGGGAGAGGGTCTTGCTATGTTGGCCAGGCTGGTCTTGAACTGGGCTTGAGTGATCCTCCTGCCACAGCCTCCCAAGTAGCTGGGACTACAGACATGCACCGTCACACCTTAAAGGCAGAAAGCATAATTTTCCTGGCAAGAACAAAGAGGGATCTCAAAAGATCCTGGTATTCAAGTACTGCCAATAAAAAGGGCTACAGATTCAATGTCCTAAAATGCAAGTCACAATTTTTGGAATTTAACTGGCTTTAGTTCATAACTCTATGTAGTCATTTAACTTATTCGATGACCTACCTACTTCCATATTAAAACTTATTACAAAATTAATATATTTTAAGAAAAATGAAAAATACCAAACAGTGCAAAGTAAAAGACTTTTGTTATCTCACCATCCAGATGGCTGTTACTAATTTGGTGTAAATACTCTCAGTTTTTTCCTATGCCCTTATCCAGAGCTTTGGTGGTGGTTGTGCAAAATCGAAGCTACAGCAAACATGTCGGCCTGCAACCCACTCCCCCTCTCCTTATTTTAACTTCATGATAGATCTTGAACGTTTTCCTATGTTATCATATAATTCTTCTACAACTCTAAGAGCTCATGGACATATCACAATTTTTTTTAACCAATCCTGTATTGTTGGTTTTCATGCTTTTCCTGACATTTTACCATTATACACAAAGATATTTTATATGTGTGTATGTGTGTGTGTATAAAGGCTTTGACAAACATTGCCAGGGGATGGTCCCCTTGAATCCCTGCAGTGATATATGGACACTTTTTCCTCACACCCTGGCCAATACTATTGCACTCACTTTTTAAAGTCCTTGCATTTTTTTTTATTTCAGAATATTACGGGGATACAAACGCTTTGGTTACATAAATTGCCTTTGCACCACCTAAGTCAGAGCTACAAGCATGTCCATTCCCCAGACAGTGCTCACCACACCCTTTAGGTGTGAAATTACCCCTCCCCTCCTCCCCCTCCCACCTGCCCAACATCCAATGAACGTTACTTCCATACGGACACATTAGTGTTGATCAATTAGTACCAATTTAATGGTGAGTGCATGTGGTGTGTGTTTTTCCATTCTTGTGATGCTTCACTTAGAAGAACGGGCTCCAGCTCCATCCAGGATAATAACATGGGTAGTTCACCATTTTTTATGGCTAAGTAGTAGTCCATGGTATACAATATACCACATTTTAATACTTGCTGTTTGATTGTAGTTTTATTGTTTTAATTAGCATTTCTTTTTTAGTGCTGAGTCTGAAACGATTTTCTCATTTATGCTGGTCATTTTTAATTTCTGCCTTTGAGAATTGCTTGTTAATGTGCGTTGCCCGTTTCTCTATTAAATTTGTCTTTTTATAAGTAAATTATAAGTGCTCCTTATATATATCATAAACATTTTCCCCATCTTGTCTTTTTTCTTTTAATTTTGCTGAGCAAAAACAGAAGTTACCAACCCCAGTAGGTGTTTCTGGTCACTCCCATGCTGTCTCTGCGGCTGCAGTTCACAGGGGTGACCATTGGTGGCCTCTCCGGCTACTCTTCCCCTTGGCTTTTATGACCTCACCCCCGCCTTTTCTCCTGCTCCTCTGGCCAGTCCTCTCAGTCGCTGTGGGGTGCCCCCTCCACCCAGCACTCGAATGCACACGCTCCCCGGGCTTTGTCATCGGCTCTCGCCACTTCTCATGGCACCACTCTCCCCGGGTGACCCCCCTGCACTTCGGTAGCTTCCGTTATCCAATCGCGTGCGCAGGCTGATGCTGTCCATGTCTCCAGCCCCGGCCTAGACCCCCCGCCCGAGCTCCAGACCCACACATCCAAGTGCCTGTTGGACACATTCACTGGGGTGTCTCCCAAGAGCCTCAAACTTGATGGAAATCACCATGTTCCCCTTTGTAGTGACACTCGTTCTTCTCTGTTCCCGTCTTAGGTGGCTCCACCACCCATCCGGTTGCCCAATTCAGAAGCCAGAGTATCAACGTGGCTCCTCTCCTTACTTGCCACTGTCCACACAGGCAAACAATGGATAAGAACCAGAGATTTTCCCTCCTAAATGTCTCTCAATTCCACGTTCTCCATCCCACACCTGCAACCCCAGTGCAGATGTTAATCATCTCCCTCGGGACGGCTCCGACAACCTCCTAACTCTTCTCCCCACGCCCCCTCCCAATCCGTCCTCCTCACTGCAGATGGAGTTACTTTGCAAAATATATAAATTTGATCAAGCAAGTCTCCTGTCAATATTCTTTTAATGCCCGAGCGATGGAGATCGGTGGCGAGTACTGGTGACCCCCAGAAGCACACTCTCTAAAGCCATGCCAAGTTCTAGTCTAGAGTTGATGATGCGCTCACGAACCCTGAGAATTAGGGGAGACGTCGCTCATGGGGCAGAGCAGCGCCTGAGCCTGGGAAATCAATCAGCAGCCGTGTTTATACAGTAAACTGTAGGAAATAGATTATTTTAATTGCTAATTGTTCTTGAGACCTCTTCTGCTGTTATATTTTTAAAAAGGTGGCCTAAATGCTCCTCTCAACAGGCACACTGGAGGAATCACAGTTTATTCAGAGCTGATGCGCTGCTGATTGAAGCACAAAGAAGAGTAATCAAGGTTGTTTTTTTTTTTAAGATGGCTTTTCACATTCACAAAGAAAATGATTTCAAGGGGCATATGTGAGAGAGGAGCAAGTCTGTAAACAGTTACCAATCAGCCAAATACTCCGATGACTAGGAATATCACCCCCCCACCAATGGCTTACCAGCCCCCATGCCTGATAATCAGCATCTAAATGGAACATGAATTATTCTTTTGTCCCTAACTCTGAGGGAAGGGGATGCAGGGTCAGACTCCAGGACCACATCTTGGGTGACTTCACAGACACAGATCTGCCACCATAACACAGTGGCAGGGCTGGGGGGGGGCAGCCACGAGGGAAGCCTCCATTTAGGATGCAGAGAGCAGAGGCCAGGAAGGAGGCTGCACAGCCCTAGCCTCACACTGCCCTGTGCAGAGGCCGGCCTCTCGTCCCTTCCCCAGAGCTAGACTCGAGGGCCTCAGATATCGCGTTTCAATGGGGGACAAAGGCTGGACAGTGTGAGGAGAGGACATCAGACAGAGGCAGAAGGCAAGCCCGCCGACTACCCTTTCTTTGCAGAATCCCTCACTTCCTGGTGTCTTGAGAAGGTGGCCTTTTCCTGGTGTCTCACGGGACACCTTGCGATAGACTCGTGAAACTCTAGGTCACGAGTTGTGCAATGTGCTCAAATCCCTGTTGCATCACGGGGAATGGATAACACTGTGGAAGTCGTGTGTCAAGGCAGAATCCAGCGTGGTGACCTTGCAGGCCCGCCCTTGGGATATTCTTAAAGATGGGCTTCCTTAACATCCCTCGGACTGATGGTGGGTTCCAACGTGCCTGTGGCCTACAGGAAGTACACCTCATGGGGCCATCAACCAGCCTGTAGGCTGAAGTCCATGCCTTCTTACTTTTTATTAGAGATGGGGATCTTGCTATGTTGTCCAGGCTGGCCTTGAATTCCTGGCATCAAGTGATCCTCCAGCCTCAGCCTCTGGAATAGCTGGGACTATGTGTACGTCCCACCACACCCAGCTTAGTTCTACGCCTTTTTAAGTGCCTATGTGGGTCATGTTTTGAACGTGGCTTTTAAGCCAAGCCTAACTTTGTGATGCAGGACAAGAAAAGCAGGAGTGCATCCTTGGCTCCACTATTTATTTTTTATCCTAATTAGCTTTTTCCAAATTTAACTAACCTCTGCCATTTCTCCTGGGATGTCATACATCTTCTGGTTGGCTCCCTTGGCTGGGGGGTGGGCACAGTTTTAGGGGCTTCCACTTGGACCTTCTCATCACAGTTGTTCTGACTCCACAGGTCAGGGACCCTGTGTGAGGTCCCCACAGCTGGGAAGCCCACCCATCCCGACTACGTCCTCAGGGCCCCACAAAATGACACAGGTGGGTCTATGGACTCAATGGCTCTCCTGTGGGATGAATTTGGGCCAGGTCCATTTGCCTCTGTGGACTCCCACTGGGAAAGGGGGCATGGTGCCTTTTAGGTTCCCTGGAATCAGTGACAATCCAGATCTTATACCCAATAATATCTTAAAACTTTTAGATTTTCTCCACTCCCCAGTGTACACTTACTGAGTAAATGGCTGTAGGCTCTCATGGGGGAATTAGTATTGCACTCCAAGATGTAAAGGATATGGGGTGGTCCCCACTATATCTCTATTTAAGTCACCAGACTGGAAATAGCAGATAGGTCATTGTACATACCTGTTCTGACCTAACACGATTCTTTCCCTTGCTCACTCTTCTTCTGCTGTACTGGTCTCCTCCCTGTTCCTAAAATGTTGCATGCACACTCTCTCCACACAGCCTTGTAGTGTGTGGTTCCTCTACCTAGAATGCTCTTCCCTCATGTATTTGCACACCTTGGTCCAGCATCTCCAAGTCTTTTCACAGTATCTTTTCAGTGAGGCGTTCCTCTGACTACCCCTATTGAAAATTGCAACCCACCCATGTCCCATCTTCCATCCATATTTAAGTTTCCTCCATTGCATTTAGTGCCATCTAAAATAGATGGTTTCACACCTGAATTTTACCAGACCTACAAAGAAGAACTGGTGCCTATCCTGCAGAAATTATTACACAGCATCAAGAAGGAAGGAATCACTCCAATACATTTTATGAAGCCAACATCACCCTGATACCAAAACCAGGAAAGGATGCAACAAAAAAAGAAAACTACAGACCAATATCCCTTATGAATATAGATGCAAAAATTTTCAAAAAAATCCTAGCAAACTGAATTCAGGTACTTATCAAAAAAATAATCCATCATGACCAAGTGGGCTTCATCCCAGAGATGCAGGGGTGGTTCAACATACACAAATCTATAAATGTAATTCATCACATAAATAGAAGTAAAAACAAAGACCATATGATCCTCTCAATAGATGCAGAAAAAGCATTTGACAAAATTCAACACCATTTAACAAAATAGCATAGACGGGACTTACCTAAAAATGATACAAGCCCTATATGACAAACCCACAGCCAACGTCATACTGAATGAGGAAAAATTGAAAGCACTCAGAACTGGAACCAGACAAGGTTGCCCTCTATCACCGCTTCTATTCAACTTAGTGCTGGAAGTCCTAGCCAGACCAATCAGACAAAAGAAGCAAATCAAGGGCATCCAAATGGGGGCAGAAGAGATCAAACTATCTCTCTTTGCTGATAATATGATCTTATATTTAGAAAACCCCAAAGATTCTGCATGAGACTACTGGAATTGATAAACAAATTCAGCAAAGTCTCAGGTTACAAAATCAATGTACACAAATCAGTAGCATTCCTATACGCCAAAAACAGTCAAACTGAGAACCAAATCAAAGACTCAATACCCTTCACAATAGCAACAAAGAAAATAAAATACCTAGGAATATATTTAACCAAGGAAGTAAAAGACCTCTACAGGGAGAACTATGAAACACTGAGGAAGGAAATAGCAGAGGACGTAAACAGGTGGAAAACCATATGATGCTCATGGGTTGGCAGAATCAATGTTGTTAAAATGTCTACCCAAAGTGATCTACAGATTCAATGCAATCCCTATTATAATACCAACATCATTTTTCACAGATCTAAAAAAAATAATACTATGCTTCATATGGAACCAGAGAAGACCCCGTATAGCAAAAGCAATCTTAAGCAAAAAGAACAAATTGGGAGGCATCAATTTACCAGACTTCCAGCTATACTACAAGGCTAAAAGCAACTAAAACAGCATGTTACTAGCACAAGAACAGAGACATAGACCAATGGAACAGAATTGAGAAATCAGATATAAAACCATCCTCATATAGCCATCTAATCTTTGACAAAGCAGACAAAAACATACAGTGGGGAAAAGAATCTGTATTCAATAAATGGTGTTGGGAAAACTGGATAGCCACGTGTAGAAGACTGAAACAGGATCCGCACCTTTCACCTCTCACAAAAATCAACTCA
>VBSM01003148.1:17163628-17184021 GCA_008086735.1 Cheirogaleus medius | reverse complement strand
AAAAAAAAAAAAAAAAAAAAAAAGGCAAGTATGTAGGTAAATATAAAGGAATAAATTATGTATGTTAATAACAATGATTTGGGGGGCTTTAAATGTGTATAAAATTAAATACATGACAATAATAACACAAAATATTGGACAGTGTTAATGGAGTTATTCGTCTAAGGTTAGCATTCTTGGTGGGGAGTAATGATTTGTACATGATGGTAACAAGGTAGGCATGCATGTTGTGATTTCCAGGGTAGCCAATAAAAGAAATACAAAATACATATAACAAGCTAATAAAGAGAAAAATGGAATAACTAAGTTTCTCGTCTGCTAAGAAAGCCACAAAGAGAATGATTTAAGTACTTCTAGTAACACAGTATTCAAGACTCTCAATCTGCAAAATACTCGATTTGCTATGTAGTCTTGGCATAACCAAACGCCTGCTACCATGCTCATTCTAATTCTTTTGTGTCATTTTGATTTAGAGCCATTTTAATAAAAGAGCAAACTCATTAACTTAGACAAAAAGCAAACATAAATTTTAGGAAATATTTTATTTGAACATTTAAAGGTTTAACTTTTATAGCCAAATGTATGAGGGTGAACACTTATTCATAGTCACTGTAATCTAACAAACTCTATGACAGTTGATTTGTGGGTAGAAAGATTGGAAGTAGTTAAAATTTTGAAAAAAAACAAAATGCTGCATCTCATTGCTCACCGTACGCGTCTCCGCACAGCCCTGCTCTTCAGTGCTGAGACTACTGACTCCGTGGATTCCATGTTTTCTTTCCTCTTTTCACCTGCGTATTCCCATGAGGGACTGAACCACATGGAATGTGCAAAAAAGTTTTGCAGGAAGTTTTTGGCTTACTAGCTCATCAGTGTCCTGATGTCCCCAAGGAGTCATGCCCCGTGGTCCCACGCAAAGCCAAAGGGAAGTCGGCACGCTGGACACGGCTGCCCCCTGTCCTCTGGTGAAACTCCACAGTCCGAGCGGGAGTGGGGTTGAGCTGATTCCAGGTAGTAAGAGAAGCTGCGACTTCGCTGGGTGCCAGCAGCAAACTCAGCCCAGTTTTGCAGTCAATCAAGCAAGTCGTTCAAATGAATTCTGGACATCAAAGGTGCAAATAAAAGGATGGCAAGGGACAGGGATGCTTGGAGACGGTCACTGTTTCTTTGGCTTGAACGTCAGTGACACACTGTTGATGCAAAATCTCTGACCAGTGGGTGCAGGCCCGTCAGGGAACACGTGGCCAAGATGAGCTTCACACTGCGCGGGAGAGAAGCCTCTGTCATTGCTCAGCTGAAACAAAGCTCTTTATGTGAAACCAGACAGACCCCATGCGGCCACCCCATGCCACAGTTTGATATCTTTGTGGGGAGAAAAAAGTCTATCATGTCAGAATTCAATTAAGAAATGAGAGAATGCAGAGCACAGTCAGAGTAAGTAGGATATTAATAGTTTTACTTTATCAGGGGAATGTGAGCAAGTTATTAAATCCAGGCCTTGATTTACTCACCTGTACAATGGGGATAAAAATTTTACCTATGCACCAAAACTGTTGGATAATTAATTGACATGATGCATGTGAAGCAGTAACACAGTTCCTAGGTAAGGACCGAGCAATGCTGCAGCCAGGGCATTGCTATGATCTTTTACTGAAAGCGACAGTACGCTCCCTTCATCAGCTTGCCTCTGGTGTTGTGCAAAAGCCATGAGTCAGAAAACGTGAGCACCCAAGGACATCAAAATGAATGTGCCGTCTGGAGTTAAGCCATTGTGTCCTGCCAGGCTCACGGGCGGCACAACGTGCTGACGTCACCTGCAGCGTGGCTCCGCCTGCCAGTGACATGCTGCAGAGTGGAAACGGAAGGCGGAGAGATGCCAGCCACGCTGGGCCCTCCTGCTGCCTGTCCCTGCTCAAAAGAACGCAATGGGACAGCTCTTTCCTTCTGGTCCTGTCTCTGCTCCCATCTCCATGGAAGCCAGGACCAGGCGAGGCACAGAGCGTCTCAGGATGCCTTCTCTCTCACCCGCAGTGCCCGGAGAGGGATTGTCACTGACACGAGTGGAAATCCAATGTGTTTTGATGACAGAAGGACACCAGATCCACCAATGACGAGAGAGCTCTCTGGGCCCCGGGGCAGCATCAGGGAAAACAAAACAAGAAAACCCACCTGCTTGCAGACGACCTCCGTGCGAGGGGATCCTAACGAGGTGTCCAGACGTCTCAGGATCCCTGTGTGGCTTTCATCAGAGCCAGAGGTACCATGAGCCTCAGAAAATGAAGGCCACCCCGTGCCGGAGCAGTACTTTTTCTCGGAACTGCGGAGGACAGTCACAAGAGAGCGGCTGAAGATGTGGCATCAACGTGCCAGGCGCGCTCTGGGGGGCAGGGTCCGCTCCCCGCCGCCTGACCCCACGCCCAGTTCGCTGAACAACCCGTCCCACGGGAGCTGTTCTCGCTGCATCCGCACTATCAAAGCCACCGCCTTGTCACAGTGAATGAATTTCTTGTTCCTTTGATGCTAAAAGGCTTCTTTCTTGATGTCCAGCAAGGATCCAAAGACACGTGGTGTTTTGTGAACTGTGTTGCGTATCAGGAAACACAGATCAAACCCATGCGTTCTGAATGTGGAGGAGGAAGACATCAAAACAAAATACTACTGGTCGGAGGAGGTCACCCGGGTCTCAGAGCATCACAGAAGTGTGAGATCTGATGACACAGCCGTTTTTAGCAACAGGATTTCAAGTTATCTAAATACAGAGGCCTGACTGCTTGCTGGGATGCAAAAGCTGCCTCTGGCCACTTCTTAGCTGTGTGGTATTAGACTAAACTACTTAACCTCTTGAAGCCTCAGTTTCCTCACCTGTAAAATGGGGATAATATCTTCCCTAAAGGGCTGCGCTGAGGGTTTAAGGGGATCCTTTGTGGAGCACAGTGCTAAGTACATGGTCAATGCTTGTGGATGTAAATGCCATGATTATTATTTCATAAGCCTGGCTACCCTTCATCAATCACTGCAGTGAAGCCTGACCCCCCAGGAGAAGTCTCCCAGGGATTAAGGATGCGGAAGCCTGGATGGGGCTGGAGGAGCTGGCATGAGGAGGAGGAGGAGGAGAAGGAGGAAGCGGAGTGGGAGAGGAGAGGGACAGCAAGCAAATCTGCTCACCAAAGGCCCACTCTCTAAGTGCTCTGACAGCTACGTTCCCTTAAATGGCACTAGGAAAATAGCCTTTTTTTTTTTTTTTTTAATGCAATGGCAGGGAGATGGCTCTCTCTATTTAAGGAAGAAAGAGCAGAACTGAATGTTAGAGCAGCAAAAAACTAAAGAAAGAAGAAAAAGCGGCAAAGAATCAAATCCCTAGACTAGGGGTCCTCAAATTTTTTAAACAGGGGGCCAGTTCACTGTCCCTCAGACCGTTGGAGGGCCGGACTATAGTTTAAAAAAAACTATGAACAAACTCCTATGCACACTGCACATATCTTATTTTGAAGTTAAAAACAAAACGGGCAAAACCACCCGGTGGGCTGGATAAATGTCCTCGGCAGGCCGCATGTGGCCCGCGGGCCGTAGTTTGAGGACGCCTGCCCTAGACTATGAACACAGAAGGAAGCTCAGCTAGAGCACAGACTCCCACAGACGCAGGACTGTGTAACACAGCAATTCTCAAACATTTTGGTCTGAAGACCTCTCCAATGCCCTGAAATTATTGAGGATCCCTGAAAGCTTTTGTTTACATGAGTTACACATATCAGTATTTAACAAATTAGAAAGTGTAATGGAGAATTTAAAAAATATGTATGCATTAAGTTATTTTTTAAAACACAGATTGAATATCTCTTATCTGAAATGCTTGGGACCAGAAGTGTTTCACATTTCAGATTTTTTTCAGATTTTGGAATATCTGCATTATACTTACCAGCTGAGCATCCCTAATCTGAAAATTCAAAATCTGAAATGTTCCAATGAGCATTTCCTTTGAGTGTCATGTTGGTGCTCAAAAAGTTTCAGGCTTTGGAGCATTTCAGAGTTTGGATTTTCAGATTAGGGACGCTCAACATGAAATAAATTCATTATATGTTAACATATTTTTATGAGAAATAATTATATCTTTCAAAATGAAACATTTAGTGGGAAGAACTGCACTTTCATAATTTTGCAAATCTCTTTAATGTCTGGTTTTAAAGAAAGACAACTGAATCTTCACATGGGCCTCTGAATTAAATTTGTTGCAATGCTGTTTCAATTGAAGTATAGGAAGATGTGATATGTGGTTGGAAAAGGGAAGACCTCACAGATCTTGTAGAGAGGTCCCAGGAACCCTCAGGGTCCTTAGACCAGGCTTTGAGAACCACAGGTATAACCAATTGGAGTGGGGACTTAGAATTCTGAAAGATTTGAGCACGAATTCAGGATGTCTACTACATCTGTGTGACCTAGGGACGTTACAATCTATAGAATCTATAGAATAGCAATGGCATTATTACCTCACTTTCTGTATATAGTGTGTTTAGCCTAATGTCTGATGATACATGGTACATAAGTCAGTAGCTATTGTTTTTAATATCATTTTTATTATTAATATCAAATACTTATGAAATGTGAGCAACTGTGGGTCCAACCACGAGTGTCTGTACATTCAGGTTGCATTCTTTGTAATCCTCTTCCAAGGGTTCAGAAACATTCATCTGACTACTCTGCTCAGGGAAAAACACTGTAAGTATCTTTTAATTACAGCCTTTCTATCTTCAACATTATATATAAACTCATGAGCATTAAAGGAATTTTGATGGAGAATTATGAATACAATAAAATTTTTTAAATGAATGTATCTAAGACTAATAAAAACTCATTAAACATTTTATGGGAAACAATAAACCTTTATTGATGCAATTAGCAGAATCTGGAGATTTTACCAAGTAATATGAGAGGCCCAATATATATAATTTAAGATGGGGATCCTAAATATTAAAGCCAATCAGAAATTCCAACAAGCATATTTAAATGATTAGTAGATTACAAGGCTTACCCTTGAGAAACTAAAATCATTCTGGATCATATACCTTAAGAGGTTTTTCTTTTGTTTAGTCTTATGTGTTTATTTGCTTTGGTTTTCCTTCATTTCTGGAAATTTCCCAGCCCCCAAACCAATAGCAGAGGCACCTGGTGATAACTGACAACCCTAACCTTTTGGGAGAATTGCTGTTCATTTGGGGAAATGGGGCACACAAAGGTTTTTAAACAATATTACTTAGTTACTCACAACACATGTAGGACATCAGTGTGTTATGTCAAAAGTGAACTAGTATCAGGCACTGTTTCCTACTGTTTTAAGATTTATGACCATGAAATGTGTGATCCAACAATAGATTTTGATAAACACTGCCAGAATAGGCTTACGGGTGGAGAAAGAGGAGGAAGGAAGAAGGGGGGGGGAGGTAAGGGAAGGGGGCAATGTCACTTCATTCCAAGTTAAGGAAACAAGTCTGGAGTCCCTAGAGGAGTGATCAAATTCTGGAAAGTGCTCTTAACCTGGACAGCTTCAATTAAAGGTCTCTGATTTGGAGAGGGAGCAGCTCTCTAGGGATGTGCACCAAATTCATTCCAACGACTACAGGATTGTGAAGGGGATGATGAAGATGGTGAGCCTGGCAGGTGTGGCTGGGAACAAGGCTCTAGAAAGGGAGCTCGAGGGTTACACTGGCCAGGCCCTCCCCTTAGAGGCTGGTCTGTCCTCTGGGGCACCTATGCCTGGAACTCAGAATGCGGGCACCAGAGGGAGATGGTGGCTTGTTCCACGCACTGTGCAAGTGGCTCGCAGCAGCTCGGATAACAGAGCGTGGGCCCTGGAGTCTGGCAGCTGTGGGCTCACGTTTTTGCTGGAGACCGATGAGCTGCAGAACCCTGGACAAGTTCACAGTCTCCCCACGTGTCAGTTTCCTCAGTGAGGAAAGGAGAAGATCACAGCCCCTCAGAGAGCTGCTGAGAGGTCTGATGAAGGGACATACACGGAGAGCTCGGGCTTATCAGTTTAGCTCCTCAACTAAATGAAATATTTGAGCCAGTACGAGAACAAGTAAGTCCTAAATTGTGCGGTATGACAAATAGGAATTTGAAACGGAAAAGAAAACCCCACAGTGTGTGCTATCAGAGGAAGTTTCATGGAGAAATCTGGGATCCAAGAGTAAGTGGCACTTGAATCAGCACACGGCGGGAGTGGCCCTGGAAAGTCCGCAGGTGGGACGCAGCCCAGCGGGAGCAGGCCCTGCACTCGCTTGTTCAATTAATTACTTAGTTTTGGTTGACCAGCTTTTCACTTCATTTTGACTCTACACAAGCATTTATGAAATTATTTTTTCTGTACTCCTGTTTCCTAATATAGAGGCTACAGACAGAGAGGGGGCAAGTGACAGGCAAAACAAGAACATATTCCTAAAACTGTCCTCTAGGATGGGAGGAACGCTCTGGAATATAGTCATCTGCATGTTCTCATTATTCTGGGTTCTCCAGAATCCCTCATTACCAAACATCTGTTCACGCATGCAGCCCTACGAAGGCTCTATCTCTAAGAAAACATTATGGCCAACTTGCGACGAGTCCCTGACATGAGTCAGGCATGTCAGATAATTTCCCCAACAGCCTTATAATTAGGTACTGTTATCCTCATTTTACAGGTGAGGAAATCGAGGCACAGAGAGGTTAAGAAACTTGCCCAAGGTCACACAGTAGTGGAGCCAGAATGTACATGTAAGCTGCCTTAATCACTGTCTTATACTGCCTCTCCCATAAATGAATGCACTTTTGGATACACAAATGAATGCATACTTTGGAACACAAATGATTCTTATGAATATATTTATTTCTCCAGTCTTAGCTGCAATAGTAGCAACAGGAAAATGGAAGAGAAACAAACTCAAAAGTCCTTAAGATAGGAAAATGGAAACTTTTCTGATCAAGCTAAATGGCTAAAAACAAAGAAGGTTGGTGAATTGGCAGTGCAGTAAACTGGCCAGGTGGTAAATGGGCTTTTGGAGAATTGGCTGGTTCTCCTAGTAATGAATCTTGGCTGTTTACAATCTCCATCACCTGGGCTTGGTCACTTAACTGCCTTAATCTGAACTAGCCTTGGGCTAATGCAGTAGCCACTTGCTACCTGTGGCCTTTTAAGTTTAATCTAATTAAGATGAAGTAAAATAAAAAATTCAGCTTCTTAGCCACACCAGCCACATGTTAAGTGCTCAACAGCCACATGTGACAAGTGGCCACCACAGTGGCCAGGCAGAGACCTTTCTATCGCTGTGGACGGTTCCACTGGCCAGAGCTTTCTGCTGTGGTCTCTGAGCACCCTCAGGGCTCCAAGGTCCCCACGCCGTGACTGAGCCCCTGTGGCGACAAGGGGCCAGTGTGCGCTGCGTGCTAAGGAGGCCCCCTCTTTCCAGGTGCAGAAGCTGGAACCCCAAGGGAGTCACAGAGCGAAGACTGCGATTCAGGAGCGCGCTCTTACAAGGATGACTTCTCATCCTCCGTGTTTACAGTCGAAGATGGAAACGGAAGCAGGCGCGTGCACGGGAGCGAGGCAATCTTCGACATGCCGACAACACGGTGCTTTGGCTGAGAGCATGCTGGCCGTCTCCAAAGCCCTACCTCTCTTCTCTAACAAAACCGAGGGTCAAGAAATAACTAATATCGCAGAAATATGAGCTCCACACTTTACTGGGTAAAAATTAATCTTCCAGTTTGCCCTGTACCGCGACGGCCTGGGCTTCCGAGACCGGGAAGGAAAATCGATGCTAATCGCTCATCCTCGCCAGGGGGCCTGGCTCCCCGCTGCAGCCCGCATCAGCAGGGCCCAGCAAAGCCGGGCTGCTCAAAGCCCAGAGGACAGAAGGCAGCAAGGCCTAATGGACGATCCGCAGAGCTGGCTTGATTTATATTTTATTCTAAACCAATTTAGGGTTGATGCAAAAGAAAGGAAAACATCTTTGAAGTTCTGAAAAGCAGGACTTCAAAGATGTTTTCCTTTCTTCTTCATCGAATCTCCTTTTTTTAAGACTGCTTCCTGCATGTCTAAACAAAAAAGCATTTGTTGAGAGATTTCAGGTCCTGATTGACTTAAAAGAGGCTTTGAAATCAAGGGACAATTAAATTTACTTTTAGCTACACAGAAGAGGGCATGGTATTCACTACTGTCAAGCATTGCGGGGAATCTATCCTCATAAAAGTCTACATTTCCTAAATTAAATTATAAACCCATTTTTTCCCTGGGAGAGATACAGTTTTAATCACATGGCCCAGCAAATACAATTATGCTTTAGATTTCTTTAAAAACTTTCCCTCTATAATATTCTAATGGCTTTATCATTAAGGTGCCCACCAAGTTGTATTTATTTGCTATTTCTCAGGGTTAAAGGAAGAATATAAGCTAAGGAGTCTTGTGCACAGCTCTAAGTGATAGGAAAAAAAGCCTGACAGTTTGTTCTTGCTCTTGATTCTCTGACTTACCTGAAGAGGGGACTGTCACAGCACACGCAGTGATACATTCCTGCCTCCTCGTTACTCAGGTAGCTCCCACTGAAAGGCTGAAAGTAAGTTAGACACGTCATGTTTAGTTTCTTATATGACCAGCAGGAGATGACAGAGCAGATCTGAATCCTAGAGAAGTCTCCAAATCCAGGAATTTCTGCACTAATTTGACCAACTGCAAATACCACCAGAGAGAAAATTGTGAAGCAAAAAAAAAGTGAAGCAGCCTGCAGGCTTGTTTATAGCCCGGGCCTTATTGTGACCAATATTCAAATTATGACATTAATAATGCTTTGTATTCATATAGCACCTTTCATCCAGGAACTTCAAAGACAGTGAAAAAGCAAGAGAACAGAGTCTCGATTGTATGAGACTTCGGTCTCCGTTTCAAAAGAGTTAATATTAATACAATAGGAATCGAGTCCACTAACACACTTTGAAATCTCCAATTAAAGAGAATAGAGATACATAAAAGGCATAGTTCAGTGAGATCAAGGTTGTGCCTTTAATATGCTTCACACAGTATTCAGGACATTGCATATTTAATAAATGTTAAATAATGTGCTAGAGTCTGGTAGTGCCTATAATACTACTTAGATGAAATGACTACACTCATTGTGGCTTAAAGAGTTTGCAGGTCTTCAAAAATATTCCAAGAGGAACACAAGGACACTTAAAGCAATCAGTCAGCTGAGTCAAGATTTTTTAAAATGTTATTTTGCAAACTGGCTGTCATTTATTTTTTTTAAAAAGGCCATTTTTGCCCAATTCCTATTGTCATCTCCTCTGTCGAAGAAAATTAAAGAAAAAGCAACCCTTGCACACGCTAACTATGAAGACTCACTGTCACAGTGCCTGGTGGCAAGCGCCATCCCATTTTATGGCAGGAGGAGAAGCCAAAGCACAGAAAGGTCCACCGAGTGCCAAAGCTGACTCAGGAAATAACTGGACTCTTCTGCCCTCTCCGGATTCCCCAACTTCAAAACCTCACAGGTCGTACATCCAAATCCCCTGTGCTAGTATTAACAGCGCATTTCCAGTGGGCTGCGTAACAAGACAATTCCAAATTAACCTGCTGAGCCTACCATCTGGGCACACTCGGATGTTTTCCCTCTTTAAAAACCCCAGACTCAACTGCAGAAACCCAAACAGTAGTGAGTCGGCCTGTTATGGTGCGTCCCGTTGAATGTCTGACCCCAACACTGGCGCTGACGGGCATGCACACGTGCAAAAGGCTGGTCTAGAAGAGCCTATTTATAGGATCCAGACAGCCTGGTAAGAGTCAAAATACAATTTCATCTTTGCAGCGGGCAGCTGGGCAGAGGAAGTTGACAGGGAACTGCTATTACAGCAAGTAAAAAATATAATCATAATAAAAATAAGAATTCAAATGAAGAGGAATCTTTGGCCAATATACTTAATGAAATGACCCCTCCCTGCGCCCTCCTTGCCAGGCTTCCTGATGTTTCCCTTCTCCCCTCCCCAATTTTATACAAGTCCTACCACTTCTTTAAGGCCAAGCTCAGCTTCTATCTCACTTGTGTGTTCCAGGATTTCTGGACCCAGTGCTGGGCTGGGGGCTCATCTTGCAGAGGTGGGGGAAAGAAGCAAACCCACAGTTCCTGCACTGATAGAACTTGCCACCCAGATGGGAGGAGACAGGTGAGGAGACAGCTGTGACAGAGAGGGCATGCAGTTCAGGTGGTGTTGTGTCCTTCACTCTGAAGGGAGTTTCCATGAAGGCTTTCTGCACCAGATACTGTCTGAGATGGGCAGGGGAGGGGCGCCCTTTTATTACTATTATTTTTAAATACACAGCTGATGGATGTTTATTATGGAGAAATTCCAAAACACTAAGCTGGGTTTTGAAGGATGAGTAAGAGCTGATCAGATGAAGACAAGGAAGAGTATTTCTGGCAGGCAGAACAGCCTGGGCAAGGCCACGTGTGGGAAGAAGGTGGAGGAGGGACAGACTGTGCTGGGAGGGCAGGAAGGACCAACCGGGTTGGACCTGCCCAAGAGCTTAACCGCAGCCCGACCGGAAATGCAAAGCTACTGGAAACTTGTAAACTGGGTGTACACCTGATCAGAGCTGGGTTTTATTAACATCTTTTTCTTTTCTTAAAAATTTAATCTTGGTTAGTAGGAAACAGGACAGAGCTGGTTTTGAGAAAATTCGTGTGACATGCGGGGCAAGAATGGATTGGAGAGGGGGCAAGAAGCCACTGGGAGCAGAGAGCAACCCTATGTCGGTCACTCGAGAGGGCCTGGAGACTGCGCCTGCCCAGGCAGAGCAGTGGAAACAAAGTCAGGAATAATCTAGAAGACAGAACTGAAATGACTGGCTGCAGAGGGAGGGGCCGGGGTCAGAGACAGAGTGACAGTCGCGATTCCCCTGGGATGTCAAGGCCTGTCTGGACCGATGGCAGTTCACCCTTTGGGGATCTTGCCAGGACAACACACCTGCTGCAGACAGACAACACAGTCACAATGGACGACTGCAGATCATTTCATGTGGGACCGTTACAAAGGTGGGGACAGGCCCAGTGGAAACCAACACGGGACCCCCACTGGGCCTGTGGGACAGAGGAAGGGAGGGGGCTGCCCCCTGCAGCAGAGGGTCACAGCCACTGCCACCCTGCAGCCCCGCAGAGGCCCCTGGGCCCCAGTGATTTCTCCAGCCTGCCCTTTGACCTCGCTGGGTCTCCTGCTGCCTAAACGAAATCAGCAGCCAGAGGGACAGGGAGCTGGTGGTCACTTCCCAGAGTCCAGGACAGGGAGAAGCCCGTGGACAGTGGGTCTGGAGGGCAGACAGAGAATGACCCTCAAAAAACCTCCCTTCTATTGATACTGGACTTTCAGTTACTGACCAACCAGGCTGTAATTTTTTTCACTGGTCTAGCAGAGTGCTAAAAACATTACGGTTTCAGGATAAAAAACACCTGAAACTGAATTTTAATTTGGAGTCACCAAACAGAAGTCTGTGATATTTTATTTCTCCTCTTTTAGCCTAATGAAGCTTAACTAAGCCTTATAGTTCTGCAATATTCTAAAAATGTAAATGTGGAAATGGATCAATGGGATGGGATTTATAACATTAGTTAAAATAATGGAAGATGCTCATTTTGTAAAATAGCCAAATGCACAGAGTATATTGCACCATCTGTTTAAGAAGCTCACAGATTTATTCTCCTAAACATCTGGCAGCTCATCTCTAGGCCCTGTGTATACACCAAACCCTGCCTGGCTCTGTACCTGGGAATTAGGGCTGCCTTAGAATATTCTAGGAATGCACACAACTGCTCACAGGCTATCACGTGAGGCTCCCTTGTGCTATCTACAATAACAGCTAATGTAGTCTTCCTCCCAGTAAAGGTTTTATTAAAATCTCACCCACAGAAAGTTGTAAAAAATACCAGCATTTCACAATACTCTATCGGGATATGCTGGTCTGTCTGATGACTTTCACATCAGAGAAACTGAGGGTGAGACCATGATTATAAGGCCACCTACACACAGATAGTTACGTGAACTCTGCAGATACTGACTGATAGCTAAATTCTACTGGCTATATTTGGGTCTAAGACAGAATCCTTGTTAAGAAATGCAACACTGTAAAAAAAACAATGGTGTTATAAGAAGGAACCACCAAGGGTTGTTCTCTCCGGAAATGAATGAAAGCTGAGATTGCTGAATGCAATTGATTTTCCGAGTGTCTGCCATAGCCAGGCAGCACGTTAGGTGCCAGGGGATAACAGAGCGATGGCAGGTGCTATGACAGGTGAGTCCTGGAAAAGCAAACCTCTCTCGGGGCTGGGACGAGGCTTCCCTGAGAAAGTGGAACTGGGGCTGAGCTACAGCGTAGGTGTGAATTAACCAGAAGGAAAGGTGATTGGAAAGAGGAAGGCCAGAGACTTAGAAGAGAAGGGAGCCCAGGGTGCGCGGGAGCCCAGGGTGCGCGAGAGCCCGAGGGACATGTGGCCAAAGCGCAGCGTCAAGAGGAAAGAGGACAGGATTTCAGGATGGGGTGGGAGGCAGGAGCCAAAGCCTTTAGGACCTTATTAGACCTTTAATACTTTTCTTTCTCCCTGAAAGCAGTGAGCAGCACTGAAGGGTTCTGGGCTGGGTAGTGATACGGTCAGACTCGTGTTTTCCAAAGGCCTCTTTGGCTGCATGTGGGGAACGGGTTGGCCGGAGCAAGGATGGCCGGGTGCAGAGGAGGTGACCGGGCCCAGCGGGGAGGTAAGAGCAGCAGAGGGAAATGCAACGACTGGAAGGTTACTTAGGAGGCAGAACAGAGGCGATGGGGGTGGGGGGGTTGGCCATGTGTCCAGGGGGCAGTTTCGGGTTTCTATACCTTGATGGATATCATCGCCCTGAGAAGGGGATGGATCAGGAGGAAGACCAGATCTGGGGCATGGATGGCTAGGAGTTAGGTTTTGTAGACGGATTATTCCAATTTCCCACTCACCCCCAACACACCTAATCAGAAAGCTGTAAACCAGTTGAGCTTACCGGTTCTGTTCCTTTCTCTCTGGTGACGTAGAATTGCTCTGGGGTCAGTTTCTTTTGCCATTCATTCTTGGTGAGAGACGGCTCATGCTTTGTGGGAGATCCTGTATTATTAAATAGGAATTTTTTTTTTTTTACTAAAACAAAAAGGCACGACTTACTTTTCTTCCTTGGCCTTGCTCCCAAAGCTCACTGCCACCCAATGGAATGGTCTAACCCCTCCCTCTCTCTCCCCCTGCTTCATTTTTCACAGGGACCAGAAATCTCAGGTACAAAAGGCCTTCATTGACTATTTAATTTAATAAGAAATTACTAATAAGTAGAGAGCTGCTTTCCTAGTCCTCCTGGGGCACAGAAGCGAAAGAGGCAGCTGAAATAGGAAATCACGCAGAATAAATTCCGCTCAGGTGCCTCGGGGGGAAACTGATCCTCTTCCACGACTACTTTAGAGGAGCAGCTCCCGGCAGGACGCAGCTGGGAGTAGTTGAGGGACTGACTAGAAAAGAACCTGGAGCTAGTGAGTTATTAAACTCGTCTCCCTTGCTGGTTTATAAAGATATCTCCGGTTTTGTTTGTCAAGGGAGGTCTTTATTAGAAAAATCTTGCATGGAAAAGAAGGAGAGACCCCTATAGTATATATTCCTGCAAGGGAAACAGAAATACCATGGTTTACTATTATGCTTCATGGTCTTTGTCCATATTTTTTTTCCCTTTTTTTCTACTCCCTTTGGCTTCTATATTACCTAGTTTTTATTTGGGTGAGTGTAAACAAAATAACTAGAACAATACTGTCTTTAGCCAAGGAGGAGGGAGTTCAACTTATATAATAAATGTTTTTAATCAGCCAATATTAAGAATTTGAAAGGATTTTATCATCTATCCAACTCTTCAATTTACAAATGAAAATAGAGGCTCAAAGGGTTATTTAATCTGACCACAGCTTAGAAAATGAAATGTTAAACGCCTGTGATGTCAGCAGCCATATACCAAACACATCAGAAATTATAGTTGAAATTTATTTTTGGTTACGCAAAAAAGTCCCAAATAATACTCAGCAAGAAAAGACTTATCTTCATCACCAGTTTATAACACCGCACAATAAGGTATTTTCAAGGTTGTATACTGTTTATGATTGTTTATATTTTATTAAAAGTTTTTCTTAATGGTTAAACATATTAAACATTAACATATTGTCTTTTCTTAAATATATTTTTTATATGGCTACAGGGATTTCTCTTCACTATGTAAATGGACTTCTGCCTCTGAAATTTTCCTATGCAAATATACCTCAGTTAACGCACTATTTTTCAAGAACTCATCACTTTGGGAGCAATTATTCCTGCTCAGTGGCCTGCAGGGTTGTCATGCAGAATGCCAAGTGACAAATGGAGAAGGAAGTACAGAATTTTAAAAATCACCATTCCTGCAACCACCAACATAATAACTGATTCAAGCAAGAGTCATCAGGGGATTCTAAGACCCCCTGAAAGACCACTGGGGAAGAGAACAGTCACACCCTCTCAAAATACGACCCAAAGGTTATTAATTACAAAGAAGAAAACATACCTTTACAATGGAGAAATCAAGAAGTCCCCACGTTACCCAAGTAAGCAAAGTTAACGTCACCAATAGTGAGACAAGTGACATCCTGTCCTGATGTGATGCGCTGAGAAGGACAGAACATGAGCAGTAGAGTTTTCCTGCCAAAAATGTTTAATCTGTGTCTAATCATGAAGAAACTATCACACAAGTGAAAACTGAAGGAAATTCTACAAAACAACTACCCTCCACAACTAAATACAATGTGAATTCTGGATCCCAGGAGGAAAAAAATAAAGCTTAAAAAGACATTATTGGTGTATTACGGAAATTTGAATATGAACTCTATAACAGACAAGGATGTTCAATTTCCTGAGTAGGAAAGCTGTCTTGTGATTTTTGTAGGAAAAAAATCTTTGATCTTAGGAGACATGCTGAAATATTTAAAGGTGAAGTGTCATGACATCTGCAACTGACTCTCAAAAGGTTCAGCAAGATAAATATGTAAATAAGTGTGTGTGTGCTTGTGGTGCATGTGTGCATCTCAATGGTGGGGACGAGGTGGGGGAAGGGCACTCGAAGACATCAGGAAACTTCAGCTCTGTGGGATTCTTCCCAACAACCTGCAATCCCAGTTCAATCAAGAGGCGAAACATCGAACCAGCCCAGACTGACGGACATTCTACTAAGTACCTGACCAGTAGTCCTCAAAACTGTCAAGGCCATGAAAAACGAGGAAAGACAGAAAAGCTGTTGTCACAAACCAGAAAATAAGGAGACATGGTGACTAAATGCAATGCGGAACCCAGGATCGGATGTGGCACAGAAAAAGGACTTTAATGAAGAACCTGGTGAAATCCAAACAAAGGCTGGAGTTCACAATAATGTACCAGTGTCAGTTTCTCAGTTTAGACAAATGTCCCATGACAACACTGTAAGACCTTAACCCTGGGGAAGCTGGGGTGAGGGTAATGGGAACCCTCTGTACCCTGTTTACATGTCTGTAAATCTAAAATGATTCCGAGATAAGAGAGCTTATTTTAAAAATTATCTTCTCCACATCCAACCCTGAACCACAAAGCACTACTGGAGAAAATGCTCAGACTAGGGAGAGAGTTGTCCTCATAAATACAAAGTGACCAATCTCTTCTAGCACACGTGGCCAAGGAAAACAAACAAACAACAGCAACAAAAACACAAAGTTACTAATCTCCCCAAGAACCATGGTGATTACTGTTTCCTCCCCCACAATAGGTGTTTCAAACCTTTTCAATTCTCTGCAAACCAAGGTCTCTACTACTTCCCACCTTCCTCTCAACAGATGATTTCACTTTTGAGAAATCAAACGCTACCACAAAAGAAATCCCTCAACTCTGTGCTACCAAACCGTCACACTCTCCTCTCCCTACACCCACCCTTCCTCCTTCCACCTGGTCCCAGTGAAACAAGTGACCAAGTCCTCCTGTCCACGTTTTTCCCCCCTCTGCTCAGGATCCCCTCTCTTTTGGCCTAAGGACCAAGATCCATAGACTGTCCCCCTTTTGCCTGAATTATCACCTTCTCACACTCCACTGGCCCTGCCACCTGCATGCAGACTTCCTCACCTCTGTCACTCCTCAAAACATCAGCATCTACCCCATGACTGCACGGTACCTGTCCTCAAGAGAGCTCACTAACAACTCTCTTCTTAGTAAAACCAATGAACGCTTCATCCCTACCTTGGTGGCCCCGGCAGTGTTTGGCACTATGGGCATTCTCTCTCTTTTGTGGGTACAGTCCATTCCCTTGGCTCTGTGACACCAAATTCCCTCTGCTCTGCAGTCACCCCCTCCCAAGGTTCTCTCTCTCTCTCCTTCCTCCAGCCATCCCCTGAATAACGGTGTCCTTCCAGGGAGTCTACCTGTCCCAGCCTGTCTTCTCTCATCACTCTACACCTGCCTGGGTGATTTTACCCACTTTGTAGCTTAAAGTCCCACCTCCATGGTGAGGACTCCCAAATCTATTTTCCCTCCACCCTAGAGCTCCCTGCTGAGCTCCAGACCCGCACACATCATTGCCGCCTGGATATTTCCACTTGGCTGTCCCATCTCTAACTACACACAAAAGAACTTCGTGTATATCTCCCTGCCACACCCAAATCTGCTCGTCCTCCTGTGTGCTCAGGTTCATCCACTCCATGTATCAAGCCAGAAACCCAGGCTATTGTCCACAACTCTTCCCCCATGAGTTTTGTTTTGTTTTTTTTTCAACTCGGTCTCTCTGCGTTGCCCAGGCTGGAGTGCAAAAGCTGTTCATAGGCACGATCACAGCTCACTGCAGCCTCAAATTCCTGGGCTCAAATGATCCTCTCCCCTCAGCCTCCCAAGGAGCTGGGACTACACACACCCACCACTGTGCCCAGCCCTAATGTTTTCTTTATAGTTTAAAATGTATAACTAATAAAGTGTTAAAGAATTACTTCATCCAAATTCAACACAAAAACATATTTTTCATGGCTCTTTTAGTCCTTATGTACGTGTACCTTTTACACCATGATTAATGTGTGTGAAAAGCAGGCAGGCAACAATGTTCAGACTAGCTCTTGTTCAAGCACCGATTATAGAACATTTAGCTGCAAATCTGCCAGCCTAGAAGACTCGGGCAAGGGCAGACAAGACTCTGCCTGGAGAGCAAAAGGCCAAATGCTCAGTTGGGTGTGTTCAGGTCAGGAAACATGTGGTCTGCCTCACTTTAAGAGGTTTCTTTGACCTGGGTGTTAGGGACTGAATTGTGAACCCTTCCCCGCTTTCAACATACATATGTTGAAGTCTTAATCCTCAGTGCCTTAGAATGTGACTGCATTTGGAGACAGGGCCTTTAAAGAGATGATTATGTTAAAACAAGGCCATCAGGAGGGGTCCCTAATCCAATAAGACTGGTGTCCTCATAAGAAGAGGGAGAGACATCAGGGAGAAGCCCAAACAGAGAAAAGGCCACATGAGGACACAGCAAGGTGACCATCCCCAAGCCAAGGAGAGAGGCCTCAGGAGAAACCAACCCTGAGGCCCCTTGAACTTCCAGTCTCCAGAACTGCACGAAATGAAATGTCCATCATTTAAGCCAGCCGGTCTGCAGCAGCAATATACCAGCCCTAGCAAACAAATATGATGGGGCTTTAGGAAACAGCGAAAGTCTAAATGAAAACTGCATTAAAAGTATATTCCATGCAGTTTTATCAAAGGGCAATTTAGGCACACGTACATAAAGCACATGACAATGTTTCTCATCCGGGAATGAGTAAGGTCCTCTGGGCACCAGTGGCTAGAGAGAGGTTGCAATGTTGTTTCTTGCCCTTTTATATGTATGTGCATGTGTTTTCTGTCCTCTGTACCATGTGTTCATCCTTTGGGGACCACGTGTTTTCCAGATTCCCTCTTGCTATTTTTTTCAGATCTCTTGTTATCTTAACTAACCAAAAAGTTTGGCTGCAGCTGCTCTTGTACTAGACAGCCATCCAGCTTTACCTTGAATCAGGCTGTGGGTTCCTCTCTCTCTGTGTGCTGTGATTTGCACAGACCATGTACCTTCTTGGTCATAGGATCCAGGGGGTGGCCCTCGATTTTCTCATCCCTAAGGAAACCCATTCTTGGACACACTGGCTGCCTCCTTTGGCCTTTCTGGCCCCAGTTGCTACACTGCCCATTGCCACACACAAGCCAGACTTATTTCTATAAATACCTGTCACACCTAACGGAACCCACTAAGAGCTGGTACACAAAGAACCCCAGCCCACTCTAACCTGCACTGGTCGCTCCCACCACAGTGACTGGACTGTTTTAACCTTATGCCCAGGATCGTTTCCCACCAGAGCCATTTCTAGAGAATGTTTTCCTGAAGCAACAGTTTTCTCCAGGCCATTTCGTCCTTTTTTCTTTCAATTTTCTCTTTGTCAATCTGGATGACAAAATCAATCATAGGGACCCTGCCTATGGGCACTTCAGAGATCTCAGCCCCAGAGAACACTCCTGCATCATTTCAGCATCTTCTCATTTCCCCCAATTTCTCTCTCTCTCTCTCTCTCTCTTAACCCTTCCTAAGCCCATGGGGTGGGTTAAAATGTAGCTACATTTTTGTCCTTTTCATAATTATCTATGTAATGATGACTAACATTTATTGCGTGCTTGCTAAATGCCAAGTATTATGATAAAAACATTTAATTTTTAAAATAAATTTACTCTGTACAACTCTACTCTTATCAGTATCCTTATTTTATAGAAGAAAAAAAACCCTGAGGTTTAAGTTTACCAAGCTAAAGGAACTGTCCAAAGACAATGTCGTGAACTGAATATATGTGTTCTCCGTATGTATGCCCTCCGCCCCCAAATCCATATGTTGAAGCCCTAACCCTCAGTGTGGGGTGTTTGGAGGTAGGGTCTTTGGGAGGTGATGAGGTTTAGATTAGGTCATGGGGATGGGCTCTCATGGAGCCCATGGAGTGTCCCTATAAGAAGGGACCCGAGAGCTCAGTCTCTCCACTGTGAACACACGGGGAGAAGGCGTCCATCAAGCCAGGAAGTGGGTCCACACCAAGAATGGGATCTGTTGCCACCTTGATCTTGGATTTCCCAGCCTCCACAACTGTGAGAAAACGTCTGTTGCTTAAGCTACCCCCTCTATGGTACTTTGTAATAGCCTGAGCTCAGACACAGACTCAGTAAGTGAAAGAACGTCGAGACTCAAATTCCCATCCCTTGACGTCCAAGCCCTTCACCACGGAACTATTACCTGTTTATCATTTTTAATGGATGCCTAATGGTTTGTGAATTGAACTTTCATGATTTACTTAAGTATGTCTTAACAGATTTGGGTTTAGCCAGTTTCCGGTTCACAAGAGTGGTGTTGTTAAAAACATCTTTAGACATATAGCTTTGTTCTTCTTTTGAATTATTTCCTTTTAATACATTCCCAGGAGGGGTGTCTGATAAGTTACACAGCTCCTGTTTACGTACTGGTGTCTGGCCAAATTTTAATGTTGCTGAAGAACTTCAGATCCTAAGGCAATTCATTAGGCTGCTTCTGACAGCACCACGTACAATCAGGAAGTTTCCACAAAAACCACTATGTCATCAAAGGAGGATGAGGAGAACTCCAGCCTGCAACTGTGATCTGTTTCCATCACCTGCGATTCTTAGCCAAAAACAGTGCTGGACAGACAGCGGCTCCCCAAAATATCATCAGACTGGCTGAGTAGACATACAAGGTTATGAAGGCCATAACAGAAAGTGCGTTTATCTAGTTACTTATTTCTTTAACACCACATTTTGGAAACTTCAGGGCATAAATGGAGTTCCAAACAAAGGGACGTTTCCAGCAGTTAGGTATCTCTACATGTCTTCAATGGACACATATAAAATTAGATTCAAAGGTGGGCCAGTCGGGCAACTGCCCAGGAAGCCAGTCCTCGGGGCACTAAGTCACCCTGACACAGATCTGAAGTGCAGCGCTGGTGGACGCAGGTGTCCGCAGGTGAGGCCTTCCTAACGGTGAAGGGTAAATGTGCACCCATCCAAGAGAGAGCCAAGGGCATTTAGCAGGAAACACGCGCACCCTTGTCCTTGGTCCCTCGCACGGCCACTAACAATGCCAGGTTAAGGAGGGACAGGTGATCAGCCCGGTCTCCCTGGGTCCTAGCTAGACTGGGGGAGACACAGCCGCGCAGGAAACACCCAGGCGACCGGATGTCAACCGCCTGCTTCGCAGACGCGCGGAGGACAGGGAAGAGCGGTCGGTACGGGGACACACGGGCCCTGGACAAGCGTCAGCGGCCCCTGAGCCCCACATGT
>VBSM01003148.1:17097310-17163528 GCA_008086735.1 Cheirogaleus medius | reverse complement strand
CCCCGCCCTCACCCTGCCTCCACTGCCCATCCGCACCCTACTCGTCCCCAGCCTGAACAGAGATCTGTTTTAGTTTCTTTGCGTTTTCTAGAATTGTATCTAAATGGAATCATACAATATGTACTTGCTTTAGTCTGGATTCTTTCACTCATTATGACTATTTTGACACGTCTGCGTGTTTTTGCATGTCACAATTGTTCGTTGCTCCTGAGTGCTGAGTAGTATTCCATCTATGCATATACCACTGTGCATTTATCTAGGCGCCCGCTGATTTAGGCCACTCCCAGTCTTTCCTTATTAGGACCACAGCTGCTAGGAACATCCCTATACGTGTTTTCTCTTGGGTAAATGTCGAAATGGAATGGCTTGATTATAAGGTAGGTGTGACTTTTTAGGAAACTACCAAACTTTTCGAAAGTGGTGGTTTCACGTTACGTTCCCACTAGCGGTGTAGGCGAGTTCCAGTTTCCCTTCATGTCCAGATTTTCAAATTGTAACTATTCTGCAAATGTGTAATGGTATCTCATTGTGGTTTTATTTTGCATTCTCTAATGGTTAATGTTGAGCATTTTTTCATGTGTTATCTGCAGTGGGTATATTTTATTCTCTTTGGCAAAGTGCCTTTTCAAATCTTTTGCCCATTTATTACTGGGTTTGTTATTTTTTTATTTTGAATGTTCTATATATATTCTGGACATTTATCTTTTCTCAAATATATATTATACAAGGATTTCTTTTCTTTCAGTCTGTGGTTTGTTTCTTCTGTCTACTAATAGTGTCTTAGGAAAAACAGAAGTTTTTAATTTTGATCAAGTCCAATTTATCACATTTTTTTGTTATGGGTTATACTTTTTGGTATCAAAAATAAATCTTTGCCTAACTCAAAATCACAAAGATTTTCTCCTGTGTTTTATTCTAAAAGTTTTATAGTTTTAGGTTTTACATTTAGGTCTATTATCCATTTTGAGTTAATTTTTGTATGTGGCAAAATTTTTTGTTTGTTTTTCTTTTTTTTTTTGTATCAATATACAATTGATTCAGCACCATTAGTTGAAAAGACTACCCTTTTCTCCACTGAACTGTCTTTGAATCTGTGTCAAAAATCAGTTTTTCATCAACGTGTTGGGTCTATTTCAGGACTTTCTATTCTGCCCCATTAGTCAATTTGTCTATTTTTACATCAATACTATAATGTCCTGATCACTGGATTTGGAATCAGCTGGCATTAATGCTGTACTTCTGTTCTTTTTCAAAGTGTTTTGGCTATTTTAGGTTTTTTGTTTTTCAACATAAATCTTAGCTTCAGCTTCTCAATTTCTACAAAAAAGCTTACTTAAATTTTGATTGGAATTATATTGACTGTATCCATAAATTTGGGGAGATTGATATCATAACAATATCAAATCTTCTGACCCATGAGTAAGATATGCCTCTCAATTTATTTAGGTCATCTTTAACATCTATCAGTAGTGTTTTGTAGTTTTCGGTGTATAAGTCTTACACATCTCTTGACAGATATGCACATCTTTATCCTAAAGCATTTCATATTTTTGATGCTGTGGTACTGTTTTATTTCAATTTCTGATTGTTTATTGCTAGTATGTAGATTTTGTATGTTGATCTTGAATTCTGTGATCTTGCTAAACTCATTTATTAGTACTAGTAACATTTTTATGGGTTTTATCAGATTTTCTACATAGACAGTCATGTCATCTGTGAAGAGTTTTACTTCTTCTTTTCAATGCGTATGTCTTTGAGTTCTTTTTCTTGCCTTATTGTACTAGCTACAAGCTGTACAACTTTGAAAGGAAGTCGTGAGAGTGAATATCTTTGTCTTGTTCTTAATTTTAGAGGAAAATTATTCAGCCTGTTACCATTAAGTATGATATTAGTTATAAGTTTTTCATAGATATTCTATCAGATTGAGGAACTTCCCATCAATTTGTAGTCTGCTGAGAGTTTTTTAAATCAGGAAGGGATGTTAGATTTTTGTCAAGTGCTTTCCTGCAGCTATTTTTCTATTTCCTTTTTTCAATTTTTTGATTTTCTAATGTCAAATCAACATAATATTTCTGCAATAAAACCTACTTTATCTGTTTTATTATTTGTTTTATATATTGTTAAATTTCACGGATTAAAATTTTTAGAATTTTTGCGTCTATTTTCATGAAGGATGTTGGTCTGTAGCGTTCTTTTCTTGTAATATCTGTCTGGTTTTGTATCTGAGTAATAAGGAAATGGATTCAAATCCAGGAGGTTAAGTACCTTGTCCATGATCTCACTGCTAGTTAGTTGAAGAGTTTGTAAAGTCTCCCTAAAGTTGAGAATTTAGAAAATATCAAGAAATAGCAGAAGTGTAACTCAACCATCCTCACCCCATATCCTAAGTATAGAAATAAATTTAACATTGTGACACTGTGAAGAAAACATGGAGTTTGGTCTAAGACAAACCCAAGTCAGAATCCCTTAAATTTAAAAGATGCATAACCTTGGTCAACTATTCAATCTGTTTTAGCTTCAGTTTCTTTCCAAAATGGGGTTATTGCAAGCATTAGAGACAATGTATATTAAAACACCTAGCAAACCCTTTGGCACATAGTCGGTTTTAATAAATGTCAGTCATTGTTATGAAGATCTAATGAAGGAAACAGTGACTGGTAAGCAGAGCTAATGACAGATCCATCCCTGCATTTCTGCACATCCCTTCACTTCCAGAAAGACATTCCAAACACAAAGGAAGTCCCTCCCTCCCTCCCTCCATTCTCCTTTAAACCTGCTAGGAAGACTCTTGCCTGGCTAAAATGTAACACCCACCAGCTCCTGGGTGGCTAGTAGTGGTCACGTGACACAGTTCTGGGCAGTGACAGAAGCAGACATCCCTGACAGCTGCCAGGAAAACTAGTTAAAGAGAAGCTGATTCAGCGCTGGCCCTTCCTTTCTGCTGAGAAATTGGTCTACCACAACCGGGAAAACTCCTAGAAGCTAGCCAGCTGCGATATATCTAACTAATATCTATAAAATAGAGTTTTAAAGCCTTAAAGGCAGTGGATGAAGACTTGAATAAATGGTCTGATAGGGAAAGTATAGCATGTGATACGCTCTGGTTTCTACTTTTAGCCATTCCCCTGACCAGGTACAGGCTTTTGGACAAATCAGTCTCTTACTGATCCCATTCAGCTTCCAGGGAGAATTATTTACAAACTATTGTTTGTGCTTTACAACTATTCAATTTCCCTAAAAATCATTTACAACCCCTCAGAATTGCCTACATTTCCCCCATCTCCCTCTCTTTTATAAAGAGGACATACAAGCTTCAACCATCCGGCTTTTCCTTGAGTTTCATATTTGCAGGACGACTGTGACCATATGCGCTTAATAAATTGGTATGCCTCTTCTTCTGCTGACCCATCGTCAGGTTATTTTGTCAGAATGACTCGATTACCAAACTGTCAGAGGGAGAGTTTAAACTTTCCTACAATAAACTTCCCTACAACACACACACACACACACACACACACATATATACATATGAAATAAAACAATGCTGCACAAATTTGTTTTGTAATAAAAGGGATTTTCTGAAAATGGAAACAATCAGAGGAGTTAGCAATGAACCAGTGAGAACACTGACAGGTTCAGGTGTGTGAAATTTAAGTACATACATACACATCACAACATGAAGAGTAAAAAATGATTGGTCCCAAATTGGGAAAATAAAAAGCATAACAACATGACAGCATTGTAATAAACATAACATATAAACATTTAATATGAGGTATATTAGGGAAATTAATATTATCTCTGTGGGCAATATTCGAGTCTGACTGGACAGATGGTTAAAGGATATGAACAGATGGTTTGCACAAGGGAAAATACAAATAGCAAACAAACACATGGAAAAATGTTTAGCATCCATAATAATTAAAAAATTAAAAATTAAAATAGCCCAATATATTACCTTCTACGTATTGAATTATTAATAATAGATCTTTTAGAAACCAAAGCTAACAGCTTTGGGGACTCAGGTGTGCCCATACACTGCCCATACAAATAGTGGCATAATTTTTCTGGGAAGAAATGCAACAACGTGTACCAAAGACCACAAAACTTATTATAGTCCTAGATTTAGCAAATCTCCTTTGGGGAGCAAATCCCAAGGAAAGAACACAATAGGGAGGGAAAACCTAGTTTTGCAAAGAAGTTTACAGCTATACTTTTCATAATAGCAGATGAATCAAAATCATTAACGGTCATGAAATAGCTAAGTAAATCCTGACATAGTAATGCAATAAAACATCATCTAGCCATTAAAATGTCATTTATGAAGACTATCTGGATTCATGGAATGGTCTACATGGAATAACATCAAGGGAGGCCAGGCATGGTGACTCATGCCTATAATCCTAGTACTCTGGGAGGCTGAGGTGGGAGGATCGCTTGAGGTCAGGAATTCAAGACCAGTCTGAGCAAGACCCCATCTCTACTAAAAACAGAAAAAATTAGTCAGGTGCGGTGGTGCATGCCTGTAGTCCCAGCTACTTGAGAGGCTGAGGCAGGAGGATCGCTTGAGCCCAGGAGTTTGAGGTTGCAGTTAGCTATGATGACACCACCATACTTGGCTATTGTGAATTATGCTGAAATGAACATGGGAATGCAGATATCTCTTCAACATACCAATTCCAATTCCTTTGGATACATACCCAGAAATGAGCTGGATCAATACTGTAATTTTATATTAAAATTTGGCAAATATAGTATTTAGTATATTGGCAAATATAAATCTCCCTTCTTCAAAAATTTATTGCCTATTCCTGGCTCTTTCTTCATCCAAATGAAATATAGAATCACCTTCCATATGAAATCTAGTACCATAAAAAGAACTGTATTGGAATGTTGATTGGAATTGCATTGCATTTATATATTAAGGGGCAGATGATTGCTACCTTGTATAATATTTATCAGAATAACGAATTAAAAAATAATGAAGTACTACAGCTCTCCATTTAGGTTTTCTTTTATATTTTTCTACAGTTTTATGCTATTGCCCATAAAGGGCTTGCACATCTTTTGATAGATTTATTTGTAGAAACCATGTAACTTTTGTTGCTATTGTGTGTGCATTTAATTCCACATTTGAATTTCAAATTGTTTGTTATTTATGTATTTGAATGCAATTTTAGCATATTCATACAATCATGTTTTGCCTAATGACAGGATGCATTCTGAGAAATGTGTCGGGCAATTTTGTCACTGTGTGAACATCTTAGAGTGTACCTACATAAACCTAGATGGTATAGCCTACTACAGTCCTAGGCTATATAATATAGCCTATTGCTCTTAGGCTACAAACCTGTACAGCATGTTACTGTACTGAATACTGTAGGCAGTTGTAACACAATGGTAACTATCTGTGTATCTAAACATAGAAAAGGTGCAGTAAAAATGCAGTATTATCACCTTATGGGACCACAGTGGAATATGTGGTCTATAGTTGACAGAAACATCATTATACAGTGCATGACTGTATTTTAGCCAAAAAATCTTGCCAAACTCTCTTCTTATATTCAATGGTGTGTCTTGGAGAGTTTCCTAAATTTTCTATGAAAACAAATTTATCACATCATCATTCTTGCTTTCCTGTCCCATACCTTTAATTTCTTAATGTGCTAGCTTCCTTCAATGTTGAATAGAAGTAGTGATAGCAGGTGGTCTTGTTTTGTTCCTGACTCTAAAGGAAATGCTTCTAACATTTCTGTAATACATAGCACAGATGTTTGTTGTAGATTTTTGGTAGTTAATCTTTGTTAGGATATAGTAGTTCCCTTCTATTCCTAGTTCATGAAGAGTTTTTGTCATGAATTAGTATTGAATTTTATTTTTTGACTTTCCTGCTCCAATGAGATATGATTTTTCTTTTATTATGTCAATGTGAAATGTATTATATAAATACATTTTTTACTAATGCTAACCCATCATTGAAATTTTGAGATCAACCCTACTTCGTCATGATATGATGTTTTTGGTTTTGGTTTTAGTTTTTTTTTTTTTTTAACACATTTTTAGATTTGGTTTGCCAAAATCTTATTTAGAATTTTTGAATTTCTGTTCAAAACTGACTTTAGTTTGTACTTTTCCTCTCTTGTAGTGCCATTGGTTGGTTTTAATATCTAGCTTATTCTAGCCTCGCCAAATGCATCTAGAAGCTTTATGTCTATTGTTCAAAATCAATCAGTGTAGCTACATGTCATAACTTTAATGGTGTCGCTATTACTTGGATGCATCATAATTTATTTATAAATGAAAGAAGATACTTTGTATATAGTTTGTTGGTCATTTTAATTGTAAAGATGGTGAAATTTAATAAAACTAATTTTAAAATAATCTTTTATTTTTCTGATCTATCTGGTTCTGTTCTCATATCACAGAGGTTTCCTGGCCAAATTGTTACGATTATCATTTACTTTTTAGAAGTTAGTACCCCCTCCAGAGACCTGGCATATTTACTACTCTACAGAGTGGTGTCATTTCAGGATGAACCTGGGTTTGGCCAAGAGAATTCTGAATTTGGCCTTTGGTCTCCCCGGCTATTCATGTCTGGGCCGTCTTGTCTCTATCCCCAGACGCTGCCAGTTAGTTTTCTGCTATTAAAATGTGAAGACTCTCTCTGCCTCCAGTGCTCCCCTGCGTCCTCTACTTTCCAGGACTCATCTAAATTTGTTCCTTTGTTCCTCAAACCCAAATATCCCCATCCTGTGCCAGAGGAATCTATTTCGGCCCCAAGGGAGGTCTAGATTCTCCTCTGGTGGCATTTGAATTTCACTGGGCAAGGCTTCCATCTTGTGTGCCTTTGAGCACCTCCAGCAAGTTCTTCCCCATGCTGGTGGCAAATCTCTGAACATATTTACAGGGGCCGGTGAATCTTCTCTCTCCAGATGGTTCACCACCACAAGCTAATCCCACTTCATGTTCCTGGTAATTGAATTCTCCCCTGAGAAGGAAATTGCATGAGATCCATGAACATTTGATGTATGGATATTTCTAAACGGCCTGACTTGGAAAAGATTAAAACCGCCTTGTATTCCCAATCCCTCAGACCTCCTCACCGGCACGACCCAGATTTTAATCTGCTCCAGGTGGCTAAACTCGGGAAGGCTTATATCTCACAGCATCTTCAATGAATGCCAAGTGTAATCAGAGTTGGCAGAGTTCAGGATGTGCTGGCACATTCAAGGGACGGGCACAGAACCTCCCTGCCAAGTCCCCAGCGTACGATCTTCTGGATAGCACTTTTCCTAATCAAAAGCTACCGTGATTAATGAGCTCCAGGCAATGGGTAATCCCCTATACTTAAAAATCAGAACCACAGAAAAAGAAGTAAGAGCAAATGATTCTACATAGCCTTGGGTTTCTTGACCTCAAAAGCTTTGTGTAAAATCCTTCTTTCAGGACCTTTGCCACACAAACAGCTGAAGCCTGATTGAGCAGGAGGGAGGTTGCCGGCTGCTCTGCATTCGTGTGTGTGTTTGTTTTAATGTTACTCCTGAGCCCAGAGGCATTTGAAATTGGCCACGTTTAAAAGTAAAACAAAGGCTCAAAGCATTGGGTTTGGAAAATAATCACGTTACCGGACTTGCCTTTGCCTGTTTGGCTGCTGGTCAGAGACAACAGGAAGCAAGGTATGACAGGGACAGCGCTGCGGTGGCAACTGCCACCAGCACGTCACAAACGTCCCATGTGTACACCAGGACTGACGAGGAAGTTTTACACCTGAAAAAATTAGGGGTCGAACAAATGTTTTTCTTGAATTTGATGGCTATGGGGAAGTTAATTTTTTTTTTAAAAAGTGAAACTTTCTAAATTCCACTGGAAATAAGGAAATCAGAATTGAAAAGCAGATATAGGAGAGACTAGACCTTGTACTTAATGCCTCTTTAGAAATACTGCTAAGATGCTAGAGTAAAAATCACCTCTAGAAACTTCATAGATGCAAAACTTTTTTATGTAGGTAATATCTTGGCTTTTATGACTATCAAGACATCATTGGAGGCTGGGCGCAGTGGCTCACGCCTGTAATCCCAGCACTCTGGGAGGCCGAGGCAAGAGGATCACTCAAGGTCAGGAGTTCGAAACCAGCCTGAGCAAGAGCGAGACCCCATCTCTACTAAATATAGAAAGAAAATCAATTGGCCAACTAAAATATATAGAAAAAATTAGTTGGGCATGGTGGCACATGCCTGTAGTCCCAGCTACTCAGGAGGCTGAGGCAGAAGGACTGCTTGAGCCCAGGAGTTTGAGGTTGCTGTGAGCTAGGCTGACGCCATGGCACTCTAGCCCGGGCAACAGAGTGAGACTCTGTCTCAAAAAAAAAAAAAAAGACATCATTGAAAAACGAGAAAACAACGTTCATACGTTTTCACTAAAGTAAAAACGCCAAGTCCTTGGCATTTTTTCCCACTTTTATAAATTACTAAGTTTGTATTTAAATTAGATTTCATTAGTCATTGTAAAATGGCGCATTGACTTCATTACACATTGTTTTAAAGGCTGGAGAAATGGAGTCAATTTTATTTTATCACACACGCACGACATAAAAGTCTTTGTAATTACTTTGTTTTATGAGACTTCCCATCAGTTGGGTACATTGTAAATATCCCATTCCACAGTTTATAGATAGAGAAAATGAACCACGTGGAGGTTAAGTTGCCCATGTTCACATAACAGCAGCAGTGATGGAATTAAATCTGAGACATCACTGTAAAGAAAGAATATGCCTCCATACATGAAATCCGGAGCCCTTCAAATATGCTTTGCAGAGAAGAACTCCAGAGGGACATCTCCTAAACTGGAGGGTCCACACTCGGGTCTCGATTAGGTCCCGTGGGGCGTTGCCTTCCCCTGGGGAGCAATTGGTGTCCAGTGTCCTGCTCTGTCATAAACAACAGCTACAAAAGAATAGACTGTGTTCCCCTGTGCACAGCCCAAGCCGACTGACAATTCCTAAAGAACGTCAGTAAATAAATGCAAAAGGAAAATCAGAAAGAAATAAACAGAGAATTAAGCCTTCTGCATTCACCTTTATCCTCTCCCATAATCTGATTGTGTTGTACCCCAGATTCACCCTTCCTCCCACGGCTTCCCTTCCACATAACCTTTTCTAATGTGCCCTCTGGAATTCCAGTTCTGCCATAAACAAACTCCAGCTTTGATGCTCAGGTTACTGATGTCTACAATACCCATGATCTGTTTCTCAGTCCTGCCATCTGTCAACCTGCGGGTCACTCTCCCACATTCGTGGAGGACATCTGCACCTGGCTCATCGTCTTTCTTTGCGGTCCAGCAGCCGGGCGACCTCAGGGTTCATGCAGAGGATTGTCCAGTGCTCCCACTGCACATCTGTTTGCTAAAGTCTTACCCCTCCCACCGCCTCCTACAGGAGGCTAAGGCATCACATACTCACAACCTCTCAGGCTGGGCAACTTAAGTAAAAGTCTGTGTCCCCAAAGCTTATTGTCCCAAGCAGCCACAGAACTCCCAGTCTCAGAATCAGAAATACCTGGATCATGGGGGAAATAGTTCTTAGTCTCAAGATGTATTTTATCTACTGCAAGGCAGAATTTCCAAGCTTCTTGCTGAAACTGCTGAGTAAGAAGGTTCTAGAAATTTCTCGGGTTTTTAAAATTTTTTAATAAATAGCACGTAATGCTATTCTGACCATGAAACAATAAAAATTTCTCTTTAGAACAAAATAGTAAATGGAAATTATTAATAACCCATTTATACTAATTTTATATGTATAAATTCTCATAGATATTACTTCTCTGATGATGTGATTTAGTGACTATAACAATATTTATAAGGGCTTTTCCCACAGGAACTAAGTTCCGTCAGGAACCATTATATTGGCTCAGTGATTTATTTGCTATTTGTTTTCCATTTGCCTCATCTGGTTTTTGTTTATTTTTTATATCATACTCTAATTTTTTTGGATTCATTGAGTTTTTTTGTTTTTTAGTATTCCATGTTTCCATGTGTTGGATTTTTGAGTTATGTCTCTGTTTTTGTTTTTAATCGTTGCTGTAAAGATTACCATTACATCCTTAACTTATCACATTTATAATACCACTTCCCATATAAAATCTTAAACCGAATATAGTAGGCCCTCCATATTTGTGGGTTCTGCATCTGTGGACTCAACCAACATGGATTGAAAATATTAAAATAAAATAAAATAAAATAAAAATACAATAAAAATAATACAAATACAGGATAACAATTATTTATATAGCATTTATATTGTATTAGGCATTATAAGTAACCTACAGAAGATTTAAAGTATACGGGAGGATGTGAGGAGCTTATCTGCAAATACTATGCTGTTTTCTATAGACTTGGTACCCACAGGGGGTCCTGGAACTCCTAGGATGAGTGTACATCCACTTTCTCATCTTTGCATTATTGTTGTTATAATCTTACGTTAACATAACCCCACAATACATTGTTTTATTTTTTACTTTAAACAGTCAATTTACCTGTAAAGAAATTTTAAAAAAACAAAAAAAAGTTCTTTTACATTTGCCCATATATTTACCCATCTGGTGTTCTTTATTCCTTTGTGTAGATCTGAGTTTCCAACTGGTATTATTTCCCTTCCGCCTGAAGAACATCTTTTAACATTTGTTGTGGCACAGGTCCGCTGGCAACAAAGTCTCTTGGCTTTGCTTTATTGAAAGTGTCTCTTTTCACCTTCATTTTTGAAAGATATTTCAACTAGCTATAGAATTCTAGATTATCAGTCCCCACATGCAACCCTCTGCCCCTTCAGTATAAAGGTGTCATTCCATTGACTGCTCGCTTGAATTGTGTTTTATGAAGTGTCAACAATTATCTTTATTCTCCTACATGTAACATGATCCGCCCCAGATTTAACATTTGGGTTTCAGCATTTTGACTGTGATGCCTAGGTATGGTTATCACTATGCACTACTTTAGGGTCGTTGATATTCTTGAATCTGTGGGTTGAAATTAGCCCAGAAGTTTGAAAATTTTTCAGACATTATTTCTTTAAATACCTTTTTCTGCCTCAGTCTCTCTTTCCTCCTCCTCTTCCGTATTATATGTTTATTAGATTACTTGATGCTGTCCCACAGGGACTGAGGCTCTGTCCATGTTTTTAAGTCCTTTTTCCTCTCTGTGCTTCAGTTTCAATTCTTTCTATTGTCCTGTCTCCAAGATCACTGGCCTTTCCTTGTGCAAAATATCTAACTGGCTATTAAACCAATGCAGTGAAATTTTATCTTTTAAATATGTTCTTTTTCAGATCTATAATTTCCATTTCATTCCTTTTTTTTTTATATACTTTTTATTTCTTGGGTGAGATTCCATGTCTGTTAACTCCTTATGTTCATCTTTTCCTTTAAATCCTTGAGCAAATTTATAATAGCTCTTTTAAAGTGTTGTCTAATAATTCTACCATGTGTCATCCTTGGGTCTGTTTCTATTAACTTTTTTTCCTCCTGATGGTGAGCTACTTTTTCCTGTTTCTTGTCATATCTGGTAATTTTTGTACTGGACTTTGAAAATGCTGCCTAGTGTTGAATTTTGATGTTGCTCTTTAAAGTGCGTTGAGTTCACTTCTGGCATCCAATTAACTTTCTGACGGATCAGTTTGATTTTGCTGAGACTTGTTCTGGGATTTGTTAAGGCAGGTCTTGGATAGTCCTTGTTGTAGACGTGGCCTTTCTAGGCTCTCAACTGAATATCTGAGGTGTTCAGCAAGTTCCCTCCACTCTGGCTGGTTGGAACTCCAACCATCCCCAGCCCCACATGATTTCTGAAATCTGTTCTGCTCAGAGCCCTTCAGTAGCTGTTTTCTGCCCTACAGGGTCTCATCTTACACATGCACAGTTTAATCTTCAGCCAAAAACTCAAGGGCTTAAAGGACCCTTTGAAAACCCAAGATTTCTGCAGCTTCTTCTCTGAGAAGCTCCCTCCTCTATGGTGTTCTAATCCCCAAATTCTAGCTGCCTTAACACCCTTGAACCCAAAATCTCTGTTCCCTCAGCCCAGTGAGATCACTGTCATCTGTTTGGGCTCCATTTTTCACAGTTTGGAAAGTGCCCTTAGGTAGAATGTCAGCACGAATGTACTGTTTCCTTTTTGTAAAAAATCACAGCCCTGTGCTGTCTGTCATCTACTGACTGAAAACTGTTGCTTCATATATTTTGTGTAGTTTTGTAGTTTTTATTTTGGGAAGATGAGTCTGATATTTGTTACTTCATCACAACCAGAACCAAAAGTCAGCTTAGGAGTTTTTAGAACTGTAAACCTTCATGTTTTTGGGAGAGAATATTATATTTTCATTTGTTTTTCTAAGGTGGCACTGAAAACAAGTTTCTATGGCTTTCATTTTTTTTTCTTCTTTTCTATATCCAGCTCCTTCTTTTTCTAATTATCCTTGATAGGGGTGACTCAAGGTTTGCTTATACGCAAACTGAAATTCTGGCAACTACAGAAAAGTTTCATACAGCAGTAAGACTGCGTATACTAGAATTTTATTTACAGGGAATCAGAGGGATTTATGTATATGAAGCATATAAACAACTAGGTTTAGAAAGCCTAGGGAAATGTAGCTTTCATAAAACTTGCTTGGCTTATTTTCCTCCCAGTTCCATGCTATGTCTGTCTGGGCACAGTCTAATTTCTCACTACTCAACAGTGGGCTCAAAAGACCAAGCTTCTGAACTTCCCTGAATCTTCTGATTCATTTTCTAGTCTGGGAAAGTGTCTTTTATGGTCTATGCTGCGACTTTAGTCATGACTGCGATTTTAGTCATGATTAAAGGGAAACCCCACCTTCAACCCTAACCACACCATCACCAGGTAGAGAGTAGTCGACCCATTATGGATTCATGAAATGACAATGTTTTAAAGATGCTGTAATCCTGACGTTCATAATTAAGAACTGATCATGTAGTGCAATAGTTTATCCTTCCAAGACTATGCAAGTATTGTGTCGAATGTTAGAGTAGAAGGAGCCTGAGAGGTCATCAAATTCAACCTATTTATTTGCATTTTAGCTAAATAAGGCCCATAGAGGCTGATGCTTTCCCTGGTTTCACACACCTAAAGGATCAGAAGCAGGTTGATCGCTTGCACTTTTCTGGCCTTTAGTGCAGATTCTTTATGTTTCACTATGCAAACGAAAGATTTACCCCTACTGGCTCCCTTGTTTTATTGGAGGTGAAGCTATTTTTCTGGACAAGTTCTATGCACTATTGAACTCTGTAGGGGGGGCCATGGTGAAACAGAGATGACTGAAATGATCGTATCTATTTTGTCTTATCTTGATGCATTTCTGTTTCTTAGCTTTCAATTTATTGCTCTAACAGCCCATATTTTGATGGAACATATTCATTTTTATGTTATAATGAATGCATATGTTTTGTTTAAAATTATCCATTTTACTGCATGTCTTAACAGCTGAATAAGCAGCCCAGCGTGGCCCATTCTGTTTATATTTTACTTCACTTCTCCTTTCTTACCTCGAGCTGTCTGAGCTTTGGGATGATTGACTTACAAACTAAAAACAGAACATCATACACCACTTCTCTGAAAGCCAAGTTCATGTGGATCTAGTAATTATCCACACAGGATATCATCTATTTTCATGCTTTTGTTCATATGTAATCTTCACTTGAATAAAAATCATTTGCTTCTTGATTACTTATTATGTATAATTTTATAGAACTTTATACTTTCAAATCAGGAATTAAAGAAGCACCCTCTATAAACTCTCCATACTATAAGTGCTACCTCATTTAAGGGCTTAAGTCAAAAATATTTATTACATGCTTGTAATAAATGATTGTTTATGAAACAAAGGACATTATTTCTGTTTTTGTGATGTGTCAAACCAAGGTGGGCAGTCCAGGTGCTAGATTCACTTGAATGGACACACAATGGTAGAGAAGTTGGGAAAGCCAGGAATAGTTTCTTAGAAGAAGGGACATTTGAAGGAAGTATGGAAAGAGAGTTCATGAAGCTGGAAGGAAAGCATTTAAAGCAAGAGTAGCAAAGCAAACAGACATAGAGAAAAGCAAGCAGGCTACTTAGGAGGCTGACATTAGATGGTAAGTAAGAACAGGTAGCTAACATTCCTCAAATTCCAAGCACTCCACCAATCCCTCCGCATCCTTTGATTTTATTTAACCTCCCCAATGATGAGTCAGAGGTTGTTATCCTCTGACTTCAACACAAAATAGATATTATTACTGTCCCTGTTTCACAGATGGAGAAGCTGAAGTTCGGAGAGGTAAGTGACTTGCCTTAGGTTCCATAGCCAGCAGTGGAAGGTCAGATTTGATAGTCCGGTTGGCTCCAACCAGGTGCTCTGACTCACGGTGTTCTAAAGTTGCTTCTGTAAGGGGATCAGATTTGAAAGGAGCCAAATGTTGGTATCTTTTCTGATCAGTGGTGTGGAATTATGGGACTGCTTCCAGTTCAGGATTTTTCAAATAGTACTACCCCTGCATGCCTTCGCCTGCCCACCTGCCTTGCAGACTGCAAGGATGTGAAGACTTCTACTTAATATCACCTTTCAGTTTTACTCAGTGTGGAGTTCCTGAAATCCAGCCTTCTCCAACTCCTAGCCTCAGCCTCTGACCCATATTATCGTGAGGTTACTATTAAGTCACCGGGAAAATTTCATCATAACCGTGATTATTATAGCTTCTAATATTATTAATAAATTTCTAACTTCCGTTTAAAGGGGAGGTGAGACTTGAAACAGGTCTTGAAAAGGTCAAGTTGAAGAAGTGGAAGGGCATCTTAGACAGGAAGGTAAACCCCACCCCCAGTCCCAGAGGTAGGACCGGCTGCATGGAAAGCACTTTCGCTGGCATTTAGGTTAATAGCCCATCATTGAACATGACTGTCCACATTTATGTTGAAATCAAACATGCTGAAAATCATTTCTGCTGATTGGGAGGTCAGAACTCCTTGCAGCCAAAGTTGAACATGGCTTTAGCAATACTCCACTCTTCCACTTTATTCTGTTCCGATGAAGAATAAATCCTGAGACGTGATCACACCTGAATTGCTACCTGTCTTTTGCAGGTGTGTCACGTTAAATGTAAACAAAAGACACTGAACATTCAGATGGAAAATCTGAGGATGATGAGATTTCCAACAACAAATATCACTACAGAAACCAGTATTTAATTAATCTCTGAAAGGCAAGATATTGGTTAATATTTTAATCTACCAAAATGGTGGATATTCATTCGTGAAACTAAAATTTCTTCAGTACTTATTCCATGCAAAAATAAGATGTTCTTACCTTTTAGAGACTATAAGAATATCCACGTAGACTAATAATGAGTCAGCAACATTTATTGAGTGCCACACTGTGCTGAGATATTTATATTCCATAGTTGCTATAAAATATATTATGCTTGCATCAACTCTAATTTGTTAGGTCATCTCCTCAAGGGAAATTTCTGTTATTTAGTTTTTTTTAACAAGACTTGTGACACTGACCAAATTATGTAAGTCAAAAATGATACCACCACGTGCACGCCACTAATGAACAGCTTTAGCTATTATGCATATTCATTAACTTCTCCATCCGTCCTAGCACACGAATGCTGACAAGTCAAGCCAGCGGAAGGTTCTTTTTGGTCCATAAGGTGAAACCTTTCTGTGTTGTAACACCCGATGTACAAGGAGCTTACTTCTGTAAGGCTAAGAGCAAGTGTGGCTCCCACTCAATCAAAGAGCAAATTATGATAAACAATGGCAATCTGGATGGTCCCATGTGCCACTGTTGTTTCTTTTTCTTCTTCATGGCAAACTTTTTAGGAGCTAATCTTTCTGAGAGCTCCACTCAGAAGGAAATCAGACTGTTATCCTATTTTAAGTCAATATTCTAAGAATTTTGAGGCACAACACATCTTTGAGAGAAGTGAAACACCATTCTAGTTCTTTTCCCGAGGACTTTTATCCTATTCCACTTCCTGATCAGGTAAAATGTGTTCTGGAACAAGACTTAAGCAAACCCCACCTTCCTTATTTTTTTCCCTTTAACTCAATTCTCTCCTTTTCTCCAAGATCATCATTTATAGAAACTGGGGTGCCTACAAGAAGGGAAGACTTGCCTCTGATCCCCTGGCCCGAGGCTTAACGAGCCAGACTAAAGTATGGGGAGAGAATTCTTGAGAATACTTGACGGGAATTCTCTGGAGTTTGGGGCATACAAGCACATAACACCTGCTGCCCATTTTTGTTCTAGAGTGTTCCAAAGGAGGAAGGGACAGTGGAGTCCTCTGCACCAGCAAGTCTGGAACTGTGGTAGTGACCTGGGAAGGAGTAGGGTATAGCCCTGCCCCCACCAACTTCTCTGTGCTCCTTGGAGAGAAGGGAAAAGTATCCCACTCATTCCCATGGCTCCCCACGATGGAGTACAGAACCTAGAGAAGGTTGAGCTGTGGTCCCAGGGGCCACCAAGCCAAATGATGGGGTGCTCTATCCTGAGTCACTGTGGACTGCTAGTGAGGCTGAGCAGAGATGAGGCTACTGCTCTCTGAAGGGTCTTCAGTGACAGAGGGGGTTGGGATGAAACTAAACACCATCCAAGGAAAGAGGACAGACCCCTTCTGTTGAGTCCATCATGTCAGTCTACCTTGCCAGTATTTGAGCAAACCAACAGCAAGCCGGAGAGCCATTGCTCTGAGTTCTATAAAACAACGTGTCAAATGCATCTGTTCACTTGCACTTGGATGAATATCCAGCTAAGCATGGAGTTATTGCGAAGCATTCCAATGTCGGTTCCTGCAAAACATTTCCTAATCATCACCACTGCCACTCATCGAGTGCTGTGAGCATGGTGCTGTAGTAGTGGCACTTCCTTATCTTCCTCCACTTCCTCACCCAAGAACAGCTGGACCCAGGGGTGGGGCCAGCAGCCACTCCATCTGCCCCTCCACCTGCTCACCAAATCCAACACACAAGGGTGGGAGAAAAAACAATGAGAAAATCATACCCTGAACCAGACTCCACGTTCTTGTCCCCGCCCCCAAGTCCAGCCTGTATCAAAGATAGAAAGAGCTTTGAATTTAGCAGACTATATTTCAATAACTGAAAGTAACCAGGAATTATGGATTCTGATAAAGACGTTATTAGGGAAGGGGAAAAAATTCACTTGACATAGCACCACTGCAAGCTGTGGTTAAGGGAAGAATAATATCTTTATACTCTGACATAATTTAAATTTCTTGGTAAATCAGTTACATATATAACTCATTTCAGAAAGATAACCATCCAAGGTGGCATCTTACTCATTAAGTCATAAAAAGAAGAAATTCCAGTGATGTTGGCATATTATTCACAAGTCTGAGTCTCTGTTTTTGATTTTCATTTGTTAAAATTTTCATTTCAGCTTTGTATATAACACTTTTCTCATGGTATATATTTTATCTTTGGCGATTAGGGATCAAAAACAATCTTTTGTTATATCAACCCTTTTAAAATAAGCAGTTGACATCATCTCTATGGGGTTTTAGGAACAAGGGGTAATGACTTTTTAAAAACTGAGTATACTAAGTAAAATCTTGCATTATCCTTCATGACCAGTTTTCTGCCTTAGACCTCGGCCCTCGTGGAATGTCGTGTCAGGCTACGTTATGAAGAAAGGATGGATGGAGTAGGTTGGGCCAAAAGTAGAAATTGTGACAAGTGAACACATGAATGGGTTTCTCAGATTAATCTCTGACTTGCTGATCAAGAGGTTGAACTTGGGAAGTGCTGTCATAAATCAGGGACTGTTCACAGTTACTGATTGCTGAGAGCAAGGCCCCCTTCGTAAATCAGCCCTGCAGGATGTAGGCTGATTTTGAATCCATATATTTAGAGCACACCTGTGGACCACTGAGACCAGGGAGGATATGTGGGAGGGCATGACTTTTATGGCAAGGACAGCCAAAACGACGATTGAGGAATTTTTAAAATGCCTTACCTTTGAGTATCACTTCGCAATCTTCATTTATGTCATCTTAATTCTCATGCTCGCTGTGGAGTATATTTTACTACTTTATAAGACGCGAGCGAGTAATCCAAGATCACCCAGCTGGAGCCAACACTCAAACCCAGGGCTTCTGATGCCAACTCCATGCCCCAGCATGGCCGGGCATCTCCCATAAGAATGGACATGCGTGAAAGTTACTTTGACCCAAGAACTGGGAAAAGGCTTTTTTCCAATGAAATGGCATGTTTTCTTTTTAAAGACTACGAATTTTGCATTTCTCCTATTTTATTTTGGTTCCTGAAAAGCCCAGGGCCCAATTTCTGGCCTAGTCTCTGATTAAAAAAATTGCGTATATAACCTTCTGGTCCTATTTCCCATTCTACTCATATTATCTGTCATCTTGACTTTTTATTCACATTTTCTTATTTTAAAGTGGCATGCATATCATCACTCTCTTCAAATTATTTGTGGATCAAGGTAGGCTATAAATATATAAACGACAACAAAAACAGCCAATATGGGACATTTGACAGCTTTAGCTTTCTGGGGGCAGAGCTATCATTCCGAGTCCTGTAAAACAACACCTACCATCCATCTTTTCACCTGCGCTCGGATTAATAACCAGTTAGATACAGTGAAGCTGCAAAGCATTCAAGTGTTGGTTCCTGACAAACATTTCATTATTATAACAACTGCTTTTTATTGAGTGCTGTGAGCACAGTGCCACCGTGGGTACCAAGAGGGGAGTGCAGGTCCTCTGGTTTCAGACAGGAAGCCTAGTCCTTCCATCATGGAGGACATTCCCTTTGGGAAGAGGGGTAAGTCTGGAATTTCCAACTAACCCCACTACCGGGGGAAGAAACACCCTGGCTATGGAGAGTTTTTTTTTCTTTTTGGAGAAGGACTCTCACTCTGTCACCTCGGCTAGAGTGTAGTGGTGTCATCATAGCTCACAGCAACCTCAAATTCCTGGGCTCAAGTAACCTCCCGCCTCAGCCTCCCGAGTAGCTGGAACTACAGGTGTGCACCACCACACTTGACTAATTTTTCTATTTTTAGTAGAGACGGGGTCTCACTCTTGCTCAGGCTGGTCTCGAACTCCTTACCTCAAATGATTCTCCCGGCTTGGCCTCCCAGAGTGCCAGGATTACAGGTGTGAGCTGCTGTGCCCGACCGAGAGTTGTTTCATCTGTGGTTTTTCATGCCCTTCCACACTCCTAGTTCCTGGGCAGTCTGTGCTAGGTGAGAAGCCAACTCAGAGCTTTGTGTGCTTCCTTTCTGGAATCCCGAGATTTCTTTCTCCTTTGCCCCCTCGGCTCTCAAGAGCTCAGGACTCCATACTCCATAATCTCACCAGCCCATGACATCTGCAGTCTTGAAATATAAGGAGATCACTGCCATTACTCTCTGAAAACCCAATCTCACCATGATGTATAAAGCACATGATGTAAGTTAAATATTTTGAGCAACATAAAGTTTAACTATGAATTTTTAATAGGCACAGAAGTTACGCCTACAACCGAATTTGGATGTGTCCTCTGCCCTTTTTTTTTTAAGCAATCCAATCAACTAAGAGACACACCTAGCTAGTTGTAGAGATAGTCCTGGGTGTCTCATGACCATCACTAATTATGAAAATAGAAAGTCATCATTCAGTGATCACAGGTTGGGGCCAAGCATTTTGCTGAGGGGACCAAACCTACAAGCCCCTGACTGCAGAGCTCATAGCTGGGGGCATCTTCCTGAAACGGAAGGTCCAGCTGAGGCTGCACCCTGAGCACACACATGGAATCACATGCTGGCCCATGAGTGTCATCAACTTACACATCTGCAGGGCCAGAGGGCAGTGAGTGAATTGAGGGAGCTGTGTTGATACAGATAGAAGTAGAATTTGCCATCTCTTTTTCAACTTAAAAATCCTGTCCTAAAATGGGCATTTAGAATAATGACGCTATCACATGCTTCTAAATCTCGTTTCTTACTTTAGAATTGTTGCATTTTGATCTTAACTCTTTACTTTTTGCTTTTTATCCCAGGCATCTTAGAGATTCTGCCGACTGAATATATTTAGTGTGCAGAATAAGAGAAAGCTGAGTGTGGTGATCATTTCTCCATTTGGTGCTTCCCTTTATTCTAGTGATAATCTCTTTGGGCATTAAGAAGGCTAAAATGGAAATTCTATGGGTTATTAATAAGAGATTTTAATTCAGAAACTCTCAGAACTGCACATCTCCTTCAGTTACGAGTCAAGGTGACAGGTAACTTTTCAGGATTGAGTAGTAGCATGAGTGGTGTTTCCCAACAAATACTGGGAAAGAGAGTTTTTCAGATTCTAGGTCAGTGGTTTTCAGAGGGTGGCCCCGGACCAGCACTGTCAGGGTCACCTGGGAACTTGTAACAAATGCAGATTCTTAGGTCTCATCCCAGACTACTGGATTGGTAACTCTGAGGGCTCAGGAATCACCAGAATCCAGTTGATCCTGACGCTTGCTAACGTTTGAGAATCACTGATCCTTCAGTGTAGTGTGAGAACAGGTGCCTTGAATTGAATCACGCTATGAGTGCAGTGGACACACTTTAGCTTCTTGCACCAGAATCTATCTGGGTTTAGCTAATGCAAGACAGTATTAATAATTAATAGGCAGAACACTGAGGACCACTTTTCTTTTAAAGCAGCTTGTGGTTTTAGGGACATAACTCCTTGGCCTTAGTTAATGGTGTCAATAATTACTTGACTGTTTACAACGAGACAATGGTGTCAACAAATTGGGTGGTTAGTAACCAGTCTTCTGGAGAGACACCTGAACATGGGCACAGCCTGATTACCCAACTATGATGAAGGGCACATTGGAGACAAATAACCAGATATTGTCAGCCACATTATTTCTTGAACTGCAGCAAGTTTGCTACACCAAGCAGAAGTATATTAGCATTTGAGTCACTCAATCTCTGTCTCTTCTACATTTTTCTGAGCGCTGTAGGCACAGCCCCCGTGCCCCTTGTTTTAAGTGCATGACTGTCTGCATTTTACAACAGTTCCTATAAAATTGCAACAGGAGTGTCACATCAGAATGTGCGATTAAAATATAAGTGCTGGCCTAAGCATGCTTAATAGATCTTTCTGGGCCTTAACCTCCAGGAATAGCCAGAAGAGTATGTGCACCCAGCCTAACCAGGAGAGAGTCTTCCCCCTTTCTTGAACTTCCTACTTTTAATGAGATGGGCAATTGCCAAGGAAACGGTTGGTGCCACAGTGTTGCAGCTTCTGCCCCCTGGCCTTGGGCTTCTCCCTGGAGCAGCCACCACCACTCTGTCCCAACGATGGCCAGTTCTTCTTCTTGGGCACATGTGGGAATTGCTGTTCTTTCCTGGGAAATGTCACTATTCCTCTTAGTTTCCCTGTTGTCACTGTGAGACCCAGAGACCTCAAATCAAATCAATTTGAACAAGGTAGGAATTAGCATGTATCAAATAAATCCAAGGAGTAATTATTGTCCGTGTGAACTCATGAAAAAAAATTACACTGGTCGCATATTTATGTCCTGCCATTTGTCAGGAACTTTCAAGCCTCTACTACTATTACCTTAAAAATGTCTAAATGGAAATTCTATCTCCAACCCAATCTGAACTTAAGCCTGCAGCTGAGGAGCGGTCTCCCCAGCCTCCTGGAACAAGCAGACAGTTATAAATGGAAATGCGCTACCAGCTCATGTACGTGCTAACATCTGTTAAAATCGCACTTGTACAGGATTGTATGAATTATTGATACAAGAAAATATGGCTTTAGCCAAACACAAGCTTTTATGATTCCATCATGATGCTTCTCCGAGTTCTAGATTACGACAACTTGACTTTCAAAGTTACAAGTTAAAGCAAACTGTTTGCATCGTGGGCTGATTGCACAGAAGAGACTTTTCAGTTGGAACAAGCTGCCATTTAAAGAGAACGGAGTCTCCAGCCATGGAGGGACCTCCTGAGCAGGCATAGCGCAGATGTTCAGAGAGGGGAGGGGGGGTGTCCAGCTCGGAATAGAGATTTGCTCTTACGCTTTGCATTCAAGTATCAATCAGCAGACACAAAGTGCCAGAGCTGTGTCCAGCCTCACTTACTGCTGGATCCACATCTCTCCTGCGCTTTGCTCGCTCTGGTCACATCTCTGCGTGTCTACAGCCTCCAAAGTCTGTCTCGCCAGGCTTTTGGGTTGGTGACCTTTCCTGGGGCTCTGTGCTTAACGACTTCGTTTTCACTCTATCTTTTTATTTAAAAAAAAAATCTCTTGGAGGGTGAAGGATCAGAGAAGGTTTCTACGGTTTGCGTGCATTATTAGCACAGGATCTTTATTTTGTCAATCTCGGTTTATCCTAACTAAAGGCCCCTCGTGTCTGCGGTGTTTGGCTGAACGCAGGGCCCACTAGGGGGCGCCCCGCGCCTCAGAATCGTCCCGCTCTCCGCAGAGCCGCGCGCCCGCCCCGCTGGTGGCCCCGGCTCTGGCGCTGCAAATGCCCCTGCGAGGCCTTCCTCTGTCCCTCGGTGACCGCACGGAGAAGAACACCGCCAGCCCGCAGGGGGAGGTGGGGAGGGCGGTCGGGGAGCAGGCAGGGGGTTGAAAAGGGGCAACAGGACACCGGTGAAGGGGGGAGGGGAGGGTGGGGGAAGGGAACGTCGCTCTTTGTGGGACGGGGAGCTCCAGAGACCTTGGAACACGGTGCTTTTGTGCGCCATTATGGTGTGACAGGGGACAGGAAGAGGAGCCGGACTGGGGCGTGATTAGGGGACGCTGGGTGTCTCCCAGGTCTGGCGGCCTTGGGGTCCCGCAGGCCCGGCTGTCTGGGTCTCCCCAGGGTCTTCCCACACCCCCGTGCCACCATCATCACTTCTCTGTTGCTTTGACGTCACAACTCACCTTGCTCACGTCCTCCTAGGAAACAACGACATCCCACATTGATGTCGGCACATCCGGCGGAAACAGGAAGTGAGGGTGGACAAGGCGGGTTTGTAATGGCTCCCAGCCCTTCAGGGCCACACTTTACTGCTGACAGTTTTGAACTATGCGATGATTAAAAAGGAAGGCATTTTTGTCCCATTTAAAAACGTTTCCGACTCATAATAGTTGCTGACATTTACTGAGCTCTGACTATGTTCTAAGTCCAGTTGTAAGTGTTTAAAAACCTAATGCTGTGTGAGGCGCGGCAACCTGATGGAGCAGGCACTGACCTTGGCCCTACCGAGGGAGGCGAAACGACTCCCACGGCCACACCACCAGCGAGCAGCTCAGCGAAAACTATGAACCCAGGTGGTCTGACTTCAGAGCCTGCACTTAAGGAACTTAATTAAAATTATTGCCAGTTAAGTGACAGAACAGAAACTTGAATTTGGATTCTCGATTTCCAAATCCTATTATATCCTGTACAACACTGTTTTTAAATAATTTGGTCTCAGGATCTATCTATCTATCTATTTAGATTGGATCTCGCTCTGTTGCCCAGGCTGGAGTGCAGTGGTGTAATTACAGCTCACTATAACCTCGAACTCCTGGGCTCAAGTGATCCTCCTGCCTCAGCTTTCCAAGTAGCTGGGATTACAGGTGTGCGCCACCAGGCTCAGCTGACTTTTTTATTTTTGTGTAGAGATGAGATCTCACTATGTTGCCCAGGCTGGTCTTGAACTCCTGGCCTCAAGCGATCCCCTCACCTCGACCTCTCAAAGTGCTGGGATTACAGGTGTGAGCCACTGCACCTGGCCTTTTTATTTTTTTTTATAAATACTGAGAAGGAAACAGGACCCCTTCATTCTCTAATTATTGAAGACTCTAAAGAATATTGTTTGTGTGGTTTTATCTGTTGCGATCTACTGTATTGTAAACTAAAGCAGAGAAATTTAAATCTTTATTAATTCATTTTAAAATAACAGTAATAAACCCATTCCATTTGAACATAAATAACATCTTTATGAAAAAATTACTATTTTCAAAATAATAACAAAATTGCTGAGAAGAAAAACACATTTCAATTTCCTGCTGAATGCAAATGTGATGCTATTTTATATAGAACACAATACAGAAAAGCACAAAGAAAAGACAAAAACAAACATCACCTAGAATCCCACCACCTAAGAGGAAGCCGCTGTGAATATTTTCTTGTATATTGTCCCAGCTTCCTGGAAAGACTATGATTTCCAGACTTTGCACCCTCCACACACTAAAATACTAACCTTAAATTGTAGCAATTTAAAAGTGCCTGTAAAATCCTAGTGGCGAATCTTAAGACTGCACCAAGACCTGGTGGGGAAGTAGGTGACCCTTGACCACGTATTTCTAGACATCGCTGGAGAGCACAGAGCTCAGAGTATATTCTAGTTTATTAATAGTATAAAGTGCACCCCAAAGTCAGGTGATCTATGTACATAAATTTTGTTTCTTTCAACAGAAGCCAAAGTGAGTCCCTTCACTGGTTTATGCTAAATATGCACTAAATTGCCCAGAGAGTGGGTGGTTCCTCTTGTCCCTCTGAGTACTGGCAGTCCACACCTGCCTGTTTGACACCAGGGGAGGGTGTGGCCACTTCCTCTTGAACTTTGGGTTAAAGAGAGCTGGGTACGAGTGGCTGGGGACCAGGGAAGAGGCGGGAAAGCAGACCCAGAGAAGATCAGCTGCCTGGTGGTAATTCCTGGCCAACCATTTCTCATTCCCCATCTCCCTGCAGCAGGACGGCTCCAAGACCCCCCAGGACATGACGTGATGCCTGCATTTTACTCCGTCAACATGCCAGAGAGCCATCACGGAGCTTTGGCAAGGAGAGGTGTCTGGGCCAGTGGCCTGTAGCAGTCTGTGCTCCTGGCTCTCCACAGGTAGAGTTTGTAGAGGATCTAGACCTTACTGCATGCCCCAGCCAGAGGGCCAGTGGACAGACAGAAGCCTGGGGCTAGAACAGAGAGGACAGAAACCTCATGGAATCTGTGGCCAGAGACAAATGTCTGGGGCCAGGGAGCCAACATAATATTCCCTCCCTTCTTAAAGAAAGGCCAGATGGCAGCATCTCCCACCAGTGGTCTCCGCACAGGACCCGGTGGCTCTGCAGATGCCATCTTGGGGGAGAAACTCGGTGGAAGGCGTCTGCCACCTTGATCATTTGCCTGGAAGAGACTGAGTCATCCAAAAAGAAATACCCAATGACAAGTGGCACATCTCAATTTTTTCCCTTGCAAAAAATTCTGGGTACCACGGTGCATATTCTTAAGAAGTTTAAACCAGTTTCATAAAATGGTTTATTTTTTCTTAGAAACTCATTCCTTCTAATATTGTTTTCTCTGTCTTTTCCACATGGTAACAAGTATAAAGTTTTAGTTGACAAAGAGAGTGTCCTGACCCATCCCAGACGTCAGCCTACAAACACTTGCTGTCTGTCACCAGTGGGAAGGTCTTCCTTCAGCTGTTGGCCATCAGTGACTTTTTGCAGATCAGTTTAAGTTGGACAGGAATGGTGGTTAGGGAAGGCCATGTGTTAGGACCCGTATGCCATGTCATCAAGATGATATTTTCATGACAGGCAGAACAGAAGCAGGATTCCAAGTGGGTCTCAGATCAGTGCGGGATTTTCATGCCAATGCCGTGTAGTGTATCCGGTCTCCCCACCCGCGTTTTACATTTCAGCGACAGGCACTGCCTCGCAAACCCAGCGCGTGTTTGGCCAATGTCATCTGAGAAGGCCATGGGGTGATTTGTGGTGGGAGAGATGTGTTAACTGGGCCCGAGCTGCTATCCAATATCCCGAACGTAAACCTCTTCCTGCAGGGTTGAAAAAGGAGCCGAGCCTTTTGGAAAGTTTACCTTTCAGTTGCTGAGACCTTCCGATTTCTTGGTTGCAGCTGGATGTGCTCTCAGAGCAGATGAGATTCCCTGGGGAAGAAAAGGGGGTGCCCCGTCGTCCAGCTGGGCTGGGGGTAGGAAGGGCAGATCCCTCCCAGGCTGGTCTGCCCAGCCTTGGCCAAAGAATCCTAGTAATAGCTTCATCCAAAAAAAAAAAAAAAAAAAGACCTTTCAGCTCCTATGTATTTTATTTTATCTTATTTTTTTTGAGACAGAGTCTCACTTTGTTGCCCGGGCTAGAGTGCCATGGCATCAGCCTAGCTCACAGCAACCTCAAACTCCTGGGCTCAATCAATCCTCCTGCCTCAGCATCCTGAGTAGCTGGGACTACAGGCATGCGCTACCACACCTGGCTAATTTTTTCTATATATTTTTAGTTGTCTGGCTAATTTATTTCTATTTTTTAGTAGAGATGGCGTCTTGCTCTTGCTCAGGCTGGTCTCAAACTCCTGACCTTGAGTGATCCTCCTGCCTCGGCCTCCCAGAGTGCTAGGATTACAGGCATGAGCCACCGTGCCCGGCCGGCTCCTATATATTTTATCCCCCCAGCCAAGCATCCTCTCCTGCATATCTATTAAGTAAGTGCCTACTATGTGGCAGACACCATGCCTGGTGCTGGGGACACTTTTGCCAATTGTTTCTTCAGAATTCATTATTCCAGGCAAAATGAGGTGTCGGTAATTAGCCGCAAGCCCTACCTCTCTCCAAAGTGCTTCTGGACTTACCGTCAGCTCTTCAACTTAATTTCATTGGAAAATGCTTCCTTCCGTCACTTTTAAACCGATGCCCAGTGTTTATTTATGATGGATACCGTTCTTGCGTGGGAGCTGGGGGGGGGGTGTTGTGAGAAACAGAGATTCTACTTTTGCTGTTTTCCCTCACTAATTGGGAAGGAGGAGTCTCCCCAAATGTGAAAGGAGAAGTTGGCCAGGAGGGTGGTCCTGCAGCCTTGGCTCTGTGGGGGGCGGGGGGTGGGTCACAGCAGGGGACTCTGAGCACCCGACCACCCCAAAGCCCCGGTGACTGCTGCAAATTTATCTCCCCAGCTACGACCTCCCCATCTGTTCCAGCCTCTAATTACAAATGCAAAAAATAGCTAATTTGCAATGGCATCATAAAAAAGGAAAATAGAAGTGATTTAAGAGCTGCTCAGTGTCACAGGGGGCATGTTTTACATGCTGCAGTCAGAGAGAAATTGCTCCTTCCTCGAGCGGAGAGTTTTCGCTCATCTCAGCCAGTTTCTGACTTGGCCTGACTATGGGAGAATTTCTATAAAGTTGCCAAAGCGGGGGGGTTGACCCTGAGGCTGGGACGGTCCCCATCTGCTCCTGACAAGGAAGAAGCCGGCCACGGTGGTCGTGGCTCAAGGCCAACAGTCTGCCACGACTTCTAGAGTATTCTGACTCCTTGGGAAAACATACAATGTGGACACAGTACTATGAGTCTAACTGTAACATAAATTATTTTCTTTACAACTGTGCCCGCGATAGGATGATGAGGGCGATGGGGCTTAGGACAGGCCACCCCATAATGTGGCACCTTGGCTTAGGGAATATTTTTATTTTTATTTATTTATTTATTTTTTGAGACAGAGTCTTACTCTGTTGCCCGGGCTAGAGTGACTGCCGTGGCGTCAGCCTCGCTCACAGCAACCTCAAACTCCTGGGCTCGAGCGATCCTCCTGCCTCAGCCTCCCGAGTAGCTGGGACTACAGGCATGCGCCACCATGCCCGGCTAATTTTTTCTATATATTTTTAGTTGGCCAATTAATTGCTTTCTATTTATAGTAGAGACGGGGTCTCGCTCTTGCTCAGGCTGGTTTCGAACTCCTGAGCTCCAGCGATCGGCCCGCCTCGGCCTCCCAGAGAGCTAGGATTACAGGCGTGAGCCACCGCGCCCGGCCCTAGGGAATATTTTTAAGGTGAAGGAATTTGAGAAAACTGCAGAAGCAGGGAGGTCTCTCTGATCTTTCCCTCACCCTTCCCACATGCAGCAGGTCCTAAGACCCTCACGTGACAGGTGTCCTCACTATACCTGGAGGAAATGAACATGCTTGTCTCAGAAGACACAGGGTCCCAGAGAAGAATCTGAACCAGCAGGCTTTCCTAGGTCTCCCCCAGCTGATTGCCATCAGATCGTACACTTTTCATCCTATCCTATTTCTCCACGACTGTCCGCTTTTCGTCAAAGCTGGCAAAAAATCCCCAGGTTTAACTGTTTCTTTGGGTCTTCATTTCCTTATGAAGGCTCCCGTGTCATGCAAAACTTATTACACAAATGTGTGTGCTCTTCTCTTGTTCATCTTTCCTTTTTTATAGGGGTCTCAGTGAAGAACCTACCACGGTAGAGGAAAAAGATACTGTTTCTTCTCCTGCAATGGTTTATCACCAGTGATCGCAGTAAGGAGATGTGCAAAGTCCAAGAACACGCAAAGCCGTAGATTCCAGCTTCCTTTTCTTCCCCGCCTCCTTTTTCTGCTGCCTGTAATTGAAGACGACCTTGGGAACTGCCTGCAGCAGCCGCAGCAGCCGGAGGGTAGAAGAAAGTGGATGGCTTAGAGTCAGAGGCTGCGTCTACATTCCTGCTGGGCTTTGCTGCTCAGGGGTTCAGTAAAAACAGAGCAGGTAACACCCTTCCCTGGGCCTCGCTTCTTGTAGGTGTAGGTGGGATCCAGCGGCACCAGCTCTGGTCGCTGTGACCACCACGTGGATCCCATCCGGACAGGACAGTGCTTGGTAAACCAGAAGCGCTTGCAAGAGTGTGAGCTCTGACCCAGCCTTTCTTTTCCTAGGTGAGGACACTAGGCCCATGGAGGCGACCGGCTGGGTGTTGTCACCTGCAGTCACCTGCTCACCCAGGATGCATCGGACACTCTCTGGGCGTCCAGTACTACGATGGCTCCTCGGAGAGGGGCACAGGGTTGGTGTTAGGGGACGGGGACAAGTTCTGACGGAGGCCACAGAGTGCTGAGATCTGGGTTCCGAATCAGCATTTCTAGGAATTTATCAAAAACCTGGAGCAAATCACCTTGCTTCTCTGGGCCTCAGTTTTCCTTCACTGTAAATTAACAAGTTTGAAGAAGATGGACCCTAGGAATCCTTCAAGCTCTAAAACTCTATTGTTATAATATTATTAAATCTCACTGGGGCAATGGCTTCTGTTTCACTAACTGTAGATTTGAAATCCTCATTTGCTCCAGGGATGCTTTAGTTGCATTAAGCCTATTACAACTTGTCATTTCTACCTTTAATGATGGTATCTGTACAATAAGGAAGATAATACATAAAAGTTCTTTCTGAAAAAGTAAAAAAAAAAAAGAAAAAATCAATAGGCCATTCATATAAGTGAGCTCTAAATAAGCCTTAAGTAGATTATTTGGAGTGAGGAGAATAATCTATTTTCCAGGACAGTATAATCCTTTTTAGGTGAATGTTTAGTGTCATTATCAGATGATAAGTTCTTCATAGATGTTTTGCAAATAAATTAAATGATGGGGGTTCAGCGAGGGTGTAAGTTCTGATGGTGGATGACACGCAATCCTCAGATCAGCAGCTTAGTGGACACCATATTTGCAGGGGAGTTTGTTCAGAAATCTTGGATCACATTATACAAGGTGAAACTACATCTGAGTCAACCACCGGGACTAGGTTGAATTTTATAAAAAAAATAGCTGCCATCCCAGAATATTTAGCATGTAAAGTTAAGTGCTAGAATGCCTCTTGCATTACTCACAGCTCCATAATTTTGCCTAAGAAAAAAGTTTCCATAACCCTGTGTGTGGTTCACTCGTGTTCAACACACGCTCAGTAAAGCCCACAGAGCACATCGTCTACACCACGTGTTTCCATACCCCACCGTCCTTCTTACTACTCCAACTCCATGCACACTTAGAATCCTGTTCTGGAAGCTCAGTGATACTGTCCCTAGAGCAGTTCAAACAGGAGAACAAATTTTCTGGGGTCTGAATCAACTACTTTTAATTCAAGATTTGAAAGTGCAAATAATTTTGAGAGAGATTTTGAACTGAGAGGACAGCAAAGAGGGTGTCTGTTATCACCTGCCTCCTCCCTGCAGGCCTCTGGGCCCAGGGGCTTAGATGGGGCTGGTTTGGGTATGCCTTGGCAGGCACACTAGCCCTGCTTTCCAGAAGTTTCTGGTTAGTATGGGAACAGTGTCCTGAGGTACACATAATCTCTGGGACCACAGGTGTGTCAGAGAACATTCAGAATTGAAGAAAGGCTGGCACCAATGGAAAAAGAAATCAGAACCTAAAGCACCACCAAAGTCTAGGAACCAGGAAAGAGAATTTCCAGTTCTGTTTGACATTCTTAGGGGTTTAAAACCTCGCAGAAGCAAAACACAAAAATGGCAAAACAAAAGAGACAGCATTTTCCTTAAAAAGGAAAAAGGAAAAAAATGTTGGCCACACACCCTCACATCTAGAAAATAGAAAAAATTAAGAAAACCAAAGGGTTTTTTACTTTTCATTTATATGCATGAGTAAAAGTAGGTGCCTATTTTTACCTTGTTGTTTTTAATGGAAGAAAATAGTTTTCCAATTGTATTCACAGATTGACTTTGCCGAATAGAGGTAGCTTCCTTCGATTCAATCAGAACAGAATTCTTTTTCACTATAACCCTATTTGCAAACAATATATTTTCAGCTATTGAACAGAAATTTTGAGCTGTAATCAAGTGGTTTTTGGAGCAGTCCATGAGTTTCGATGTTTGTATTGATGAGGTCCAGGCGATACTACCCCCAAAATATGATACCTTGGCATTTGAGAAAGCAGCAGAGTGGGAAGCTCTCTCCTACCTCTCCCTCCCTCTTCTTCCTTGAAGTAAGTCATAAGACCCTGCTGTTGAAACCACCTATATTAAAGTAATCCAAGGCCATAAGGCAAGGCCATGGTGGCAAAAGTCTGATTTCTACAGAAGTATAGACATAGCTAAAAGTTAACCAGAAACTGTTTCATAGTTTGCTTTCTGGTAATTGCTTACCGCTTAGGAGTCACGTATCCTTGACCGATGTTAGAGTTGTGACTTCCCCAATCACTTCTATAGATAACATCATTATTTTAAAACCTAAGACAGGTCTTTGAGATGTCTTCCAGACTCTGCACTTGGGGGAACCAACTGATGCCAACAGGACCAGTAGCCATATGTGGGTGGGAACTGACTCAAGAGGTCCTGCAACCCTCTACACAGGAACTGTCTCAGCACAAGAAGACAATTTCTGCTTTTCAACCCTATGAGTTCATCCCTAGCCAATTGGCAGACCCAATTCCCTAGACAAAGGTCTGAGACATGCCCACCCTATACCGCTATATCTACCCTTATCTCTGAAGACACAGAGACGAACCTGAGCAAACAGGCTTTGCTAAGGTCTCCCCACAGTGTATCACAATCGATCATTCCTCCTTTCTCCAATCATCCTTTTGCACAACTATGCACTTCTTTATCAAACATAGCATAAAAGTACACAGCTTCTCTGTGTCTTGGGTTTTCGTTTCTTTCGGAAGGCTCCCGTGCTATGTAAAAGTTGTATTAAATGTAGTTGGATGCTTTCCTCTTGTTAATCTGTTCTTTGTTATAGGGGCCTCGGCTATGAATTTAGCCAAGGGAAAGAAAAATATTTCCTTTCCTGCTGTGTTTTTTTTTTTTTTGTATTCAGGTACAGACTTCGAAACCTGAGTGAAAAAGCCTCCCCTTAAGCTGTAAATGACATACAAAAAATTAGGCTGTTTGCTCTTGTTGCAGAGACAATCAGAGCAACTCCAAGAGTACTTTCTCTGGCTAATCTGACATGACCAATTTCAGCTAAAGTGGATTTTAAAAAATGACTTTAAAAATAGATTGGATCCAGTTGCCTCCATCTAAACCATCCTCATTTCCCGTTCCTCTCCTTGGGCAGCAAAGTGCTCTCCTAAGATCCTGGCATTCCAGCCTAACATTTCTATAACACCTCGGTGAACTGGAGAAGCTCTCTGGGTAATTAGCATGCAAATGCGCATTTCAATGCACGATCATAGACAAGCTTTCACCTCTCCTGCTGGGGAATTGATTTTGTTAGGAGGCCTGGAGAAGGTGTGTTTTTCATTTAGACATGCTTGTGTGACTATGAACACAAAGAGTAAATTCCATCTAGGCAGCAATTGATAAGGAACCACACGTGAAATGAGATATATCACCATAGCAAGTGAAAAAAAAAATCTGTGCCCTGGATTGGTCTGTAGATACTGGCTGGAAAATAAGGGTATCTCAAGGAATATTAATTTTGAACAATTCTATTTTTCATGTATTTAATATGTTGCAAAGGAATTTTTAAAACAGCTTCAGTGCCTACCCACAAAATAACTGAATTAGAGGAGTTTATTATGTCATAAAACTCAGCTTCACTTATTATTTCTAAATATGACGCCCTTAAGAATAAGGGAGTAGGGTCTTTGTTCCTTCTTTTTTTTCTCTTTTACTGGAGATAGTAAAGGTTTACTCTGGTGATATTTGGAAAAGACTTTGCTTTGCCATTATTTTCTACAAACAGATTTGCTTGGAGTGCCTAAAACATATATTTTTAAGTCCAGATTTCCCTGGATTTCAGAAGATGTTTTAAATTTTTTGTTTGTCTGTTTGCTTTTTGAGTGGCAAAATAATTTTTGCTGTCTGAGTCAATATTTTGTGGCCGGCATGACACATCTTGTAGTGTCTGAATGAGACTGAGCAGGGAGGATTTTGCATCTTGGGCATCAGGGAAGCTAGAAGCTTTTGGGGCCATCTTTTTGGCAAGAAAGCGATTGCTTAAAATATGGGTTTTCTGCCATTTGGGCAAGGGAGAGCTGAATTGACACGGGAGATGGGCGGGTGGGGAGGGGAGGTCTGAGGATAAAAATGCACCTCTCCTTAGCATCCGGAACTATGGGTACATCATTTTTCTTTAAAGCTTATAAAAAGGGGACAAAATGTTAACAGTGATTAGTTACCACTGCTCATGGGATGGTGGGTAATTGTTAATTGCATTCTTGTACATTTGTCTACATATTTAAAATTCTCTACAATGAGGCTGTATTACTTTTAGAATCCTAGAGCACCAATTATTTTTAAAGCTCCCCATTCTGGAGGAGGTCAGGCGGTACTAGGGAGCTAGCTGGCTGTCAGCAGAAGGGAGCCCCACTTTGGCGGGAACCCCGCCCTCAGCTCCCCAACCCTGGCACCAGCGGCCGCCTGCCTTCTGCCGGGCTGCAGGGGTCTGGGAAGGGCTGTCCCTGCTCCCACCTTCGCCTCGCAGGGCTGCAGTGCATTCCTCGGAGCTGCCCTGGACCGCAGTACCAGCTTCACCACGTTGATTTATGGAGCTATTTGGTGTCAGGTAATTGCCCATCAATATCCTATTTATCACCCAGCTTGTCACGGCTTGTGGCTGCTATGCCGCAAAGCCAAGGCCTTGGATAAAGGACCGGTGACTCAAAGCACAGGAGGATGGTCCAAAAATGCACCATGTCCAAGTTCTTTTTCCTCTGCTCAGCTTTCATTTGATCAAGGGGAGAGAGTGGGTCGGATCCTGGATGGTAGCTGCTGATGGCGGTGTGACTTCCAGACCCAGGAAGACCCCTCATGTCCCCCCCTCCCCAGCCCTTCTCCTGAAACATCCTTCCCAAGTAAATGCCTGCTCAGGACAAGAACAAAAATCTGCATATTCAGTAGGCCGTTAAGTTAAAAAAAAAATGTTCCCATGAATAGACTGGAGAGAAATAGATCAAAACACAAATACCCTCTGGTTGATGGAAAAATTCTTCCTTCTTTGCTATATTTTCCATATTGTCTATAATGAGCATGCATCTCTTAAAAACAGAGTAAGACGTTTTATATATGTTCAGCGATACTTGAAATTGCACAATTAAAGAGTCAGTCGTTTGGCTTCGAGTTTTTTATGCTTTCAACATGCCACTCCTCTTAGAAGGTGCCCGTTGCAGTCATGTGGGGGAGGAGCTCATCCTTCTAGAATTAAAGCTTTGGGGCTGGTGGCCCCGTGGGGGCAGCTCTGCTGTGTCCAAGGAGGTGTTGGCGGCAGGTGGCTGGAAGGTGAGTTGGGAAACCGGCTGTGCCTCCCACAGGGTTTGCCAGGAGTTGAACCCGGTGACTCAGCACATTCCGGATCTCAAGTACAGACTTGAAGGGCAGCCTCCCTCCCCCAAAGACTCCTGGTTTAGCAACCCTTGAATTCCTGGAAAGCCCAGCTGTTGCCTGGAGCCCTAGAGATCTGGGAGCACAGGGTCTTCTGGGCTCTCCCAGGCCCCTGAGTTTCTAGGGCTCAGGTCCTGAGCTCAAGAAAAAGAAGCGGGAATCTCTGGGTGTTTGGAACAGAAAGCCCCAGCTCCTGATACTGTGCGATTAAACATGATTTTTCTTTTAAGAAAAAATAATAATAATAATAATAAGCCCTTTATCATACTCTTAGGGCTGTCAGAAACCATTTGGTCAGATTTTCCTACTCTTTGGGTTTTTTTTTAAATTTTTAATATTAAGGGGGTGCAAATGTTTTTGTTACATAGATACCTTGTGTAATGCGTAAGTCGGAGCTTTTGGGGTGCCCGTCACCAGAATAGTTCATTGTACCCAATAGGTAAGTTTTTATCCCTCATCCCCCCCTTCTTGGTTTCCAAGGTCCTTTGCCTCTGTTTGTGCCCATGGGTGCCCATGATTTAGCTCCCAGTTATTAGTGAGAACGTGTCTCCAGTTGTGTCCTGGTTGCTTCAGAAGACGTTATTTCATTGCTTTTCATGGCTGGATACTCTTGTTTTTAGATGCAAGAGTCAGGGGTGTAGGAATAGAAAACCTTTTCCCTTCTACCCATTTTAGGTTCATTGGCTGGGGCCTTGCACATTAGACTGTCCAAAGGCAGGTTAACAAGAGCAGACATGCTAATTTATTTCATGTAAGTTTTACAAGACATGGGAGCTGTGGTAAGGAAAGGAAGTCCCAATGGTTAAACTTGAGTGTTTGTGTACTGGGTTTGATGGAGAGTGGAAAGTCGTGGGAAAATGGGAAAAGACAAAGGCGTGGGAACGAAGGTAGTCCCTGGGGGGACCTGGCAAGGGCTGTGCACTCCGATCTGTCTTCGCAGAGAAGGAGTCTTCCCTCCTTTGGATGTAGGGAAGGCACCTCTCCCACGAAGGTCTTATGACGTGCTTCGAGCGATGGTGAGAGAGACCTTCCTGCTTCCGCTATTTTCTCAAATTCCTTCAGCTTCAAATGTTCAATATGCCAAAGTGCCATTTTCGGGGTAGCGTGTTCTGTACCCCATGAAGGCATACCTGTCCTCACCCCGGCTCACCCTTCCAAAGTGCAGTGAGGAGAGAGAAAGAGAGAGATAAGAACGGAAGGAGGCTGTGAATTGTTTCTATTGCAGATTTTTCCTTTTTTTTTAATTTTTAACTCCATGGGTTACCAGCTTTTATTTTTTTACTTTTTAAAATTAATTTTATTTGCTATTGATACATAATATAATGTACATATTTTGGGGTACATGTGATAATTTAATACAATCACATAATTTGTAAAGGTCAAGTTGGTGTAATTGGGATATCCGTCACCTCAAATATTTGTCTTTTCTTTATGGGAGAAACATTCTCTTCTAGCTGTTTTGAAATATACAATAGATTATTGTACACGGTAGTCACCCTACTGATCTAGCAAACATTGGGTCTAATTTCTTCTATCAAGCTGTGTGTTTGTACCCTTTATTTTTATGTCTGCAAATCTGGGTCCCAGGGCACAGCTTGGATGGGCTGAGGAGAGGTGACAGGGCAGGGACAGCTTCCTTTGTGACAGGCAACATTTGCACCCCTTTACATTCATTCATTTAATTCTCACAACAACCCTGTGAGAAGGGGGCTGTTGTCAATGCCATTTTCCAGGCAAAGAAACTGAGGGCCAGGGAGTGACCTGCCTGAGGCCACTCATATATTCAGTAGCAGAGCTGGGATGTGACCTGGGCCGTCCTGGGCCAGCACGTCAGCTCGAAACCCCGGCACTCCATGTCCCATCGCCCACCATACCATGGCGCAGGCGGAAGGTCATTTCAAATTTTGCTCACGTCTGTGTGTAGAAGTTTTAAAAAGTAATTATAATAAAATACCTTTCCAGGCATTATGTTAATTATAATGTACTAACAATTTACATCTGTAATCACGAGACTGGGGAGTGAGTGATTCTGTAGTTTGAAAGGAAGAGGGTACAGATATTATTCCCTGTGAAAACCACATAGTCAAGTCTCAAGAATAAAAAAAAATAGGCCTGGTGCAGTGGCTCATGCCTGTAATCCCAGCACTTTGGGAGGCCGAGGAAGGAGTGTCGCTGGAGCCCAGGAGTTCAAGGTTGCAGTGAGCTATGATGACACCATTGTACTCTAGCCTGGAGGACAGAGTGAGACCATGTCTCAAAAAAAAAAAAAAAAAAAAAGAATAAAAAAATAGCATACAAGCAGGCACCGGTGCCCAAAGGGGAACTTGTTATCTAAATATTTTCGGAGCCCAAGGATTTTAGTGACTATTCCAGTAGTATAAGTACATAAAGACTAGGAGATCATCAGATAGCCAACTCACGTCTGTCCCTCTCTGGCAAACAACGAAACTGGAATGACAAAACTTTGAAGCTAATGATGTCTTGCAGCCGAATCATTCAATACAACATGGGTCTCACATTTTCTAGATAATTTATCTCATATATTTTATTGTCTTTTTATAGAAATAAATACACTCATTGCAAAAATGTTTTATTTCAATAGTTTTTTTAAACTGTTGAAGAACAATCCCATAGCCAAGGTTAATTGTAGATATTAAGACCTTAATTCAAACAGAGATTTGCAAGTACCCCTGGCCGGAGGGAGTATTTTGGAGCTGAAGTGGTCTAGAATATGCTATTGTGGCATAGACACTATTTTGAGCAAATGGCATTTGAGTTCCTGAAATTTCTTGTCTTTCAAAAAGCAGGGCCTCCCAAAAGAACTCAAAGGAACTCAGCTATCAAAAATTCCCTCCCCAGGAGCAACCACTGACTCATTCCCTGAGACTAGAAGTCAGCACCACACCTAAACAGATATTGTCAGGAAACTATCATAGTTCCCATCTATTCTCTTAAGGCCCATATATCTTTCCAAAAAGTCATTTGTTTTCCCTAAGTGTCCTTCTCACCCTCCATGTCCCCCATTAAGATGGTATGTAAGCTCCAATTTCTAACCACCTCTTTGAGGGACATTTTTTCTGTGAACTCCCATAAATACATGATTGAATCTATCTTTTCTCTTGCTAATCTGATTTTTTGTCAGTTTAATTTGCAGGCCCCCAATCACAGAATCTAAGAGGATAGAGGAAGAATTTCCTCTCAGACAGAGAGTACTTGCCAAGAGCCACTCCAGCCTTTTCTATGGAAGTTACTAGTTCATACCTGAGCTCTGAGTGTGGGCCTTTGTATCCCTTTTGCGTGGTGTCTTTGACAGAGATGCCAACCGTTCGTGAAAAATGGCAGGACATGTCCCTGGAGGAGCTACTCCCCATACTTTCTCTCCCAGGTCTCTCACTCCGAGGGTTCTGAAGCTTGAGTGGTGACAGGCTGGAGGCAAGATTTGGCTTCTCTCCTGGAGGGATTTACATTACGGCTCTGGGCTGGGGCTCCCAGCCAGAAGTCCTGGGCTTTGGGGCCTTTGAAGAGAGTGGAAATTTTGCATTTTATGATGATGCCAATTACTTGATGGTGATACTAAAACTAAGCCTAAAAGAAATCAGATGACCAACATCAAGCGATTGACCAAGGCCTTCCTCCTTTCTTGATTTCCTTTCTGTGAGATGCATATTAGCGAGTGTATTCTCTAACTGTAATGGCGTAGCAGCATCAGACCTAGCAAACCTGAGTCTTGGGGCACTCGTTTTGTAAAGAACACGTGTGAGAAGGGAGCATTTTAGTTCTGTAAATATCTGTAACTCACCAATGATGTTTACGGAGCTCGTAGTCATGGCTCCTGGGCAGGGGAGGGTTTTACTGTGGCTAAGAGTGTGATGTTCTTAGAGCCAGCCAGGATGGGTTCCATCTTACTGCGTCTGAGTGAGACTCTGATATTTCTGGCAATTCTTAGCTCCCTTTTTAGTCCTTATTGTATTATTGTCTTATTTAGCTAAGGAAAATAATAACTGCTTAAGGAAAATCTCTTCATCTCATTCAACAGTTAATTTTTTCCTCTCATCTTAATCCTCAGAGGAGTAAATAATTTGCATACAGGGAATTCGAGTGAAGCCCTCTACTCTGCCAGCGTCTAAGGAACCAGCATATTTATCTCTCTGCCTCTCCCTTATTTGTATAAATAAAACGAGACTTTAAAAAAAAAAACCACTTTCTGGAAAGCTAAATAAATAAAATCACAGAGCTAGAAAATTGTGTATGCAGATAATGACTACCAATGAGTTGGCAGATAAATGACTTGATAATACAGTTATAAATGGGTTCATCTGGGTTTTGCAAAGTTTTTTTTTTTTAAAGTAAAGACTATGGAATCAAAAGGAAAGATAGACACTAATTCAGATTTTGCAAAGAAAGGAACCTATAAATAAACTAATTGGACTATCACTTGATTTGTGTGTCAGATATGTGAGTACTTACAGAGACTGCTGTTTGTTTCAGCTGTTCTCATCAGCATGATTAACGACTGCTTAAAAGTGCCGGGCTCCATTTGTATGCCAGCTGTTCTCGTGTAAAACAAACTGGGACTTTCTCAAGATAATCAGAGCCTGACTGTCTGCAGGACTTGGGGGCTGATACCTACGACCTGGGAAAGGAAATTAATGACTCTCAGCTCATGTCTTTGAGGTCAGACCCAGACGTTCATGGCTGAAATATACCTAAAGCAGATGCTACTTATTGGGGACATGTAAACACACAAGGGCCTGCTCCTTTCCACATGCTGGTTGGTGGAAAGAACTTAGCCAACACGGAGTTTTATGCATTGTTAGCAGGTTAACAAGAATCTAAGTAGTCTTAACTGCACAAACAAATTGTACTTTAAAAGGTAAGTATGCAAGGGGAGTCATTCAATATCACAGACCGGCTCTGGGCACCAAGTAGCAACATTACATCATAAAACCCTGGGACATAACGTCAGATCCTTCCTAGTGAAGCAGTCACACACAGGTAGGCAAGGTGTTGGTCGGGGGAGTGAACGCATGCATAATGGGGAGAGTGATTTCAGACATAGGTTCCAAAGAGCAAGAATTTCTGCATTTTCACATGCTATTGTACAAGTGGCTTGTGTAATCATTGTATTTGCTACACTGAAAGACAAAAGGAAATCAGTACTGAATCAGAGATGGGAGTGATTTTCTTTACCACCCAACTACTTTCAGAAGTATCTGGATGAAAATGAAAACTAATTAAAATCCCATTTTAGTCTTTAAGATCAGCTGGTTTATGGCATAAAGACAGTCAACAAATATTATTAAAGCTATTCCTGTGCTAGTAACTCTGACAATAAGTCATAAGCTTGATCTGAGACAGCTGTCCATGTCATGGGAGGAGATCAAATAGTATAGCTTGTAGTTGTCAAATGCTTACTATTGTTAAAGAAAAATAAAAACAGAGGCCCCGGTTTAGATCCACCCAAAGGCCAACTTCCCATAGTCATGTAACCAAAACTTAAGTCATCCTGATTTCCCCCAAACTCTCACCCTAAACATACACAAAGCACAAATGTAAGCTTTTCGTCCTTATCAGCATGATTCAATGAAATTAAACCAATCAGCTGTCAACGAATCAGCTTACACAGCTTTGCCTTATAAAAGAATATATGACAGCCAATCAGCAAGGAGATCAAAACACTTCCTCCTTTATGCTCTATAAACTGCACTGTTACTGGTGTAAAATTGAAACATTGTTTGAGGTCTACCAGTTTTGTGAACTGTTCTTTTGTGTGCACCATAACCTCTTAAATTCCACCTTGATCTGACTGTATTTTTGACACTATGCTCAGCACTACGCATGCGCTACCTTATCTATTCCTGAGAGCAGCCTTATGAAGTGACTACTGTTATTACATCCCCTTTCAGAGATGAGAAAACCAGGACATTTGTTCACGGTCCCACAGCTAAGGGTGGCAGAAGTAGGACTCAAATCCAAGTTTCTCTAACTCCAAGGACCATGCAATATACCTGTGCTTTAAGAAAATAGCAATGCCAGGCAGTGAGCATATGGGAAATGCCAAAATGACTGCCAAAGACACGGTTATAGAAGGTCATCGGTATAACAAAAGGCACCAGGGGAAGCTTAGGGAAGAAGGTGAGGCTTGATCTGAATTTGGACTTGAACTTGCAGACAAAAGATTAGTAGGATATGGAGGATAACCATCACACTTTCTCACAAATACTGCTTTGGTGATGCCAGAGAAAGAAAATTGGCCTCATGAGTCATTGAGTCGATCTATTGTGACTTTTAAAAATAATTATAAATATATATACACATAAAACTTTTATTTTTGTTGATGTATATTATAGGGATACTGGCTAGGGTAAGTTCACATAACCATATATGAATCATCTCTATATTTTAGATGAGAAATTCCAGAAAGCCTTGCTCATTGTAAGAACTGATGAAGCTGTTGGACACAAAGTTTGGGAGCGTAGCCTCTGGAGCCAAACTAAGTTTGAATTGAAAGCTTTGCCACTTACTGGCTGAGTGATCTTGGATAAATTACTTAACCTCTCTGTGCCTCAGTTTTCTTGCTTGTTAACTGTGGATGATACTACCTACACATCATAGGGTTACTGAAAGAGTTAAAACTGCATAGAACAGACTCTGGCACATAGTAAACGATATGTAAATATTATTATTTTCTCCCGCTTTGCAGAAGAGTAAACTATGGGACAGAGAGGTTAAGTAATTTTCTCAAGGTCACACAGCTAGAAAAAGGGAAAGACAGGACTTAATCTCAGCTCTGATTCCAAAACCTAGGCCTTTTAGCCCCGCTATTATAATATATTGCTTCTCCATAATAAAGGCTTATTGAATTTATAAGTAAAATCACCACAGTGAAATTTCTTTCCCTTTTCCAGCAATCTTTTTTATTTTTTAAATTGTGATTTGTGGCTTATTTATTGGCAGGTCCTACAGGTCTCTTGTACTGTATGAGTTCCGCAAGAACTTTATTTGAATGCACTATATTAACATATTCACATCTGACACTTTGAGGATTGTCCTTTGAAGTCCACTTTTATTATTAAACTAATTATATTCATGGCTTTAAAATTATAAGCCTAAGCAAAACTTTTGTTAGTGATCTATATAATATTGATAATGCTTGGGTCATTTTAAACAATAGTACTTCTAAATTCTAAATAAGTGACTTGATAGTCTTGCACTATTCTATACCTAGAACAGGGATATTTTCTATATAGCTTTCAGTCAGTCTGTCCTACTTCCAGTATTCAGCTGAGTTTAAAAACAGTGTGTGTAACACAGCATTTCTTGGGATGGTTCCAAAGGAAAATGCCCCTTTTATCCCTAGATTCCTGTCTTTGGCAGAGGAATACTACAGTGGTATCTTGCTGAAAAACAAGTTACTGTTTATAAGAATTCTGTCTTAATAAAAAGAAAGTTAACATCCATTTGTTAACTTTATATGGATATGCATATCCATATGTATATCATCCAAGGTGATCTTGAGCTTCTAGAAAAGTATTTTTCATGGATGACAATGCCATTTCTTTGGCAAGAAAATAATACATCTGAGGTCTGAGGTGTACTTATTAGAAGCACAGTGGGAACATGAGTCTTCATTTATGACGCCTGCTCAAAGACTGAAAGCTTGGAAAGGATTCTATTTAACTGTCCATTCTCCGTTTCATTAATAGTTATTTTTTAAAGTTAGTTATTAATTTTAAAGAAATGTTTTGATCTCCAGAAGTGAAACTCTGGCTTTTGATTCTGACAGAATAACTACAAGCTACTCTACATAAATGGTTTTGAAACTTCATAACCACAACAGTTGCCAGGCTTTCCAGAGTTTTAAGAAATAGTCAAGAGTCTAACTCAAAATCTCTGTGGTTCCAGAAATTACCCCTATATTGTCTAGGTCTAGTTCTGACCAAGTTCCATGTTATTCCTGGCCAAAGCATGTAATTCCTGAAGGAAACTCTTAGCACCTTCCCCTCCTACTGTAGACTGAGGTCATGTCTTCCAGAGAGAACAGCTACAAAATGGAAGGGCTTCTGTCAGCCTGGGTCCCTGAATGACTGTGTGGAGCAGAGTCCCTCTATTGACCTGTGTTTGGTATGTAGTATGATACAAGATTGAACTTAAACCACTGAGATCTGGGAACTCTTTTTTCTTTTCAACCACTGTAGAAATGTATAGTTGTCTTTGTCTATTTTGCAAGTGGATTATCTTTTCCTTATTGATTTTTAGAAGATCTTTGCTTATTAAGGATATTAACATTTTGTGATATATGCTGCAAATTTTTTCTGTCTATAATTTTGCTTAACAGTATATTTTGCTGACAGGAATTTAAAAGTTTTATGTAGCCAAACTGGTCATACCTGTTCTTTTATGAGTTTTAGTTTTTTGCCATACATAGAAAGGATCTCCCCTTGCCCAGATTACAGTTTTCCCAATATTATTTACTGAATAGGCTATGATTTTCTCAATGGGCAAAAAAGCTACTTTTATCAATACTAAATTCTACCTTTATATATGGATCTGTGTCTGGAGTTTTAATTTTTAAAAACCTTTATGCCTGTACCATACTAATTTACTTTTCATTGCTTTTTAATAATGTTCTGATATGTGATAGAGCCAATTCCTCTATATTCTTCTATTTCAAAATATTCTTAGTATTCATACACATTCATTCTTCTAGATAAGTTTTGCTATTTATCAAGTCCAGAAAAGAAATGTGTTGGGATTCTAAGAGAAGTTATACTAATTGTATACATTAACATGGTGAGTGCTGAGATCTTCATACTGCTGAGTTTCCCATCAAAGAATGTGTAATTTATCTCCATTTATTCAGGTCTCACGAAAATTTTGTAGTTTTTCTTGCATATTTCTTGTTAGATTTATTTCTAGGTAGTTTAAAACTTTTGCTGCTATTGCAAATGTATTTTTTTAATAATTGGCTAATTATTAAATTTAATGCTTCTACACTTAAATGGTAAAACAGAATAGATGAACTTCAAAGATCTTTCTGAGAATAAAACTTAAACTATTCTTGTTTGATAAGAACCTAGTTGAGAGAGACATAATACAGAATTGTCTCAAAGATGCAAAAAAACCCAAACAACAAAACAACAAAAAAGTGTCCTTGTCATGTACCAGTTTAAAAAAAGTGGTGCCTACCTGAGCCCTATCCCAGTGGCTGCATAGAACTTTGCCTAACTCCACTTTGATATTAGGCCACTGGCCTGTGAAAATTCTTTTCAGGACTTACTAGGAGGTTGCTTTTTGAAGATGCTATTTTTTACATTACATTTTGCCATCACTATGAAGTTCCCAAAGAGACATTCACCTGGTGTTTGTCCCTCCTAAGAAACTGCCCCATGCTGGTGTCTCATGGACACCAGGATAGATCACATAACGAAAAACATTTCCCTCTGCTTTGGCAGCCAGAGGGTTTAGAGTAAAATTCTCTTTAATCGCTAACAAATGCATAGCATTTTCATTAATGAGTTTTGAATTCTAAACTCATTCCTGGCCTTGTTGGACTTTTTTCCCCCTATACTTATGTCTGTTTTTTAATTTCTTTTTTTCTTGTTACCTCTTATAAATCTTTGTAATCCACTTTAAATACTTTCTGGATCAAAATGGACTTGAAAATGCTGTGATGGGTTTTAATTCTATATTCCATGCTCTAATTTTATGAAATTACATGATAAATATAATTTCCATGCCATTTGAAATAAAGAACTTTATTCTGAAATAAAGAATTACACTCTTTAAAATTACAGATTGACTCATACAAAATAATCTTAGCTTTAATTTCTAAAATCATATTCACTTCAAGACACCTAGGAAAATGATTATACAGGTCAGCTTCAGACTAGAAGCCTGATTAGGAAATAAACCCTTCATGAGATTCATCATAGAACTGGTTTTTATTTGTCTGACCATTTAAAATGTAAAACATCTTACCATGTTGTGCTCACTATTGAAAACAGTTCCTAAGCAAAGATTTGCTCTATTTTAATATTCCAAAGTTTTCTAAAGAATAAGGCTTTTTAAGTTCTGTAAATTTAAAATAACATTCTGGGGGCCCAGCATTACGATGTATAACAGCAATTCAAAATTGTTTTTGACTGAAGGTATATTTCCAAGTTCACATAGACAAGACGAAGACACAGACACGGAAGTTTTATGGAAATATTTTCTAGAAATATTTTTAATACAGCGAAGTATACTAAACAGTGCTCTTAATGACATGTTTTTAAAAAGCTATAAACAAAAAATTTTTTAAAAGGCATTTGAAAATACTAAAATAGATCTATAAATATTCACACTGTCAAAATGTTACTTAATGAAAGTGAGACAAAGTGACTAAGGACGCTAAAGATCCACTGAGTCATTTAACCGAGTGTCCCTAAGAGAAACGACAGTCCCATGAGAAAGGACAGTCGCGAGGCCACCGTGTTGTCCTGGGAGCAGCAGCTGAGTGGTACACATGGCCCCTAAGCGACAGAGCTGCTCCTCAGCAGACAGTGGGCAATTCCGACAGTAACAAGCCTTACGTCGGGACGGTGAGCACAGGATGACCCAGGACGGCCGTGAACTCTGGCCAAGGCCTGAACTTGGAAGCTCAACAGAGTTCCCTCGTTTCTACACAGACAGAACATTTCTAATACTTTTATTTAAAGAAATCAAATCAACTGGTGAACTTCTTCGAAAGTGTAGCCAATTTCTTGTCTGAACCCCCTTATGGTCGCTGGATAGTTTAAAGAAATCTGTAAAGATCGGCTTCCCGACTTTTCAGCTTCATCAGCGCCCCTGGGTGGAACATGAGGTCCATGATGAACACGTCTGGTGGGGAGAGGCCCCCCTTGAGTCCCTTCCCTTCGTGCAACACGGCGACTTCGTTCCACGCCCTGCCGTACTCGCCCCGGACCAGAGCGCAGCCCAGGCCGATCCTGTCGGCCAGAGCCTGCGGGACAGAACCAGAGAACAATCAGGGTGACGAGAGACACGGGCACAGAAAATCCCAGCTGGGAACCAACCCCTCCTTGGCTGACAGGGAAATACACAACTCTTGCAAAGAATACTTAGGTAGGGGGCTAAAGTGTGGACTATGTGCGACAGTCCCGTCAAATGGGACAAGCTGCCTTGTTCCTCAAGATTCTGTGGACTCAGAACCTCTGCTGGGAAGTGACACTGCGGAGGCGGTCACGCTGTGTTGTGTCAGCACAAGATGGGTAAGGTGGCTGGACAAAAGCCATCCCATGGCTCTCCGCAGTAGTGCGTCTCCCAGTCTTTCTGATGACTCGGTTGAGGCGTGAGGGTGATGAATTCAGTGTGGCGTAATGAGCTCAAGGTGCCTGCTGTGGACTGAATGTTTGTGTCCCCTCAAAATCCATATGTTGAAGTCCTAATCCCCAATGTGATGGTGTTTGGAGGTGGGGCTTTGGGAGGTGATTCGGTTTAGGAGACAGTGAGGATGGAACCAGGTGGTGGGAGTGTGCCTTTGTAAGAAGAGGGAGAGACCAGAGCCCTCTCTCTGTCTGCCGTATGAGGACATGGCAAGAAGGCGGCTGTCTGCAAACCAAGAAGAGGGCCCTCATCAGACTCTGAATCTGCTGACACCTTGATCCTGGACTTCTCAGCCTCCAGAACAGTGATAAATAAATGTTTGCTGTTTAAGTCACCCCATCTACGGTATTTTGTTATAGCAGCCCATGTTGACCAGCACAGTGCCTGTGGGACACTCATATGGACCCGGCTGGAGGGTAATCAGAGCCATAGATCTGGAATCGGGAGGAATTGGGAAGGATGGAGGAAAGGATCTGTAAACCTTAGGAATTGTGGGACCGTTTAAGGCCATGTGAAGGAAGATCTCACCCTGGGAAGTGCATAAAGGGGAACAGAAGAGTGCCTGGGTCAGAACCTTGGGGAACCCCAATATTCAAGAGAACTTGGAGGAATAGAGGGAGAGGGATCTCCTTTGGAGACTTCCAAAGAAGATTGAGGTTGAGATGAAGTGGCAAAAGAGGATACAAGTAAGTAAAGAAAGAAGTATGCAAGGAAGAAAATGATCAAAGACAAATTCTTTGATATATTAAGCAAGTCTGACAATGAGGAGACCACTGTGGTCCTTATCGGGAGGGTGGGAGCATGTGTATGTCTATATACACATGTATGTCCCACATAAGTAAATCTAAATGGTGGGGTTAATATTACCCTGTTAAATGTTAGCAACTGGCTCACTCCAATATGATAAAGACAAAACATTTTGACCTAATGGCAAATGAGGCAAAATATCTTAAATACCTTGAAAAGCAAAGCTCGATGGTAGAAGCTTCCTTTTTTGATAAGTCCAATTGGTATAACATTGGATTTAAGTTGAAATTTTAGTTCACTTATGTGAAGTTCCCAGCAGAAATCAGGCAGTTTCTCTTTCAAAATCTTCCCACCCATTTTTTCTGCCACATACCTGTGTCAATTACATTGAGATCAAATCAAATTTAATACCTCATTGTGGATGATTTGAGTATAATTATATGTACCTGTATACGCGTAAAAACTACATTCCCTCTGATTTTTATTGTTTGCTTTACTTTAAAAACTATACTTACAATAACTATGTTAACATCATGCTTACTGTATTCAAACCATCACATGTAAACTGAAATTCTCACAATTTCATTCAACACAAAGGAAAAAATGAATGCTAATTTTCCCAATATCTACAACAAGATACAAATCAGTGTCACACTAGATATCAAAGCAGCCTTAAAATTTTATCTTACTATTGAAAAGTATTTTCAAATGTTTTAATCTGAAATCTAAGGCATGGCTCTGACATATGGTTATTCTTTCAAGGAATTTAAACTTAGAGACAAGACAAACACACACACAGAGAACATTTTCCCATTAGCTTCCCAAACATTTTCAAGTTGTGTAATTTTATTATTTTTCTTTTAAAATGTATTTGTCTTTTTATAATTTGGAGAAAGACATGGCATTACATAATACTGAAGTTAGAGGAAAAGGGAAGAAAAGGCAAAAAGGAAAATAAAGTAATAGATGAGCGGGTAAGACGGGATGATTGTGGCATTGTTTGTTTGCGGGTTTCGCCTCTCACTGAAGAAGTCAGTAATTACACCTGCGAAATCCTCTGTCAATTACGGCCACCATACCCTTGCAGTAAAGGCAGAAGTGCAAATTTTAAAGAAAGAAGTTCCTCTTGATGTATGTGAAACCAAGTGAAGAAGAACAATGGTTTTAAAAAACCCAAGAGAAAGCGTTGGGAGGAAGCTGCCGAACTGAAGCTTCCACCCAGCCGAGGGGGCTCTGATGAATGCCAAGGACCCCCAGCCATGGGGACAAATCTCTGCCTCTGTCTCTAGCTTGGCGCGGGCTCAGGTTAAAAAAAAAAAGACAATGATTTGGGAATGATGAACAGGGTTTCTGATGGGCACAAAGCATGAGGACACGGGCTGTAGCAGAGTTCTGCTTAAGCCATCACTTCTCAAGGACATCAGGAAAACTTCAGGAGCCAAAAATGTTCTCTTCTAGCTCTGGCTGACAAAAAGTCAATGATCTGGCAGCTGTGTTACTGGCAGTTGTCACATCCAGGTTTGATGACTGCAACTCACTGCTATTTGGAGTGGATACAAGCTCCCAGGGAGACTGCAGCTGTCGCAGAAGCCGGTACTTGCCTACCGGGTGGTGTCAGTCATGAAGCCTGCCCTCCGCTTCCAGTGAGTCCTAATCCCTGGCAGCTACCAAGTTAAATTCCCAGTCTTCCCTTAGTGGCATTTAGATTAAATACTCTAATGAAGAGGACAAATTCTCTGGCTTATACAGAACCCTGAGCCTGCTCAAGCTCAGATGCTCACACCCCCTCTTAGAGCAACGGAGAACACCGAGTATTGGACATACAGCCGAGACATACAGGTTGGCTATTTGTATTAGAAAATAATTCGCAAGTTTATAAATGATTCACAGTAGGATTCCTTTAAATTATGAGTACCCCATACACCTAAGGAATGGTTTAATGTTCAAACTTTTGATTCATTCATAACTTCTTCAGGATCACCTTGAAAGAAACCTTCAGTGATTTAGCAGAAGAAAATAATAGGAATTTTTCTCTAAGCAATTTCCAGCTCCTAGCTCTGATTCTGGGTGGAAATATGACCTAAAACAGAAATCGAGAACTTTTTCAATTCACTGTGTTTCTGCTTCAGAGTCAGAGCTAGGGTGCTGTAAATTTCAATTTTATTATGGTAGATTTGTCTGAAAATTGGCTAAAATATGTATACTGCTCAAAATTTTTTTTTCAGAAATTAAAAATGTATATGTAAACATAGACAACTTACTTTGCAAGAACCTCACTCTGTTCCTTAATATTGGTTATGGGCAATATTGACTTGGTCACCTCGTACACGTACATAGAGAAATTAGGGTCACAGGGAGGGTACCATTCTTTATCAAGGGCTCCTTCGCCAACCACTTTTGGTGCTGTCAAAAACTCTTCCTCTTCTTTCACTTTTTCCTCTTCTTTTTTTCCTTTTCCTTTCCTTTGAGAGTAAACAAAAGCAATCAAAATCACATCTTCAGCTAAACAAATGGGCAAACGCTAACTACACTCTGAGTTACTTTAAAGAGCATCACCAAAATAAGGTACAGTTGACCCTCGAGCAACATGGGTTTCAACTCTGTGGATTCACTTACACGCAGATTTTAAAAAGTAAATATAACTGGTCCTCCAAATCCACTGTCTGCACCTGCAAACAAATGTGGATGGAAAATACAATATTCCAGGGATGCAGAACCCATGGATATGGAACCTGTAGGTACAGAGGACCAGTTTTTCTGTTCATGGGTTCTGCAGGGCTGACTTCAGGACCTGAGTATGTAGGATTTTGGTATCCGCAGGGCTTCCTGGAACCAATACCCTGTGGATATGAAGGGATAAGTGTATTTTATACATCAACAATCATACGTATATAGTTTTCAAATTTTCAGTTCCAATGACAGTGGTAGAGTTTTACAGAGTCTGTATTATGCAAGAGGAACTAATTTTCAAGAGGATACTATGTAACTGATACATCTTATTAAAATCATATATTGCATTTCTGCACAGTTGCCTAGCAGGGTGTCTGGCACATAGCAGATATATAATAAATATTTATTGAACTTGAAAAAATGAGGTTGCCTCCTCAGAGCGTCTAAACCAGTCTTATATCATCTCTTGCTTCAATTAAGACCCTCTGCAAGAATAATTGGATCACTATTTTTTGGAAAAATTATCCAAAATGTGAGAATAAAGCAAAAAACAAAATAAGAATGGCACGTAATTTCCATCTCATAGAGGAGCAGGGACTCATCCAAAGTTTATCTAGGGAAACAAACTTAGTTCTGTACTTAGTAAAAATAGAATTTATTTAGGGTAAGGATACTGTTTACTATTAATTAAAAGTTCTGTACTTAGAGAATTACTAGTTAACATGTAGCTTTTGTCTAATAGAAATGCAATGGAAAAGAAACTCTCAAAGGTTATAGTTTATTGTCCTGTAGGATGTTAAACAGTTTGGTATATAGCTCAGAACTTTTTCTAATATTCCTTAATTAAATTGGATATGAATATCTTGCACCTCAAATGTTCTTTGAACCAGTATTAACATCTTACTGGTTTGCTCATTGATTAATGAGTTGAACAAAAACAATAACATGGGTTCTTATTCCAGATAATATGGAGTAAGCACACTTTGTCCTGTCTCTCCCATTGACTATAGTCACAAAAGCGGTGCAGGATACATATAACAGCTATTTGAGGACCCTCAAAAGTAAATAGCAGCAGGAAGATCAGAGAAGAGCAAAATGTGAATTACTACTGAACTGATGGTGAGTTTATTGTTTTACTTTTTTGCACTATTCCTCATGTTGAAGTAAACCTAGCATGATGTTACTAAATTCACCTTTTAGTTCTAGGAGTTTCTTATGTGTTTTTTTTTTTATGTGGATTCCTTAATGATTTTCTATTTAGACAATCATGTTGTTTGCAAATAGGGATAGTTTTTCCCCCTACACTTTCCAATCTGTTTAATTTTTTAAAATTGCCTTATTGCAATGTCTAGCCTGTTCAATACAATGTTGAATAGGGGTGGTAAGAATTGATAATCTCTTTAGTTTTTCACCATTAAGTATGATATAATCTGTAATTTTTGTGTTTGTAGATGCCTTTTACCAGGTTGAGAAAGTTTCCTTCCATTTCTTTTTTTCAACATTTTTTTTTTCTTAACAACTGGTAATCAATGTATTAAAAGAGTTGACTTAAGCATCTGCAATGGTGACTGCAACCTCAACTCCTGGCTCAATACTGATGGAAGTAATCTGCTTACCAAGTGTAAAAGGACTGTGTAAGTCAGTGAGTTGCTTGTGGATCCTCATCTGGAAGCAATCCCATGTCTTAGAACCTTCACGACGAGGAGTTTTTTTTGTAGGGATTCTCTAAGTCTTGTTAGGCATCAGAACTGGTCCTTACACTTTCAGCTTCTTTTCCTTTGCACCTTTAATCAAGTCAACACACACCTTCTCCAGGATTTACATGGTGGCTGGCTAAGGAAATTCTAATTCAGTGAATCGCCACCTCTGTCTCCATGGGTGTTTCCCAGTATCGTTAAGAGCCACGGCTGCAGCACAGCTTCCTGGCCAGCTTATTCCTTGGAAAGAGCTGGACGGCACAGCGGTGAGGCAGGGAAGGGGCAGGTGCACCAGAGCCCCACGCCACCTGCCGCTGTGTCTTTCTCAAAAAGCAATAGTTTTATTTTTCATTATAAATCACAAATAGAGGTCGAATTTTGTCAAATGTTTTTTCTGCATCGATGAATACGACAATGTGGTTTTTCTTCTTTATATGGCTGACATGGTGGGTTACACTGATTGATTCTCAAATAGGAAGCAGCTTTGCATTCCTAGGATAAAGCCCTCTTCTTGCTCAGATGAATTATTCTTTTTATATATTGATCGATTTGATTTGCTAATATTTTATAAAGGATTTTTGCAACTATGTTTATGATGGAAGTTGATCTGTAATTTCATTGTGACGTCCTCGTCTGGTATTGGCATTAGGGTAATGCTGGTCTCATGACATGACTTGGGAAGCATCCTCTCTTTTTCTATTTTCTGAAAAAGGTGATGTAGAATTATTCTATACCATCTTTTTTTTTTAATTTAATTTAATTCCTTAAATGTTTGGTAAAATTCACCAATGAAACTACCTGGGGTTCATGAGATTTCTTCGTTAGAAAGTTTTTAAAAAGTGAATTCACTGTATTTCATAGTTAGAGGACTATTCAGGTTATCTGTTTCATCTTTGGTGAGTTTTGGTAGTTTGTAGTTTGTGATGAATTGGTCCATTGCATCTAAGTTGCTGAACTAAGGTGCATGTAGAATTTCCTTATGATCCTTTAATGCATGAGGGGTTTACATTGATAATTCCTTCTTTCGCTCCTGATATTGGTAATTTATGTCTTCTCTCTTTTATTAATTGTCAGCTTTGCTAGAGGTTTATCAATGTTGTTAAGCTTTTTAAAGAACCAGATTTTTATTTCATTGATTTTCTCTATTGCTTTTGATTTCAATTTCATTGATTTCTGACCTTTATTACTTCCTTCTTTCTGCTTGTATTGGCTTAGTTTGCTTTTTTTCTAGTTTCTTGGGGTAAGAGTTTAGATTATTGACTTGCGACCTCTTTTTGTTCCTAATGTAAGCATTTAGTATAAGAGATTTCTCTTTCAGCACTGCTTTCGCTGTTCCTCACAAATTTTGATATGTTTAATTTTCATTTTCATTCGGTTATAGGTATTAATATCTTTTAATTTCCTTTGAGATGTCCTTTGTCCCATGAATTATTTAGAAAGGTGTCAATTTCCACATGTTCAGAGATTTTCTTGTTGTATTTGTTATTAATTTCTAGTTTGATTCTATTACAGTAAAGAATATATTTTATATAATTTCAATTATTTTAAATTTGATGAGGGTTTGTTATATGGCCCAAAATATTTGTGAATTTTCCATATGCCCCTTTTTTTTTTTTTAGAAAGCATGTATTCTGCTGTTGTTGGAGTATTCTACATATGTCAATTAGATACTGTTGGTTGCTGGTATTGCTCAAATTTTCTATATCCTTCCTGATTTTCTGCTTAGAATTTCTACCACTTGCTGAGAGGAGGATGCTGAAGTCCCCCCAATTGTATTTGTGGATTTGCCAATTTCTTCTTTCAGCTCCATCAGTTTTTTGCCTCATTTATTTTGAAGCTCTGTTATTTGGTGCATACACATTAGATCATTATGTCTTTCTCATGGGTTAATTCATTTAATCATTACAAAATATCTCTCCTTATCTCTAGTACTTTTCTTTACACTGTGGTCTACACTATAAGATATTTAAAAAGCCATTTATGCTTTTAAAAAATTAATGTTTACATGTTTATTTTTGTCCATTCTTTTACTTTCAACCTACCTATGTCAATGAATCTCTGTCTTTTGATTGGTTCTTATTCCTTTGCTCTTCTTTTCTTGCTTTCTCAAACTCCTGGCCTTAAGCCTTCTTCCTACCTCAGCCTCCCAAAGTGCTAGGATTATAGGCATGAGCCACTGCACCCAGCCATTTTCTTGTTTTCTTGTGGGTTACATGAACAATTTTTAGGATTTGAGCTTTATTTATTTATTTATTCATAGTGGTTTTTTTTGTTTGTTTGTTTGTTTTAAGACAAGGTCTTGCTCTGTCACCCAGGCTAGAATGCAGTGGTGTCATCATAGCTCAATGCAACCTCAAATCCCTGGGCCCAAGTGATCCTCCTGCCTTAGCTGGGACTACAGGCACAAGCCAACATGCCAGGCTAATTTTTCTATTTTTTGTAGAGACAGGGTCTTGCTCTTGCTCAGGCTGGTTTTGCTTTTTTTTGAAACAGAGTCTCACTGTGTTGCCCGGGCTAGAGTGTCATGGCGTCAGCCTAGCTTACAGCAACCTCAAACTCCTGGGCTCAAGCAATCCTCCTGCCTCAGCCTCCCGAGTAGCTGGGACTATAGGCACGTGCCACCATGCCCGGCTAATTTTTTCTATTTTTAGTTGTTTGGCTAATTTCTTTCTATTTTTAGTAGAGACGGGGTCTTTCTCTTGCTCAGGCTGGTCTCAAACTCCTGAGCTCAAGCAATACTCCTGCCTCAGCCTCCCAGAGTGCTAGGATGACAGGTGTGAGCCACCACGCCCGGCCCTCAGGCTGGTTTTGAATTCCTGGCCTCAAGCAATCCTCCTGCCTCAGCCTCCCAAAGTGCTAGGATTGCAGGCATGAGCTACAATACATGGCCTATTTATAGTGTTTTTGAATGTAGCTCTTTGCATAGGTTTGATATTGCTTATGGTTGGTATTACAATATACAGATATAGCTACCCCAGTGTACTGGTATCCACATTTTACCACTTCAAGTGAAGTGTGGAAACCTGATCTCTATTCAGGTCCTTTTTTACCTTATCCACTTCTAAATATCATTGTCTTGAATGCCAGATGTTGCCATAATTTTTGTTTCAATCATCAAATATGATTTATAAAATTCAGAAGGAAATGGATAGTCTCTTGTAGGTGCCTACATTTTTGCTCTTTTAGTTATTCTTCCCTTCTTCCTGATCCTTCCAGATTGTTCCTTATTTCTTTTCTGTTTGAAGAACATCCGTTAGCCACTCTGTAAGGGCAGGCTTGCTAAGCATGAATTCTTTTAGTTTTCTTTCACCTGAGAATGTTTTTATTTTCTTCTCTTCATTGCTGAAGTATAGCAATGTTCACCACATATTTGTGGTTTACAGTTCTTATCTTTTAGCACTTAAAAAATGTGCCATTTCCGTCAGGCTTCTATTGTTTCAGATGAGAAATCCAGTGTTGTTTGAATTGGCATTCCCCTATAGGAAATGGAGGTTTCTTGTTTGTTTGTTTTTTGGTTTTTAGATTTTGGAAGTTTAATTATGATGTGTTATCCTATTTGGGATTTTCTCCTCTGCATGAACCAAAAGGTTTAGATCTTTCACCAAATTTGGGAGTTTTCGGTCCTTTATTTATTCGAATACTTTTTTGGTCCCACTCTCTTTCTCCTCTCCTTCTGGAACTGCAATGATACGGATATTGGATCTCCTGTTATTGTCCCATAGGTCCCTGAGGCTTTATTCGTTTTTTCAGTTAATTTTCTCTCAGTTCCACAGATTGGGTGAGTTCTACTGCTCTTTCTCACACTCACTGATTCTATCATTTATCGCCTCCGCTTGATTATTGAGTCCATCCAGTGAGTATTTTATTTTGATTATTATATATTTCAGTTGTATAATTTCAATTTGGTTCTTTTTTATAACTTCTTTCTTTGTTGTTGAGATTTTCTATTTTTTCAGTTATTTCAAGAAAATCTGTAATTTATTGTTGAAGCACTCTTGTGATGACTGCCTTAAAATCCTTGTCAGATAATGTCAACATCTGAATTATCTTAATATTGGCACTGGGGATTGTCTTTTCTCATTCATGTCATGATTTTCTTGGTTCTTGGTATGATGGATCTTTTTTGATCATCTTCTGGACATGTTGTTTATTATGTTGGGATACTTTGGGTCTATTTATTTATTTTAGCAGGCAGTCACCCTGTTTATGTTCAGCATGCATGCCTTGGCCTACCTTTGTGGTTTTGATTCTGATGACAGCTTAATTTTCAGAGCCTTTCAGTGTGTATGTGTGTATATATATGTGTATATATATGGTTTTTAGGGGAGGGAGGTATCTGCTTGGTTTAACTAGTTCTGCTGGGACTCCCACTCCTCCCTGCTGGTGCTGTCTGAAGGGACAGAAGGAGTTTTCCCTGTACTGGGCCTCTCTCTGTGAGAGATGGGTGTCTCAGGCCTGCAGAGACAAAGAGGCTTCCCTAGACAGAGGCTTGTCGTGGCTGGCTTCCCCCAGCTGTGTCAGATGGATAGCACTTCATGGCAGGACACTTGTGGCGGGATCCTCCCTCCCATTCCCTACCCCGCGTCTCTCACTGGGGGAGGGTAGTCTCAGGTCCATGGGACAAGGAGCATTCTGTACCAGGCTACTTACTGTTCCTCTTACCAGCTCCCCTCAGCTGCCCAATGTCCCCCAGTGGGAGAGGGGACCTCAGGCCTATTGAGACAAAGCAGCTTCTTAGGCTGGCCCCTTCCTGCGCTAGACAGGGTCCCTTTTTCTGGTGCCTCCTGCCACCCCAGTGTCTTGGTTGTGGGGGAGGGAATGAATCTCAGGCCTGCAGGGACATGCTGTGGCTGGGTCCCTCTTGCTAGTGTTGCCACCTGCCTCGGTATCTCTTGGCAAGGGTGGGTGTTAGGGTGAAGAGGGAGAAGGGTCTCTGGCTGGCAGAAGAGGAGTTTGCCTATCCTGGCCACTTAAGCATTAGTGGGGCTCCAATCAACCCCCTTGTCAGTGGCACTGGGTTTGCCCGCTGTTGTCAGAGGGACTACTAGCTGCTTTCTCTTGCTAGGCTGGGGAACCTTCTGTTAGGTAGCGGAACACATAAGATGCCTTGCTGCTGTCTTGTTCCCCAGTCCTGGGGTCCCCAACCAGTTCATCTTCTTCTTACCACCCCTGAAGTTCCCCTTTGGTTGCCTCTTGGATTATTTCCAGGGTTAACAATTTTATTTAGCAGGGAGGAGCAGAGAAAAACTAGTCTATGCCATCTTGACTTGCAGGAAGTAACCAAGTGATTGTTGACAAAGGCACAAAGACAGTTCAAGGGAGAAAAGGCTGCTTTTCAGCAAGTGTTACTGGAACAACTGGACATCCATATGCAAACTGAACTTCAACCTAAGCCTCACACCCTATTAAAAAAAATGAACTCAAAATCCATGCTAGATCTAAAAATAAAACCTAAAAGTATACAATTTTTAGAAAAGGCAGAAATCTTCGTGATCTGGGATTAGGCAAAGAGTTTTTAGATATAAAGAAAATAAAATCCATAAAAGAAAAATCTGATAAACTGGACTTCATCAAAATTAAAAACTTTTGCTCTGAGAAAGATAATTGCTCAGAGGACGAAAAGACAAAGAACAGATTGGGAGAAAATGTTTGCAAGCCCTACTGCCCACAAAGGACTCATATCCAAGATACACAAAGAACTCTCAAGACTGAACAATTAAAAACCAACAGCCAAATTCAAAAAATGGGCAAAAGATTTGAACAGACACTTCCCCAAAGAGGATATAAGGACGACAAACAAGCACACAAAAAACGTTCAACACCATCAGCTATTAGGGAAATGCAAATTAAAACCACGATGAGATGCCACTATTTACATATGAGAATGACTAAAAAAAAAAATACCAAAAATACCAAGTGCTGACAAGGGTGTGGAACACTTGGAACTCTTGCATATTGCTGGTGAGAAGGCAAAATGCTATTGCCACTGTAGAAAAGTTTGGTAGAGTCTTACAAAGTTATTAGGTGACCCAGAAATCCCACTCCTAGCTATGCACCCTAGAGAAACGCAAACTAACATTCACACAAGGACCTGTACACGAATGTTTATAGCAGCTCTATTCATAATCACCAAAAACCGGAAACAACTCAAAGTCTTTAAACAGGTACCTCCACATAACGAAACACCTCTCAGGAATAAAAAGAAATAAAATGTTGACACAGAAAACAATTTGGAGACTCTCAAAGGCATTGTGCTGAGTGGAAAAGCCAGTGTCAAAGGTGACACACTATGTGACCCCAATTGCGTGGCATCCCCAAGACGCTAAACTGTAGTAACAGAGACCAGATTACAGAGCGCCGTGGGTGAGGGTTTCTGGGGTGATAGAACTATTCTGTATCCTGATCATGTTTAGTATCCAGGATGGTTACACAAATCTCTGCTTCTGCTAAACCTCACAGAATTAAAAGTCCATTTTATGGCATGTTAATTTAAAAAAATAAGATAGACCTTGCCACGTTTTCATTTTATATTTGTATGAGGGTTATGATTTTACTTTCACTCCAAGCTTTCTATTTTCTAATTAAATATTATATTTGTTGCAGCTAAGCAAAGGAGATACCAATCGTGTATTAGCAAATATACCAATCATATATTATGATAAACTCTCTAAGCAAAACTTAAGATTTCCCAGATATATCATCTTAACCCCTTTCTTTTAAAAAAAATAAACTGGACACCTTCATATACATAGTTTTTAGTAAACTGGAAACTAGCACTATGAATGTCAATTAGAACTGCAGAAAGCGTAGCCAGGTTTGCTTGTGTTCTAAAATTGCAAGGTAACTTTATGAGACTGGAGCACTCAGCTCCTGTGACTACTCAGAGCCACCCACAAGACAGAAACAGGGGTATCTCTCACTGAGTGTGCCGCGTGACGTAAGGAGAAAGTCATTTGGTGCGGAGGAGCTAATATCTGGCACACCTTCGGGGGAGGGCAATCTTCCTGAGTGATTAAAAAGAGAGAATTTACTGGACTCCTGAATTGTTTCCTGCTGCTATAAATAGAAGCATTTCTTTTGGACTTCTTGCCCACACAGGCTGCCAGGTTGTATTAATAAGGGCTTTAATACTTAAATGAATTTCATTTCTAAATGCAGATGGAAACAGACACTTGGAAACTACAAAATTAACTCCTGTAAAATTAATCTTCAGAAAGAGCAGCAGTTTATGATTAAAGATAGTAGATCGTTTGCCTTTCCTGCAGAGACTTTAGTAGAATGACCTCAGAGAACGGGGGTTTACTGTGGGATCCCCAACCCTAAGGACGTTTTTCTACATTCACAGGTAGATGAAGAGGAGAGCAGGTAAATATATAGACTATTTGGCTGGATCTAAATTGTGTCTTGACACTTGCAAATCACTCTAATCACATGCTCCCTTTCTGATACCATCAGGTTTTTAAATATATAAATTATAGGACAAGGCTGGTGGGAGAGATACAAGCCATAAGCCCAGCTTGCTTGGAGTTTCAGTCTAAGCAGGAAGATTCTGGTAGGTGGGAAATAATCACAATACTAGGTGGCATTCGATAAATTCCACATGAATGATAAAGATAAGAAAGTCAAGGAGTTCAGCGCTAAAAGGAATCTATTCCATTGATGTCCAATTCCACCCGATCTATTCTAAAAGACTGGGAAGGAAGAGGGTATTGTTTAAAGTGGAGATAGGATTTGTTCTCAGTAGTGTGTGTGCGTGTGTGTATGTGTAGTTTATTTTGTTTGTGGTCTGTCTCTCCGCTAGGATGTGACTTCTACGAGGACAAAGGATTTTGTTCATTGCTATTTCTCCAACACTGGAACAATTCCAGGCACGTACCTGTGCCCAATAAGTATTTGTCGAATGAATAAATAAATTCAAGAAAGGAAAGTGAGATGGTATTAAAATGTGACTAATGTGACTACCTGTTTCTGAAAGGATTTTGTAGTTGGTCAAGACTTTGGGGAAGAAATGAAAACAGTTAAAGTATGGGTAAAAAGAGGGTTTGTGGGAAATTATTTTAAAAACAAAAATTGGGGGAAGCTGTTATCAAGGGGACCAAGATCGTCTGAGTAGCATATGTTAAAGCATACATTGTAAATATCTAAAAGAGGCCAGATAGGAGCAGCCTAGAAGGAAGATATGAAATAGGAGACAGAAAAACAATACACTTTTAAGCGTGTGTAACAAACGCACATGCAATCAAGTGGATATTTATGTAAACTGGTCTGAATACAAAAGTATAGTATAGATAGAACATATAATGCATTTCGCAAATAGGTCCAGTCAATGTCATTATTATTAAACATTTACATTTAAATGTCCTTTATAAGAAAAAGCTTTAGAAGGAATATTAGACATGTTTGTTGCAGTGAAGCCTATGAAGGTACGGAGAAGGTGAGTGTATAAAGGTACGGAGAAGGTGAGTGTATAAACAGAAACAAATGAATCCCCTCTCCTAGGATGAAGGGGAGTGAAACTCAAACCTTCGAAAATGAAAATAATATGCTGGCTGGTCACCCAATGAGAGTCTCTTACCTAGGGAGACAGGGATTTTAGCTGACATAGTATATGGTGATGATATTCACGAGGAAAAAAAAGAGAAATCCATACTTTCACTTCCTCCTGTCTGTGTTAGATCATCTCACACCTAATTGATCTTGTTTCCCATCTCTTCTCTCCTCTCCCTTTCAAAAATTTAGCTACTTTGTGCCTCTGATGTCTTATTTTTATTTTTTTGTCAGTGTCTCTCACTCTTTTGTTAACATAAAACATTCTTAATAGTATTATCAGATGCATGGAGTTAAAATATTTCCCTCTATTCCAAGGAGTCCAAAGTTTTAACAGTCACAAGATAAGAAGGGTTGAATGAAAGACAGACAACAGAACAGCAGGTTTATGTCCAATCTTTCCCCCCTGGGCCAAGGCTAAGAAGGAGAAAGAGAACGCACACTGAGCGCCTGAGTGCACCAGACGACGGTTCAGGCACTTCCCAGTCATCATCTCAGCATGTCCATTTTACAGTCGAGAAAACCAAGAACCAGCCTTGTCTGAATCTGGAGTCTGCGTGTTCCCCTTCGTGCCAACAATCCTCTGGGATGTTGGGAGCAAATCAGGGTTTATCTTGAAGTGGGGAGAGAGCTGCGAGAATATGTGAAGATAAGAGGGAAAGTGGAGACCGTGTGAAGGAGAAATAATTATCCTCATTTGTCAATACTATTCCTCCCTGGGTGTACTGTCAGGGAGTCAAACATCTATTCCTCTCAACAAGCAGCATTCAATAATTAAAGTAACTTGTGAATATTTAATCAGTAAATATTTTGCTACTGACCCTGATGTACCTGATGTTATTCTAGGCTCTATGGATACAAAAATGGAAAGGGCATGGTCCTGGACCGCCAGCACTCCTTGCTTAGGAGGAAGGACAACTAAATAAACCAACATCGATCAGGGCAGGTCATATATAAGAGAGAGAATCAATTCACAAAGGAGTTTCAGGTATGCAGAAGGAGCAAGTTCTGTAGATCTAATGGACAGCATGGTGACATTATATTATAATACTCTAATGTATGCTTGAAATTTGCTAAGAGAGTCAATCTTAAATGTTCTCACCACGAAACAAAAAACAAAAGGCAGGTGAGATGATGGATTTGTCCATGAGCTTGACTGTGGCAAACATTTCACAGCCTATACATCTTGTTGTCTACTGTAAATATATGTAATTTTTATTTGTCAATTATACAATAAAGCTAGAAAATATGATTCATTAATTAAGAACCCAATTCACAAGGAGTGGGCATTAAGTAAATGTTTAACCTGGACCAATCAGAGAAGGCTTCACGAAAACAAAAATATAAAGAAAATAAAGAACCAAAGAGGAACTTGCTACACACAAGACAAGAAAGGCTATTCCAGGTTGGAGTCTGGGCTTCATCAGGAAGGTGATGGGGAATCGTTGTTTTGGGCAAAGTAATAAGATCAGACTGTCATTTCCCAAAGGGAGCTCGGGCGAGGACGGAGGGTGGCTCTGTGGAGCCACATGGAGGGCAGGAGTCTCTCCGGCGCGACAAGGAGGCTACTGCGACTGAGACACAACCCGAAGGCCTGGACCCGGGAAGCGGAAGTGAAAATGAAGGAAGGAATAGATTTAAGAGAGAGGCGAAGGTGCAGAATGGGTGAGACTAAGAGACTCGTCTGGGACAGGGGACACGGGAGGAGAAAGACTGCAAGACGGTTCCCAAGCTCGGGCAGCTGCGTGGGAACAGGGTCAACATGGGTCAGCACAGGGAATAGAAGAGGAGGTTCGGAAATTGGGGGGAGCAGTGATTTCGGGTCGGAACATACTGAACTTGCGATGCCTGCAGGGTGACAGTGCAGAGAACGACGACAGGCCACCGGACGCAGAGGTGCGGGCACACGTGCCTGAGCAGTAAGTAGCTAAATCTGTGGAGAGTAGGGAAAGGAGCAGAGGAAGAACCCAAGCACAGCGGGACTACAGGTGCCATGAGGGACAAGGGATGAGGCAGCAGGGCCAAAAAAGAAGGGAGGGTCCACAGATCAAACTGATGCGGATCCCATGAGACAAAGCTGTGAGTGCTTCACAGTGTGACAGAAAAATGTCAGACTCGAATATCACAGCAAAGCAAACCAAGGCTGCCTGAAGATCAGCGTTTGGATATTTACAAGTACGCAAATGACTTTCAACCCCAAAGCACTACCCAAAAGATTTAAGATTAAGAACCAGATGGGGCTGTAAGAAAAATAAGATAATGGTAAAAAAAAAATGAGAAGCTCTGTGTGAGCTTCTACACGCAGATGATCCGTGTTATGGGGCCACGGCTCCCTCCCCAGGCAAGGGGCCACAGCGGGGTACACTAAAGGGAGACCCCTGCCTCAAAGGTGGCCCCGTTTGGGCAGCCTGTGGAGAGTAATACTGCCTCTCATGAAAATGCACAAAGAGACACAGAGATTGGACTTGAATGTTGTTGGGCTTTTAAAGTGAAAAGCTGTTTTGGAATTGGGGCCGGATGTGGTCCCCTGGCAAACCAAAGTCACATACATGACACTACAATTATGGGTGAGGCAGTCACAGAAAGAAAGCCAGGACGGTAACAAAGTGATTGTAAACAACACGCTGTGCAAATGAAGAGACAGAGTGGAAGCAGCGACGGCCTCGCAGGACACACTCTCTTGCATTAGGTTCGGGATTCTTTGGGGTTTGGCTCCGTGCACCTGTTTGTATGACAACATCCAGGAGGAGAGCCGCGTTCGTGCTGAGCTCCTCACATGTTGTAACGTACGTGCTCCTTATGGCAACGCTATGGGGAGTGGGGGAACTGCTTTTATTTCCATTTTACTGATGAGGAAACTCAGGCAAAGAAAAGGTAACCTATTTCCTCGATCCACACAGTTTGTAAGTGCTGAACTTGTCCAAAATAACCTTTTCCTGCAAAAGTTCAGATTTCCATTCTCTTGCGTAAACGTGGATGCCTGTATAGCCACCCAAGCACCGCACTAAATACAGGGGAGGAAAGAAATTATTCAAATAAGAACATGGTCTTGATCTCCAGGAACTTTCAGGCAAGTAGGGGAGATGCTCAGAGGGGACAAAGGGCAGGACAAGGCAGGACAGGGGAGGGGAGAGGAAGAGAAGGAAGGGAGGGAAAAGGAAGGGAGGGGAGAGAGGGAGGTGTGAACGCTAGCAGGCCTGGGACAACAGGGGCAGATTAGAAGTAATGATCAGATTATTAAGCAACAGAGACTCTGATGAGAGAGAATGAAGTCAGAGTAGAAAACAAAGAGCTTGGAAGGGGGAACAGGCCGCTACCCACCCACACCTTAGGAGGCCTCGGGGCCATGGCTTCCGAAAGCAGTGTCTGGTCTGAGTCCCACAGAGCCTCCATTGTCGCAGCCGCTCATGGGGGCTGCCGTCTACCATAATTAAAGGAGCACGGAGTGAGGCAGGAGGGCCAAATGGTTTTTTGAAGAATCCAGGAAAGTTCTCACAGGAGAAGAAATATGTTTTAAAGATATGTAAACATGTAGAAGAAAATATGTTTAAAATATGCCAGGCCTAAAAAGTGCAAAAGCACAGTATAATTGTTCCAACCAAGTAAGTGCCCCCCTCTTCCCTCTCTTGCTCTTTCTCATTCCTTCTACCCTGAAGGGTTGGAGACTCAGGGAACGAGAGGGGAGGGGCACGGAAGCAAAGGCAGAGAAGGAGAGAGCGACAGTGTGCCGGTGTGGGGGTCACCCCTGCAAAAGGCAGCAGGCACAGGCAGGACAGCTGATTAGTACGGGGCTGGGGCTTTCAAATGACTGACTAGAGACTGCTGTTCTTGTTGTTGCTGGGTTGTTTTGTTTTTTGTTTTTGTTTTGAGACAGGATCTTGCTCTGTCACCCAGGCTAGAGTGCAGTGGTGTCATCACAGCTCACTGCAACCTCAAACTCCTGGGCTCAAGTGATCCTCCTGCCTCAGCCTCCCAGGTAGCTGGGATTACAGGCATGCGCCACCACACCTGGCTAATTTTTGTATTTTTTGTAGAGATGAGGTCTCGCTCCAGCTCAGGTTGGTCTTGAATTCCCGGCCTCAAGCGATCCTCCTGCCTCAGCCTCCCAAAGTGCTGGGATTACAAACATGAGCCACCTCGCTCAGCCTCCTGTTGTTGTTTATGAACTAAAGTGACTGTGGGACTTTGTAGCTCCCCAAAGTGATCAAAGTGACCTGATTTCTCATCCCAAGTCAGGAGAAGAACTTCTCTCTGGGTAAATTTGAAAGAGATGGTGAGAAACAAAAATAAAGTAATTTTTAAATTATAGTTGAACTGTTGCCTAGTTCAACATAATGATTTCAGAAGAGAAACTTCCTACTTAAGAGCTGCCCGTCCCTCTCACCTGGGTAATTAGGAACATAAGGACGCCTTTCCTACCTCGATCCTTTTTCTTTCATGGCACTTTTGCCAAGAACAGTGTTTCGTCCAGAAGTAGGTTCTGATTTCTCTTCTGTGGGAGATCCAAATCCAGCACTAGAACGATAACTTTTTTTTTTTGGTTATTTGCAAAAAACCAAGTTCAATCAATCATATGGAAAATAAAAATAAGTTACATTTGCAAGACATTTTATAAGTTTATAAGGCATTTTCACTTCATTCTATGATTGATTCTTTTGCCATTATGAAGTGGGGGACCAGGCAGTGTTTCCTCTGCAGCTTAGGGGACTAAACCTGCTAACACTGTGGTCCCCAACCCCCAGGGGCAGTGAACCAGTACTAGTCCATGGCTTGTTAGGAACCAGGCCACACAGCAGGAGGCGAGCAACAGGTGAGGGAGGGAAGCTTCCTCTGTATTCACAGTCGCTCCCCATCGCTCCCATCACCACCTGAGTTCCACCTCCTCGGATCAGAGGCAGCAGGAAAACAAGCTCAGGGCTCCCACCGATTCTGCATTATGGTGAGTTGTATAATTATTTCATTATATATTACAATGTAATAATAATAGAAATTAAGTGCACAATGCATGTAATGTGCTTGAATCATCCTGAAACCACCCCCTACCCCTCCCCTCGTCCGTGGAAGAACTGTCTTCCATGAAACTGGTCCCTGGTGCCAAAAAGGTTGGGGACTGCTGTGCTAACAGACACTAAGTCACGTGGCTCAAATCACTGTACGTCCACAGCAGACAGAATGCACAACCAGGTTTCCTGTCTCCTTTCGCAGAGATTTTTTTCACAGCAACTTAAAAAGCAATGATGCGACTATATTACCATAGGAAGAAGAAAACTCAAGTTGCCCAAATCTACAATCTAAATAGTTTTTCACTCCAGAATTAAGGGGAGAGTTTAGAGTAGAGAGAAAACATCATTTTCTTACCTGGTCTTTTCTTTACTCGATCTTCTTAAGGAAGATGAAGAAGAAATACTTCGCCCATAAGTGACGTCTGACGATTTATCTTCCATAGATAGAGGTGGAGAACTAAAATTTTACACATTTGAAATGACATACAAATTAAAATAATTTATTCATCAATATTGGCTTTCTTCTTCAAAACAGATTTTTTTTTCCTGAAAGTCACATTCGGAGCTGACTTTTAACAGTGATACACTATTTTAAAAGCATAAAGGGGAAGTTAGGAGATAAAAAGAATATTATAAAGCTTTTCATAAGCTAGAAGAGAAAATATTTGTATCAAATGTATCACAAAAGTATAATACTATATAGATATATAGATGTACATGATCATTTTAAAGAAGAATGTGGAAGCTTTAAGTTTCATCTCTACCATTTACTTCTTATTTAAAAGAAAAATGTTGGGCGATAGTTATACTTCGGCACACAGTTCCGGAGACCTGTGAACATCATTCATCTTGGATCACCCCTATTTAGACGTTATTCAATTATTCCACGGGTAAGAGGCCCTGGCTGCAAAAATTCATTTGGAATTGCCTGGTAATACGGAGTCAAAGGGAAAGAGCAGAGAATACGTTGATTTTGGTGGTGGTTATTCCATGTCAGGCTATGAGTTTATGGACCAGTGTTTATTTTCATGGTGGTGCTAGATATGGGAGAAAAGAATCTGGAAATCTTTACATAGTCACATGTTTGTCGGACAAACAGAAAAAGAAAAAAAGCACGTACTTCCCTGCATCCCACCCTTCCCCCAAAGACTCACGCATCAGAAGTTTTCGTGTTGATTAAGAGCACAGCCCGTAGTAGGTCACTTGGTTCTTGTAAGCAGAGCTCCTTCAAAGGCAAAAGTTTGGTGCCAGGATTTATCTGTAAGATAATTTAAGGGCTGAAAAGTAGTATCTGCCTGGGTCATATTTTTTTAAATGAATACTGATAACATAAGTCTTCAACTGTTTGATGTGTCTAAGTTCACACACACACACACACACACACACATAATATACATATATAAAATTAGAAATAGGAACCTGAAGCTTGTGGACAGTCTTGCCTTTGGGCAGGGTATACCCAATTCCCGAAAATCTTTATTGCTTTCCACTTTGCTGTTTCATTCTATAATTATCACCTTGTCCCCTGAAAGTATTTCAGTTTGCAAATCCATCTATCTACATAAGGGAGAATTTACTGTCTGTAAAAGCAACTAAGCACTGAAACAGATTGCGAAGAGTGTTGTGAGGGTATCTAAGAATAGGCTAGAGAAAGCCCGGTGCCGGCAATTGTAGCAGCCTGGTAGAAGAGGGCTAGACTGGATCACCTTCCGAGATCTTTTCCCAATCAGTCAAGTCATGGTTAGATCCTTTTCTCAGCCAAGATGCTTTTCACGATCCTTTTAAAATAAGGCAAAAGTGATGTTTTAAAAATAAGACAGATCCTGTCATTCTGCCCTGGGGGGATCCCACCACAGTTTTTCATTCCATTCAGAGTGAAGTCCACGTCCTTCCGACCGACCTGGCCTCCCTTGTTGTCTCTCTGATCTTGTCTCTACGATCCTCCCGCTTTGTTCGCTGGGCTCCAGCTGCGCTGGCTTCCTGCTGTTTCTTCCACACACCAAGCTCACTCACACCTTAGGGCTTGGGGCTTTTGCACTGATGGTTTCCTCTGCCTACAGAGCCCTTCCCCCAGCTCTCCCCGTGGCTAAGTCCCTCACCTCCTGCAAGTTTTTTTTTTTTTT
>VBSM01003148.1:17011298-17097210 GCA_008086735.1 Cheirogaleus medius | reverse complement strand
CTGGCCTCCTCCTGCAAGTTTTTGCTCTGATATCACCCTCCGTGAAGCCAACCTGATCACAATTTCCAAAATTGCAACCACCCACTCCAGCTTCCCCAGCGCTACCGAGCCTGACCTCGCCTCTGCTCTGCACTTGTCATTTCTAACATGGGCTCTCCTTCATTCATCTGTCCTGTCTGCTGTTCACTGCCTGTCCCCTCCCACTCGTACCATGGAGCAGAGACCTCTGTCTCTTTTGTTCCCTGACATTTGCAAAGCCTCCAATATCAGAAACTTAATATTTACTGAATGAACGAATCAGAGCATTCTCCTTTATAAAGGATATTATCTCATGGAAATTTTTTAAAACCTCATGACCAAATATATTTTGTCACGACTTTATCAGATCTACAGCAACATTTTCCTGGTAAGTGTTCCGTGTTGGTTTTATTAGCTCTTTTCCTCGCATGTTTGCGCTGATGTTAGGGTTGGTTCCTTTTAAATTAATCATCGTTGAAAGTGATGGGCTTCCTAGGAGCGGTTTCTCGGGGGGTTGTGTGTGTTATAGGGTGCTGCTGTAGGGTATGGAGGCAGCAGGGGCTGCAGGTCGGGGAGGCAGAAGGAAGAGCCAGAGGAAAGTTCTAGACCAGCTCTTTTTCATTATTCAAGATCGCTCTCATTCTCTGCTGCCCTGATTAGGTGCTTCCTGCAAGTGCAGCTCAGCTATGTGACTCTTTTATGACGTTGTCCTCTCTGTTTCTTGGAGCCAAATTGGTCCAAGAGGTCTTCTGCTGCCAGCCTTGCCCACCCCAGGCCTGAGTTCTCGCACCTGCCTGGCAAACAAAGCACATAGCTGCTTTTACACTTCTGAGCTCTCCCGTCACTGAGGAAGCATGTATTTTTGATGATGCTTTCTGAGATCTGCCATCATGAGCTGTCTTGTTCTTCTCTGTGATTTTTTTTCTCTATCTCTTTCTTTTTTCTTCCTGCACAGCTTCAACCTGATTTCAGGGGCTTTTGGTGACCTTGAAATTTTTTTTTTTTTTGAGACAGGGTCTTGCTCTGTTGCCCAAGCTGGAGTGCAGTGGCATGATCATAGCTCACTGCAGCCTTGAACTCCTGGACTCAAGCGATCCTCCTGCCTCAGCCTCCTGAGTGAGTAGCTGAGACTACAAGTGTGCCCAACTCCTTAAAATTTTTTGAAGTCTGCAGACCAAATCTGCTTTCTAGTATTGCCTAAAATGAGATTTGTGGGTTTTTAAAATTTTCCCCATTCTCCTTATTGCTTTTGGTTTCCAGAAGAAGTAGAAAATGCTGACTTAACCAGCCATGTCAAAAAGTCCCCAAGATTTTAATTTTTAGCTTCCCACTTTCCTCAATATTCTCACTGAATTACATTAAATATTGTTTTCAAATCATAATTATAAATGTAGTTACGTAAAATATTATTCTTCTGTTACATTTTTAAATCCAGTATTAAAATTTAGTTAATTATAATTATATTATAATTAATAAAATAAAAAAGTTATACTTCTATCTTTATCACAAACACTAAGCCCTAGAAGTAACAGAAGCTCAAAATTAAAAATGATCCTTCTTTTATGTCTTTTTCTTTTTCTTTTTGGTTGAGATGGGGTCTCACTATGCTGCCCAGGCTGGAGGGCAGTGGCTTTCACAGGTGTGATCATAGCATACACTGTAGTTTAGAACTCCTGGGCTCAAGCAATCCTCCTGCCTCAGTCTCCCACATAGCTTGAACTACAGGTGCCCATCACTGCAGCCAGCTTTTCTTTTATATCTTCCCTCAAACTTGAGACTGGCATTAGCAAATGGATTCGGCTATAAGTAATCAGATTCTAATGAAAACTGTGCAAAACCACAAAATTCTTATAACCAGACAAGGTTAAGGAAGACTTGCTGATTTTCAAATTTCTGTCTGTTAAAATATAAATTACATTAGGTGGTGATAAAATGGCAATGTAATGGCATCGTGATTAAAGAAAATATAATTATCCTACATCCTAAAATACAACTATGTGCTGCCACTTACCCGGCCGTAATCATAGAATCCATCACTAATTATGTTACCCGATGACAAATAGCCAGTCTGGCTATATTTCAGAGGAAGATTGTTGTTGAGCAATTTGTTATAAGCTGCCTCGCTGAATTTATTTTTTCGACTTAGTGATAGGTTAACTTCGTCAAGGATATCTAAAGCCCTGTCGATAAAAGCAAAAGGCATTATTTGCTGTAAACAGGCAATCCAACAGTGAGCCCCCGTCTATATACCTGCTTTAGATCCTGAAGGGAGAATCGAGGTGGAAAGCCTAGAGCCTCCCCCACCCTTTTAGATAAAGTAACACCGATAGAGTTATGAAGACAAATCTGCCCTTCTTGAGGATAATATATGCCATGCAGTAAGTCATGCGAACAGTTGAAACAGACACCTTCTGGAAACCAAAAAAAAAGTTCTTTGTTTATTTAAAGCAAAGTTAGTATTGGACCCAACTTTTTCAGCTAACCGAGCAATAGATGCAAAGAATCAAAATGTTTAGAAATTAATAGAGGAAATCTGACTATGGAACTTTAAAACCCTATTTGCGGATATGCTAAAGGCACTAACTCATCTACTGTTGATAAGGAGAACTGATTCGGTGAGGGTGGTTAAATCCGGAATTTGGGTGGAAAGGTTTGGATGGGTGGGGCAGAAAAACAGAGATGGCGCAGTCATGGCTCACCCGTTTTATTTTAATCATGAAAGTTGAGAGACAATAGGATTTGTTTGGCAACAGCAGAGGAGAGTGAAAGAGATGCATTTATCAAGATGAAGAGGTGGAGAAGCGAATATTGAAGGTGATTTTGTAACGAGCAGAGAGGGAGCGCCCAGGTGGGCAAGAATGGGGACAGTCCCTTCAGAGCTAAGCCCTTGCTGGGGACCACAGAGCTCTTGAACGCTCTGCCACCAGAGAAGGGGCAGTGTAGACTCTGCTTGACCTTCCTGTGCTTCTCTTGCCCTACACCTGAGCCAGCAACCTGAGATGACCCCACTCACCCGAGCTTGCATAATTCATTGGCCGTGAGCTCGTCGCCCGCGCACACCATCACGGCCCAGCTGGCGTGCTTCCTCACCTCGTCATTCTTGGAGCGCAGGAGGTCCACAAGGGGCTCCAGCCCACCAGCATTTCTTAACTAAAAGCAGGAACCAAAATGTTACGCACGAAGAGTATAGAGTTTAAATAGTTAATGTTTTTCAAAATCTCATTATTTGATTATTAAAAGGTTTTACCTATGTAAAAGCATTTTAGGATTGAGATTTATATTTAGATTTATAAAATTCGGGCGGGGGGGGGAGGGAATCTAATGCAAACCCTTACATGCAAGAGCCCAGTTTTCTGGCCCCAGTAAAGTAACAGAGGGAGGTCATCCTGCTTTTATGTGGGACGGGGACTGGGGCAGGAGCCTGTCTTCTTGCTGCTGTGTTAACTGCCCTATGTGTATTTACTCCGCTCCTGAACACGGGACACTCATTTGGCCCTGTGGTAAACAGAATAAGCGTCCCCCAAAGATGTCCTCCTCCCTGGAAGTGACTTTGCAGAGGTGATTAAGTTAAGGATCTTGAGATGGGGACAGTATCCTGGATTAGCCAGGTGGCCCAGTGTGATCACGAAGATCTTCATAGGAGGGAGAAACGCGTGCCATGTGATGGCAGCAGAGGCCGGAGTGACGTGCTTTGAAGCTCGAAGAAGGGTTGGAAGCCAAGCAACGGAGCAGCCTCTAGAAGCTGGAAGGGCAAGGAAATGGATCCCCCTACAGCTTCCAGAAGGAACGCAGCCCTGTCAGCACCTTGATTTTAGCCCAGAGACCCAGTTGTGACCTCTGACCTCCCCAACTGTAAGATAATAGATTTGCATTGCTATAAGCCACTAGGAGGTGGCAAATTGTTACAGCAGCAACAGGAAACTAACACAGTCCCCAAGGCTGGCGGGGCAGAGCAAACATCGAGGGTGAGCAGCACCGCCAAGTCAGTAGGGTGGCCAAAGCAACACTGAAGCAATTCTCTAGAAAAAGACCCATCTTTGCTACCCTTCTGCAGCGTCTTCTATTCCTTTCTCCAAGGAGCGAAGAAAAGAAGAAAAAGAACAAGAAAAGGATTGGAGGGAACAACATTAATTACACTATTAAAAGCAATTACTCATGGATAAAATTATTCCAATCAGGGAAAAAAAAAAAAAAGGATCTGACACAGCTCTTGTATCTGAAATGCAATACTGAATTATCTGAGCCTGGGGGATAGAAAGAATATTCTACCAGTCTGTATGTGTAGTATCCGCAGACAATAAGGTCCTCATTCAGTCATTCTCATCTAAAACACAGGGACTCTGGCAAGGCTTACAAGTTAGCACATGTAACTTGGGCAGCTTTGAAAAGTTCCCGTGAAGCATGCTGTGCTTAGCGAGCCAGATTTCTGAACATCTTTATTTCTGGGTATAATACAAGATAGTAATCTAATTCCGTGCGTTCTTTTGGCAAAGGTCTAATTTTTTCATTCATCCCTCCATTCATTCCTTCATTCATTCCTTTATCCATTCATTTAACAACTGTTTATTCAGCATACATTATGTGCCAAGTATATGTTATTCACATGGATGCAGGGAAAAACATCTCCATTCCCTTCCCTAAGGCCTTAAGGAGCTTGTAGTCTTTCATACAAGAACCATAAAAGGCAAGAAAGGAAGACACAGGAGTGACACATGGGTGTCATGGGCGCAGAGAGGAAAATGCACTCAATTTTGGGAATTGAAGAAAGGCCTCGGGGAGGACAGGGTGGTTCAGGGGCTTTTGAAGGAGAAATGGGAATTGATCAGATAGAAAAAAGAGAGGAAGCAGAGAGATCAAGGTGCAACTATGAGAACAGAGCATTCTGATAGCATCACAGGTCACCTGGCATTTCTGGAGAGGAGAGTTCCACCTGCGCAGGTGGGAGTATGGGCTGTTAGGTGCCAGGCAGGGGCAGGTCATCAGGGGCCCTTGCATATGGCACAGAGCAGCTTAACTTTCACCAGGTGGTAATAGAAAGCCACTGAGGACGAGTGAGCAAGGATGTGATGAGGGTCTGGAGGCAGTAAGGGGAATGGAAGGAAACAGAAGGGAACAGCGAAGCCCTAGGATTCTGGGAACTGGACGGGCTTCCCTGCAGGCCACGTGACGGTATGACCAGGACACTATTTGTCACCACGCACCTGATGCCTCTCGGAGTGCCTGGCATGTCGTAGTTGGTAAAGACATAGTTGGTTCTATCTTCCTACCTGAATGGATGCGTGCAAATGAACTGAGTCAGTGGAGACAGAGAAGGGGGATAGGACAGAGGTCTACGAGAAAGAAGAAAAGATTTGTCATTGTCTGGGCAGCACGATGTATTCATCCTTCTCTTAACAGGTGGATAATTGGTTTGTTTCCAGTTGTTTAAATACTAAAATAATGTTTCCTGGTACACAGAGGTAAGTGATTCTCTTAGGTATAGACCTAGAAATGGAATTGCTAGGTTATATTAATACATACAGTGTGTTCATCTTCTTGGCTAAAACAAATGGCAATTCGTTTTCCAAAGTGTACCAATTTTGAAGGCCTTCAATGATCGGTAGGTTCAAACACTTGGAAATGTTTCAAATTAATCCACCAGTAGGTACAGACGAGAAAAATGAGAGAATGAATGTCATTGTTAAATAAAGCTCTCACCTCCGTCCGGGCCTCAACGTCGCACGCAGTCGCGGCAACAGCGAGAGCAGCTTTGCTCTGCACGACCGTGTTTGCAGAGTGCAGAGGGCCGATGATGGCGTGCATGATGTCGTGGCTCTGTATGTTCATGCGCAGGGGCTCCTGCATGGCCATGTTTGTTAACACTGTGGCAGCGTTGGCGACGGCTCCATCTCGTTTGCTAGACAGGACGTTTATTAATGGATCAATAGCATCGGCTTCAGCAGCAGCTCTGAATAAATGAAGGAGAAATGAATGTGATTCATCTGAGCTCAAGAAATTATCTTTGCAGCATGCAACTAAGCTTATAAAACAAATGAGTATAGAAATACAATTTTAGAAATAAATTAATTGGCCATGCAACGAACCCAGGAGTGAGTGCTAGTGATTTAAGTGGAGTCTAGGAAAATTTCAGGTGCGAATGAATTTATTAATAAATTATCTTTTTCCTACTTCTACAGCTTTTGGTTATAAAAAAATATGACTACTATTTCTTAAAAATCCTACTACAGTACAACTGTTATTTTTTTTAACTCAGTGATACTTAGGAGATCTGGAAATTCTATTCAAAGATAGTCTATTAAAATATTCCTAATCGTTAGGAAAATAAAGCCTTAAAAAGGAAGAATGAGCAAGCATGGAAATTCTTGATTTAAGTTAAAATTCTTTAGCTTGTCTTCTCCTTCTTCAAATTAGGTTGTTAATTGTAGGCAGAGGTTAATACATATGAAACCAGCAAATCATTTTGCATGTGAATGCTGCTTTTTACAAATTAAACATCGAAGATGAAAGTCATGATATTCATATAAATAATTTTAGTAATATAGGCATATTCAGTTACATTTCCTGTTTCTTATACAAAAAGATTAGTTATCATTAACATATTAACATTGTTTTCATAATAGAAAGCCTAAGTCTTCTTTTAAGAACATGCTACTTTCTATAGTCCTTGTTTTTTAATCACTTTAAAAACTCATAATAGTAAAAATAAAAACTAGAGTGTTTTAATGAATTGGAGACGATTTAATTATGTTTGTCAATGTTTGGAATTGCTTCGTATAGGAGATATTCTAAGCAATAAGATATACAGAGCATCCTGATTTTAAAGGAAGATCCAAAATTATGTGTTAAAAATCTATTTAAATCATCATGTAATAGAGATCAAGACAATTAAAAAATTATTTGAGACCGCCTCCAATAATATGAAAATCTCTTTTAAGTTTATATTTGACAGCTTTTTTTCACTTAGGATCATATAATAACCAAAATTGAAAAAAAAAAAAAAAAGAAAAGGGAGGCTGTATGATGTAGCCCATCACTCTGTATTCTGATAACATTAAATTTAATTTGGTTCTGTCACTTAAGTGTGGAAGAGGACTGGAAATTCAAGAACAGACAGGACAATTGTCCATCAAAGAGGAGATAACAAATAAAACCCCAATCAGGAGACTCGTAGGCCCAGGGACAAGGAGGTTCTGTGATTGTGGCACAAACTGGCTCTGAAGGGAACTGAGCCACAGGGCTGGGACAGGAACGAGGGAAGTAGGGCCTGGAGAAGGGCCACCTCTCCTCGGGCTCATATGAACCAATCCATCAAACAGACCACACTGAGACCAAGGCGAAGACAGTGACTAGTCCCTTTCTACTCATTTTCCAGTCCTTGGTGTACATTTGACCCTTCTTGTGGTATCTCTCATTCTTTCTCTGGAAAGACATCCCTTAAAATTAAAATGAAAACATATTTGGATGACATACAACCAAAATTTACTTCTATAAAAATGTTGGAAGGCCCTGCCCCTCACTATGATAGCCCAAGGGCCAGCATTTAATTTCCTTTCCTAGGGGATAAAATAAACACCCTTAAGATAATTTCACTTTTAATTCTCTCTCCTGTTACTAATTGACATGGTAGTCATTTGGTTTTATGAATAACGGAAATATTGGAAACATCTCATATTTTTACTTATATATTTTTACAGTTGAAACATTGAATATTTTTTAAAAAACTGCCAGCAAGAATTTTAAATTATGTAGATTTTCTAATTAATTATATATACTTAACCTTTTCAAAAATTGTTTTTTTCCTTTGACTTATTTTTCAGGAACTGAATACAATCAGTCTCTTAAACCAAATACTTTGTATTCTTTCATCATTGTAAACATGCGTTGGCCAAAAAGCATGATTTCTTTGTCACTTAGTGGCTTTTCCTTTGATGATGTTCACTTTTTAAAACATCTTGTTGAGTTAAGAAAGAGCATACAACAAAGATACTTCAATGTGCTAGAAGACAGAGTATTTTAAACAAATGCATACCAATCAACTCTCAAAGGTTTTGTCTTTCGTGTGTATCAGGGAGTTTTTGGGAAATTAAAGAATACATAGGATCACACATCATCATTTTAGTTTCTCTTGAAAACTAAGAAGCTAAGAAAATCGGGTCACTGAGATGCAGGCATTTAAACCTGGCGCACCTGAGCACTCACTCAGCCTTTCTGTTTGATTTTACTTCTTTCTTTCTTCTGTACAAAGGCATATTTTGACTTGGTTCATTTATAACTCTACCCTCTGCTCTTTTCTTTGCCCTTTATGGAGACAGTTAAGGGAAATACATAAAAAAGCTAGCTGTTTAAAAATCCAAAGATCCTAGTACACAGTGGAATATAGCTTTTACCAAATTGAACATAAACGCCAGTGCAGGAAGACAAATCACATATGCACAGCTGGGAGGAACAACTTGCATGATATGTACGTATCTGCCTGGAATTTGCTATGTGCAGCTCTGTGTAAGTCTAAAAAGAATAACTGAGATTAACTTATTATGGTGGAAAAATCAAACTATAATTCTTACCTAAAAAAACTAATTTCATTTATACAAATAGAGTGCAGAATTTGTACTTTTTAAAAAAAAGAATTGCATTAACTCTGTTTCTTTCAAACCCAAGTCATTCTGTTTTATTTTTCCCTGTGTCTAATATGTACACAAGCTGAAGCCTGTCATATTTTAAAAACACATTTCAGTTTCCTAAATAGTATAGCATTATCCAAATGAAAGGGATGGAAGTCAAACTGCTTTGTTACAAAATCCAGAATTATAGGGCCATATGTCATCACAATAATTCAAAAATATTTTCTGATATTTACTATCATTAGACTCCATCCAGTTGGAGTTCAATCAAGTAAGGGTTTAAAATGTGAATTAAAAAAAAAAAACCAAACTAAAAAACAAATATGGAAATGTATAAAAACTTCAGTTTATATCGTTTGATATATGTAAACAGAGGTGAAGTTTGACATGTCATGTGTATTCAGTCTATTACCAAGTCCTGACTATTTTTCTCTTCCATATTTTCAAATCTCTCCCTTCTCTCCAACCTCCTCCTGAATCCAAAGCAACATCCTCTCTTGTGGATTGACACGAATAATACGTAAAGCATATATAACAGCTCTCTCCTCTCGCTGTCCTCCTTTCTCCATCTTACAGCTAAAGTGATCTTTTAAAATTAAAACTATAGTCCTATTACTCCCCTACTTAAAACGTTCATGGTTTCCCACTGCTCAGGATAAAGTCCCAGATTTCTGCCGTGGCCCCCAAGGCCCTGCGTGAGTGGCTCCATGTAGCCCATCTGCCTCTTCCTTTCTCTCTGTGTGTTCCCCCAGCCTCTTTGGCGACATTCAACATGCCAGGCTCCTTCCCACCTCGGGGTCCTCCCCTCTGCCGCTCCCACTTCCTGACATACTCTTCCCCTGCGTAACTCCCAGTCATCTCTCATCGTTCAGCACAAATCTCTTTTCCTCACCGAACCATTTCTTGATCCCAAAACTAGGTCTCTTTTTTACATGAGCTCAGGGCATTCATGTGATAAATATATGCATTCCTTTTTGTTTTAAGAAAATGATGTTTTGGCACAAATATTCCCAATCAGAGAAAAGTAACGATTTAAAAATATTATTTTTGCAGCAGTTGTTATGGAACGAATCCAGCACAGTTTTTCATTTGGGTTCCCAAGCCTGGCAGTGAAAAATCACTTACAGAAAGTGTACCAAGAATATCACTGAGGAAGAATTCAAATACACAAATAGTGTTTATTTATGGGTCACTGAAAACACCGTGCTATTCCTGTCTGTGTTCTTGCTCTGGTTTTCTCTTTGCCCTAACACCCTTCCCTGTGCCTCCTGCTCTTCTGCCTGGAGAACTCTGGTCACTCTTGACTCCCTGCTCACCTGTCTCTTCCTCTGCAAAGGCATCCATGACCATCACTGTTCCTCTCTGTTAATCACTCCCTCCTCTGGGTTGTGTCTACACCTGGCACACCCTTTGTAGAGGTGATATTTGAGTCTTACTTGTACCTCCAGGGCTGAGATGATTAATATATTTTAACTGACTTGAATCAACTCAAGATGAGTGATGGAGAAAACCACTGCAGGTGAGAAGGAGGGAGGGAGAAAGTGCTTAGCTCTGCTTTAAGTTTGCAAGAAGAGTTAGGCCCCAACAACATGAGATTTCCAATTTTATCACTTACAGCTGCTCCTGAAATCAGTTCATTTCCTTCCCTACCGCTGATGCTTCTCCAATTATATGGTGTGGTAATTTCTAGACAGAGTTCAATAATACAATTTTGCACTTGAGACAATTTCTTAGGAATATATCCATTTCTTATATCAAGGGATGTCTATATTTTGTCATTGCAGACATTGTTGACTGTGATTATTTGAGTGTGTACCAGATGACACCATTTGGTACCTTTCAGAATTGGATCCTTGCGGCTGTTTGAGGTTCACGTTCAACCCATCTGCAGAGTCTGGTTACATGAATCAAGGGTGACCTTGGGCAGTGGAGAAATCTGTTTAACAGAGCCCACATACAGAGTAATATGTGGAACCCGATGGAACAGATGGTAATATTGGCAATAAGAACCTTGTTTGTTAACAGTGATTACAACCATTCCCACCAGCATGACTTTTCATATGTCTCTGTGAGTTCTGTCACACCAAGGAAGACATACTGGCGGCAGACACATGGCAAGTGGTCAGGGGAAGCACACAGGCGGCGGCGACTCGGGGTTGGCATTTTTAAGCCTTACAGGCCGACGGGAACTCTGTACAGGTGGAACGCTGGCCGTTACGATACACACGTCTCCTGGTGATCACAGCCAGATTTGGAATGCTGTAAACAGAATTCCTGACTCTTGTTCTAGCGAGTGTTTCAGCAAAGGTAATGATCCAAGAAGTGGAGTGTGTTCACTAAATTGGTTAATTTCTGAGTCCAAAACGACGAGATCTCTCTACTGCAGACCCACAGCTGCAGAACTCTGAGATACACACCCCCAAACTCTGGCTGAACTCCAGCCTTGACAAAACTAGCCAAGAGAATTTTCTCCTTTTAAAGAAATACATTTAAAGAAGCTTTTCACTGTTAAGGAAGAGAATCACAATTAATTGCTGGCGAATGCTTAAAACGAAGGGTTTTAAAGTAACATGCAATTATTAAAGTACAACCCAGCCGCAGAAAAAATTGTGTTTTGCATCCTATAGGAAAATAAGAAAAATGCAAATAAATAAATAGACTAAGCAATATGTGAAACCAAATTGGTACCATCATATTGATGTGCCTTAGCAGGTATCATTTGGAGACTTTCAGAATGCATTTTGATGTTAGAACTACTGTAACATTATGGTTTCTCAAAAAGAACTGCATACTGCAAAGAGGATAGTGCGTGCAACCCAGCACATTCACAAACAGCACACATGTTTTTGTTACCGATTTTGAGACAATCAAAGTCTGGGGAAATCAAATGTAATTTTCTTACAAATTACACGGAGTCTTTATTGACCTATCTGTTCAATCACAACACCCCACTTCCATACATGCTACCTTCTGTTGCAAAAGCTAGGATGCCCTGCCAATAATTAACTACCTGCCACTGCAAAAGAACAACTCTCTTCATTTTGCATGGCTGACTTGTCTCCTAATAAAATAGGAATAACGGTCAAGGAGTTAGGATATTCATAACAAATGACTTTTGCAGTTACCAGATGTTTGTTTAGCCTGGAAATCGGTCTATTTATATATCTGTCTATGACAAGGGACATGATCCCAAAGTAATTAGAGATACCACGTTGTTGATTTTCGTAACTAAATAATAAGGATCCTGAATGCGCTAGGGTGACAGCAAATAAAAAATCCCTGGCACTTGCCAGGACTGGCTTATTCTCATCAGCTCAGATGTCACTTCTTCAGAGAGGCCTTCCTTGACAAGCCCTATATCATTCCCCAGGCCCCTTTCACGGCCCTGGGGTCATGCCCCTTTCTCCGACATTGTGCTGTCTTTTTAATTTATGCTTTATCACTTCTGCAATTGCTAAAATTTTCTAAAATTACTCCTGTATTGCCTGTCTCCCTGATTGAAATGTAAGCTTGATGCCAAAAGCTTCATGGAACCTTTGTCTCCTTCTCTACTGTGTCCCTGCAGTGTATCATGTGCCCGGCACATAAAGAACACCCCAATCATGGTAGAATAATTGCAAAAGAAACCAAAGTTCAAGATGATAATGTCCTTAGCTTTGGAGATGAAATGACAAAAGCTGTAAGGAGAGATCCCATCCGGCCCCTAGCGGAAGTTGGGTTCTGGACTCGCTGTGGTCCTGGATAGGGTGATCACTTCGATGCACAAAGTGTATTAGATCATCTGGATTCATTTTTGCTTGTTTTATAGTAAAAAAGGAGAGCATTCAGAGAAACTAAGACTTGCTCATAAAGCAAGTTAATCAACAGATACAGGAGTAAAACCATGGTCTTCCGACTTTTAGTCCCTTACTTTTTACATTTACCAATCTTGTAAGCTTAAAAAGTACCAAATTTTCAGAATCAAACAACAGAATCCACTTGCTTCGCGCAATATCATTCCCAGGGAACGAGACATGAGGAGAGGGCAGAGGAGGGAGAGAGGAGGAGAGGAGAGATGGGGGAGAGGAACAGGGAGAAAGGGGGAGGGAGGGATGAAAGACACCGCCAAGGTGCCTACTGAGAACTAGGAGCACTGGGCTGGCCATAGTTGGGTCTGGAGGAATTCAGATCGTGAAGGCAAAGAGAACATTCTGGTGGGAAATATGAAGACGTTCAGAGCCCTGGAGGAATTGAGTGGGAGAGAAACTGCCAGGGTGGAGAGAGAGCGCTTTAGCTCCGCCAGGCTCTGCTCTGTAGGCAATAAAAGTGCTCTAATCGTACCTTCTATGGGATTCACCTAGCCTCAAAAACTGGCAGCTAATCAAATTCAAACTGTTATCAAGGTTGGGTAAGCATCAACCAGCACAAAATGGGGATGTGGAATTAACTTTTTTTATTGCAAAATTCAGCGTCTATATGTTTTTCAAATTAAGTATGATTTTTCCACTTCACTATAACCTATGTCTGAATGAGATTCCATCAGGCAGAGAGGAATCTGGGCTCTCAGGAGTAGAAATGAAAAACATCCACGCAGTAAACTTGGGTGGAAATAATGCAGGAATAATTCTCAAGTTTACCATGAAGATTCTTCCCATCTATTTTATCTATTAATTTCAGAGGCCTTTTAAAATATTCAATAACACTTTAAATGAGTTCTTTGAGAAATCACCCTTAATATAAAACCGAACCTCCTAAAAAGTTATGAAACTAGTTCAAGTTATCTTGCAAGATGCTCATATTGTGAGCATTCTTATATGAAGGATCTAGAATTATATAAAAAAGTGATATAAATAAGAATTTAAAACAAAATAATCTATTATACAAAGTCAAGAATAAAAAAAGATGAACTCTACAGGAACTATGATAGCCATGAGATTTATTACTTTATCTTGTTCAAGTATCCTACATAGTTATATAGCACAGCAGATTTCCAGCTACATCGAATGTGTCAAAACATTTTTAATTGATCGCACCTTAAAAAGGGCCAATGACAAATACAAGCATCTATTAAACACACATTTAGCAGAATATTATCTCCTTAGAAAGCATCACAAAGAAATGCTTTCCAGATCATAATATTTTAAGAATGTTTAAAAATATTATTTTAGGTACACTGGAGAGTGTTTCAAATTAAATTACCTTATGTTGCATTAAAATGCAGAGCAATCGTTCCATTACCTTTTTGCCCCTCCCCCAATTTCCTCCCAAACTGCCACTAGGGGTCAGTCTGAAGACGTGGTTCCTCTCATTGTTAGGAGGGAAAATGGAACTCGCTGAAAACATTTTCCTTATGAAAAACCCTATGGGACAAAGACAATAACTGTACAACTTCAGCATTATTAAGTGCAACTTAAACATCAAGTCTATAACATGAGCTTGCGTTTTTCATGAGACTACCATTATAATTTTGTAAATCACTCTGGATCATTTCTATGGCCAATGTTTCTTTAATAAAAAGTATTCTAAGTGACAAGGTTACATATTCTAAGTGAATCTGTGAGTACTGGCCAACGAATATGATCTGGGAGCAGGGCATTAAAAATCTGTTTTTCAAAGGGTGGCCGTACACATGTCTGGCCATGTCCTTTCTTAACTACAGAGGGATGGAGAGGGAGAAGTGAAACTCGTGGTATTTGCCAACTTTAAGAGAGGGATTCCCCCCCTTCAAAATGACTGTCATCACTCACCGCGCCACAGCCTTCATTCCACAATAATATATGGGCAATTCTAAGGAATAAGCATTAGCCTAAAATCTACAGAATAAAAAAAAAGTAATGGTAACAATAAGTGTACAAATATTAATACATTACCTTCCACCAACTTTATTTAATGAGATGGGAATTAAAAATAAGGTTTGCAAAGTGCTTCCTATATATGCCAGTGAGATTTAACATTCCAAGAAATCACTTACCATCATGCCCCTCCCTGGTAACACTGAAGTGACTGATAAGGACTTTGGCTGCTGACTAAATGTAATACTGGTTTTTCTTAAAGCACTAGATGAAGTGCTGATTTTTCACGAAATTCTGTATGTGGCATGCTTTTTAGATTTTTCTCTGCAAATTGCATAGCTTTCTTGGTGTGATGATCCATGAGTAATTTTAGCAGGTATTAAAATTAGTCAATGCTTTATTTCTGTTAGTAAAAGTAATTTTTAATACTGATCATACGAAATGACAGGTCATTCATATATAATGAGGATATTCAAAAGTTCCCAAAGCACTAAAATGCACATTCATATAATTTGGGGGCATTCCATCTTTTCCTGGAGTCATTTCAGGGTGTGCTCCTCACTCGTTCCATCATTTCCCTTGTGTGGTCCTGACCATACGCCACATGACAGCAAGACAGTCCCTAAAGAAGAGATCTCTGTGGCACTGTGGAGGCTGGCAGTGGCCTGGCAACCAATATATTTTTTTTTTTTCTTTTTAAGTAACTACTATATGTGCTACCATTTAGAACTTTTTGGGTCTCTGCTGTTGTAAGAAGTCAAGAAGGGGGCACAAGAAGTAAAAAAATAAGAAACAAAAAAATGGAAATAAGAGGGTCTCTAAGAATTATGAAGTATTGAGTATGAGGAATCAGGGTATGATCTATGTGTAAACATTGGAGACTTGATCATGTATTTATACTATGGCAAAACCATGGTTTTTACTTATCTGTATGTATTAAAATAATCAGTTATTACTTTTTATATTTTTATTTTATTCATTGCATTTTATTTCCTAAAATAATTGCATCTTTTGCAAAACATCTAGCCAATATTTATACTAATTTTCTAATATTTTCATAGTTTACGAATGGCTAAATTTAGTTAGCACTGCCATCGGGAAATGAGAAACATTGAACCCTTTTTATTCTTGGGATAACTTATACTCTAATTCTGATCAGATCCAACAGATGGCAGTGATGTTATAAATTAATAGTTTAAAATATTCTTATAATATGTAGGATCCACTCATCAGAAGAATGTTAACCAAGAATAATTCTCTCAGTAATTGCATAAATAATGTAGAATTTTGACATGATTAACTGGATAGAAGCATTCAGGGTAAATATAACATAAAATTTAGCTGAAAACAATATTTCCTATTTCAAAAATTAACAGCTTTCTCATTTCCAAAAAGTATTACAAATTGAGAATTGCCGAAGAGATTAGCAGTGTACCAAGAAAGGAAACCTGTGTCCAAATTATCTAATGGATTACATTTTTATATAAAATTCTTTATTGCTTCTTGATTTCCATTGCCATTTAATCCTTATATGGGAATTGTTTTAGCCTCTTCACTTTTTATTTATTCACTTAAAAATAATTTTACTTTTCTTTCTCTTTCTTTCACTTCTAATAAGTGAATCTGGCTGTCCTCTTTTACTATGCCTTCAAATAGTTACTTTTATTCCTATTCATTGCCTTTTCATATTTTTACCCACATTAGCCTTTATTCTGCAGATAAACACAGAATGCAAAGTATCAACAAAAGGCTTTTCTAGGTGAGCCTCCACTGTTTCTTCTGTGATCCAAATTATATAAAAACAAACAGGGCCGGGCGCGGTGGCTCACGCCTGTAATCCTAGCACTCTGGGAGGCCGAGGCGGGTGGATAGCTCAAGGTCAGGAGTTCGAAACCAGCCTGACCAAGAGCGAGACCCCCTCTCTAAAAAAAAAAAAAAAAAACAAAACAACACTGATGATTACTTTCTGTTTTAAGTAATGGGCCTTGGTTGATGTCAAAGAGACTGTGTTTTACTCACTGTCCTTTGCTTTTGGTTGTCTTTTTGATGCAAGCCTGTTTCCTCCCAAATGCTATTGTTCTAGATGCTTGGGATGCATCAGTGAATTAAATGGACAAAGCATCCCTTCATGGATGCTGGTGGCGGTGATGAAACAGAAAACAAATAATAAATAACAAATATAATAGGTGAGTTATACAGCATGTTAGAAAATAATAAGTTTATGTGAAAAGGGCAGCAGGGAAGGAGGGTTGAGAATATGTGTATGTGGAGTACGATATTACACAGAGTAGTAATGGTCACTTTGCCAAGGGGACGTTGGAACAAGGACTTGAAAGGAGTGTGGAGTGAGCCACAGGCTGTCTAGAAAAAGCTTTCCAGGCAAGAGGTGGGTCACTACAAAAGCCCTAAGGCAAAATACTCCTGGAAGTTGAACAACTTCCAGAATATATTTTATGGTCCATTTTACTCCACAACATTAGCTTATTTGTAAGTAAAGGGATTCATGTTTGTTAACAATTTTTAAAGTACAATCTCACTCATCATAATTCAAATACTTGGAAACGTCACTTATCCAGAACATACATAAGAATTATCAGGTAGAAAAAAGAAAGGAAGGAAGAAATGGCCTCTGAGAAGCCAAAATATATACTTAGAGAAAAGGCCTCAGGCTCTCTTTTATGGCTTTTATATAAAATTTGATAAAGCTGGGTTACTTGGTATCCAAGCTTTTAATGGGAAAGGAAGGGATTTGAAAGGAACTTTGGCAAGGAGGAAGTCAGAGGCTCTTTCAATCAGATCCACTGACAGCAGTGGGAATTAATAACTGACAGTTATTAGAAGTCTAATAAAGAGTCAACAAAATGCATCAAAGCCCAAAGGAAGTGCCACCCAGAAGCTACACTCGGCGAGTGGGGCAAGTGGTCCCACCTCCCCTGAGGGGCCCTGAAAACACCACTGAGGAGCATGTGACAGCCAGTTACTCAAAATGACAACCACGACCCTCGCCACCAAAGTTTGATAACAGTGTCATCAGTTCAGAAGGTCAAGAGGGAAAGATTTTAGATTTTAATTCAAACACATTACAAATTTTTTAAAGTTTTGTTAATTAAAGAAGTAAATTTTGAACTATCCAGAGAATTTGATTATCTAGGAAGCTTCATTGACAGAGAATACCAAATAGGCAAGTTCTCTTGGCACCAATTAAGGTGATGTTCAAACTATCTTAAAGTTGAAACTCTTCCCCAATGGGGTATGGATGGTCTGGTTATTTATTTATCATTGCTATTAAAATTGCTCATTGTTAAGCTATTTTATTACATTTGAATGTTTTCTTGTTGTGAGAAAGCAAGATGTGGGAAAATCTGAAATCAGATTATAAATTAATTTACATGTAGATTATAAAACTCTATTTTCGGATTATAAAAATGTCTTAATACAAAAACCATTTGTCAGTTTTATAAAAAGAGTCACCACAAAGTATGTTTCTCCTTTCCCTGGTGGATTATTTTCTTTAATTTAGGAAATTTTGATTTACCCACAACTTTCCAGGCAAAAATCCATTACATAAAGGAAACTGCACCAACATTATATGTAGCCATAGCAACACCGGTGATTACTCAATGCCTGAAATGACCCTCCAATTCCAGAAGATGCCCTGAGTTGAAGAATTAGAAATTCATTTTCGGCATACAAAATATGAGTGTAGGAGAAGGGGTTACATTTTAACATACACAAAATTAGTATTAACAGTGCCAAATGCATTTTTTTTTTTTTTGCACGAGACTAGCAATGATCAGATATCTAAACAGCTGCCAAAGGCACCCGGAGGATTTAGGCTCTCAGTCTTTGCTTCCTTCCCTTACTACTTAGTGAGACAGAAAAGCAATGAGAAAGGCCCGATTCCAACTACCCCAGCAGCGAAGCCACGATTCTTGCTAGCAGAGACGATCGAATGGGCTGCTTCTTAAAGGGATGCTGTAGACACTCACCCATGCTGAGTTTAAGCTAACAATTTTTTAAAGATGATCTGAGTAGAAAACACTTTTTATTAAAAATAGTCAATCATCGTTGTTGTCACTTCTGTCGTGTTTGGCTTTAGTAATTAATACTCTGGGAGGCTTGCTAGAAGGATCGACGATGTGACTTATTTGTGTTCATTCCTTCTGATTGACTGTAGAATCTGTTTCAGCTCCAGTCTTTAGCATTTGGCACAGATATGTCAAATCTAACTCCATATCCTCATCAAAAACATTTACTCTCAATATTCTTTAGCTCAAAAAGTCCAGAGTAAAAATTATACAGACTTCAAAGAACATCCAGAAAACCACTTTCATACATGTCTCATTTCCCTTATCAAATACAAATTAAAAAAAAAACAAAACAGAATGGGCAGTATATAATAGGTTAAAGAAATAACTGCAATTAAAAATTTACAAGAATAAAATTAAATTATAAAAATAAAGTTCATTGTAGTAGGGAAGAAGTCAGGCATTATTTAGGCCTAATTGATCTTTCTATATTGATGAAATGGAACTATAGAGTCAGATGAAAAAAATCTGTAAAACAGATATTAAAAGAGGGAATCTGAAGGTAGCCCCTTTCAGAACTACTTACTATCCTAATTTTCTATGATTTTATATAAAATTATGAAACAATATAAGCCAGGCAAATTCATATCAAATCAAGACATCTTTACACTCTGGAGGCCTATTAAAGTATTTTAGATAATGTATAAATCTAAATGAACTGGAAATAGAAGTAATTTAGCATTGTGGATATGATTTTTTTGTACTAGTTACAGTACTAGAAAAATCACTGAATATGCTATTTTCAAATTGCTACTTACTATGACTCAATATTCCAGAATTTTGTGTGTTTCATAGAGATAATGATGATCCTTAATTTGGGAAATTACTATGTCAAAGATTGTGGCTATTAAAAGACCATAGTTTTGTTTTGATGTTTGTGCATTTCTGTTGTGTTTTTATCAGACATTGTTAGATTTTCAGTCCTTAAGGTCTTATAAGATATTTGTGTGGGAGTAGAGAAGGGGAAAGAAAGATTGAGAAACACGTTAAGTATGTGACGAGGCAAAGGGGGTTTATTTCAAGTTAGAGAAGGGTAATTTTAGCCATGATGTCACAAAACCATAATAGATGAAAGTTGACTAACATACCAAATGAGATGTAGGGAGGGCAAATAGTTATTTTATTTATGAACGTTGCCTTAAAGAAATTCTCACTGTTTTATAAGGCAATTTTACCTTCTGTAAAGAACACAAACTTTGGAGTCCAACAGACATGAAATGAATTTCCAGCTCAGCTATTTTAATAAATATGTGTGCCTAGGAAAATTAGGTAAGCTTGCAGAGTCTCAGTTTCCTTAATTGCTGAACAGATTATTTTGATAATTAATTTTTCAATGAATATAAATCACATACCAGAGTACTTGGGATACAGAGAGCATTCCTATCCCATAACTTTTCTTCATAGTATTTGCCCATGAGATGTTTCTTTTAATTGACTTTTTAAAATGTTTCTATATTTATCTAATGTTTACATCCCTTTAAAATGGATCTTTTCAAACTTCCTACATTTGTCAAATGTTTATTTAATGCTATCTTTAATATTTTCAGCATTATCCAGTTTTATCTGTACTAGAAGCTTCTACAAGAGTTAGCCTGTTGCCTGAATCAAATTGGCCCACACGTTATCCCAACAAACTCAGAAACAGTCAAGATTTTGTAATATCTTTGGAAAATAGACTAATCTGATGATTCTATTTTCATAACCCAAGATAGACCATCTGAAGAAATACACAAATGATATTGAAAGCCAAAATATTAAAATCAGAACATTTTGGACTGTGGATTATCCCACAACAAGTCAGCACTGAGTGAGGGTTTTTGAACTTACTTTGCATTAGTGGAATTGCCAGTGGTCAGGTTTGCCAGGGCTAGAGCGGCAGCTTCGCTTACCTCTTCATTGTCACTTTTTAGCAACTGAACCAACTGTGGAATCCCTACCAAAAAAGAAAGGTAAAATGTGACTTTTACAATGCTCATGTCCACTAAAATATGACGACCTAAAAAAGGTCAGGATATTTGTTTCCAGTTTGCTTACCCTGATTATTGAAAAAATCTTTGCTGCCTGAATTCTCACACATTGCTGAAATAGCTTGGGAAGCAGCAATTTTAGTCCCATCACTTTCAGAACCCAAAAGGGTTATAAGGCACTTTTCGACCTCTTGTTCGTGAAAAAGTTTTCTATTTTCAGCTTTCATAAACCAAAAGAAAGAAAAAATCAGAATTTTGATGCAAAAACTGTACAAGTATTACTACTTAACCCATCCAAAGTAGGACAGGAATTCAAACCATTTGCCAGCTTTAATACTAGAGTCTAAACTATTCAAAATATATGCCTATTTAACCTTTAGAACACAGCCATTATGCATGATGAATCATGGATGTTGCATTTTTTCCTATTCCCATATATGTTATCAATATTATGGCAAAGAAAATTCTGTAATAATAAAGATACTAGTTTTCAGATTTAGTAAGCACTGATTTACACCAGTCTTGGTTCATACAGGCGATCTTCTCACTAACGACAAAAATTGATTTCTTTGATGGTTGTTTTAAATACAAAACCCAATATTTGAAGAATGCCTACGATGCGTAAATTGCTGAGCTGAATGCTTCATACTTCAGGAGAAGAACAGAGGAGAGGAGAAAGTAAAACTGAGTAGTGAAGTAAGATCCTGAGGCTTAAGGAACTTAGTAGTCTTAAATCAAAAAATGATAATCACCTTTCATCTCAAATTACAACACATGCTTAAGTAGCAAAAATGAAAATTTTTTAATTGATAAAAACCATAAACATAATCTAAAAACACATTAGAATAGTTTCCTTTATTTAAAAACAAGTGTTATACATACCATGATATTCATCCTATTTAAAACATTACATTTGAAACCAAAGTATTTTTAATGTTCTTTTGTTCCCTAAACATTTTTTCTCTTTAGTTTGATTTTTTATACATGACAAGCTTATTACTATACAGAAGTAAATATTGCATTAAGCTAAATTAGAATATTAAAACCTATTTTTTGTTTTGTGTTCAATTAATTTGAAATAATTTTTTTTATTTTGTGGTCTAGTTAATTCTAAAGATGTTACTACTTATTAAAGTATATACTAGAAAAAATATATTAAACAAAACTCAGTTTTAATGCTATAAAGAGGTACCAGAGACTAGTATGAAAAGAAATAGCTTATAAATAATTCTTTGTTAAATTATTTTAGTTACTTCAAAAACTTCATCATAGATTTGATTCTCCATTAATAACTTTTATAAAGTTTATCAAATTAACCTTTATAAAGTCAATTTTCATGATTACAATAAAAGAATGTGTGATATGTGCTCTTAGGATATTAATATTTAAGAGAAGAATATTCTGTTAGAATAAGAATTTCTGCAAAAAGATGCTGATAATTTAGATTACAACATCTCATGTGGAACTAATTCATTACTTACACATATTTTAATTAACTTTTTTTCCCAAGAATATTTTCAGAAATTAATAGCAATTAGCTTTCTACATTAAAGTTAAGATATGATTTCTTCCTTTAACAATGATTTAAAAAATATATTGCCCTTTTTCACAGAAGCAGTATTACATTCAGATGGCACCATAGTTGCAAATACTTTTGGTCTTTGTTCATCTGATACACAGATGTATACCGAGCAACCTGGCCATAACTGGCACAGGCTAAGTTACTAACACTTCTGCTTATTCGTCTTAAACCAATCCTGAGTCATGTACTGTAATCCTATCATTTTAATCCTTGCTCTTCTCATTTAACATTAGAATTCAGGCATAACTGTATTTCATAAAAAAGCTGCAGTTAATACTTTAAATCTGAAGTATGTGGCTCCTAAAATGTTTTAAAATATATGTAATCTTTATTTTTCACTGGCTTCCCTGATGGCTCTAAACCAGAGTTCCTAAACAGCAATTGAGTGTGGATTCCATCAGGAAAATCGACCAAAACAATTCATTAGAAAAGACTAACGTTGGAGTATGTAATTGTTGCATTCAAAAAACAGTACATATGCAATTATTGGAAAGATTTTTTTTTAAAAAATAATGTAAATAAATACTTTGGGCAATTAGTTTCTCAACCCTGCTGAGAGTGTTCTCAAAATCCAGCTGGGATCACTAAACCTCAGATGTGCTGACTGCAGCGTGGCTATAATAGATTTAAGAGATGAATTAACATATTAACCAAGTACTTTCATTGAATTGCTACACTAAGAAGTAAAGTATTTGTGTTTTAATTACGCAGATCATAAAGATGGCAAGATAGTTATGGTACTAATAGAGTAATGTCCTTTGAAAATAACATTTGTTCAGTATCTCTAAAATAAAAAAGCATGAGATTTCGTTACTGAAAATAAATCTATATGTAATGATGCTTTTCTTCACCCATTCTCAGAATTTGCTATTGTGCCACCTTTGCTCCTGCTGAGATGTTAATGCCAGTTCATAAACCTCTTGGCAACATAGTAATTAACACCTTCCACCTACTGGTACCAGGTCAAAAGCATATTGATTTGGGCTTTCCACAGTGGGGATGCATGTTAAAACTTTACTCAACAAACAAAACTTAGAGAGTGCGTGTCATGTGTTTGTATGTTTCAATTGTGTTTGTGACACGCAATGACAATGCATGACTTCATCTAAAAGGAATTCTTATGATGATGGAGAGAAACAAAAAGTTATAAATTAATATTCATAGTTACATTGTTCTTAACAGTGTGAGGAGCAATATTTGTCAAAACCTACTTACAAATGGAATTTTCTAACTGCGATAACTTTGCTAATCCTTGTTAAATTTTTAGAGTTCACCATTGTAACTAATATAAAATAAGACATGTATGGTTCAGCTGGCTGGGTCTGGCAGGTAGAGGTCATGGTAGACAAGAACTGATTAGACAAAGGACTAGACAAATTGATTATACAAAGAAATACAGATAGGACCTGAAAAGAAGGCAGGTCTAGAATCCAGGAAGAGAGAAAGAGGTGGCTATGGTGGATCTGGCCAGGTAAACAGAGTTAAGAGGTACATAAACATAAATCAACAAAAAAAGAGAATTATCCGGCAAATGAGAAAGATGTCAACCCATCCTCTGGCACTGGCCCTAGGGATGTTGGTTCTGGCCTAGTATTATGTTCTGATCAGAATCGGGGAGTTCCACCCACAGTGTATGGCTAAGGCAGTTCAGAGTCCTTAGGAGAATTCTGCTTCTGGAGTGGAGAGATTGTTCTCAAAGCCCTAGAGAGAAAGCTTGACTCTTTAGGGAATCATATATCTTTCTAGAGGCTCCAAGAATCAAGAATCAAGCTTTCAGACCAGATATGCCCCAGGCTATAAGAAAATTAAACCATCTCTGTAGCCATTGGATTTGAAGATCCATTTAATATACTTTTCCGGTGTTCATATAGATGCCAAAGGTGGAAACAATTTAGGAAGAAAGGAGACTATGCCAAAAAGGATGGAGGAAGGTTACCAGTTGAGTGAGTCAAATTATAAAGCAAAAGCTTTTACTGTAATAGATGAGATCTGCAGGACAGTGGTGAAGGACCCCTACTGTAAGACAGACACACAGACAACTGGTTTGAGGGATATTAGGGCAGATGTGAATCTATCCCATCTGCAAAATGGAGATTCTGATAAGCAACGGAAGTTAACTTTTGTGCTGTGCGTGCTTAGTATCCCAAAGTAGCAGGGTCAGATTGCTTTAGTTCATGCACTGGTTGTTGCTTTAATTTACCGTAGCAGGGATAGATAAAGGTCTGGTGTGAGGAAACTAATAGAATATTTAAAGCAGAATGGGCTAGATTAGGTTAAAGCATAAGAAACTACATTTTTACATTTCCTATAGGCAGAAAGAGAAGCCAGTTATTTTATTGACACCTTGAGAATAAATGGAATTAGAAAATTTGATCTTCCCTCTAAATCCAGCCAATTGAAGAGCATGGATACCAATAGGTCAAAACAGGATTTCCAAAATCAGAATCCAGACTAAGGGCCTAAACCAGGGCAAGTGAGTACAACACAGGCCATATGAGTCTAGCATAAGTTATATGTTCCAGAACACAATGGAGACTGAGCAAGAACGAACTAATAACCAATGGCCATGTAATTGCATGAAATGGAAGAATCTCTAATGCCAAGTGAGGGTACCCAGACTTTCTAGCCCAAGTGCTATTAACTTGGGGTCCATGGATCCAGAAGACACAGAAGGGCTTTAAGCAGTCCATAAATGCCCATGTACACTTTGGCAAGGCGACTTTTCGTTCAGATTCTCAAAGAAATTCAAGACTCCTCAAAGAGGAGTCTGGGCAATGCAGTTGGATGTGCTTGGAAGCTGTCACAAATACAGGCAGGAACTCCCAAGACAGAATTAGAGACAATTCAAAAGCTGAAGCATCAGTCCTAAGTGAGATTGCTCAGGAGGATTTAAAAGAGAGCAAGGCGGAGAAGAGGAAGGCAAGTTTAACACTGAAGGGACGAGCAGAGGAGAGGGAGTGGTGATGGTGAAGGGATGGCCTGACAATGAGGAGGACAGTCAGCAGAGAGGGGTCTGGGAAGCCCAGGGATAAAGAGTTTTGAGGGGGAGCGAGCAACTGACAGTGAGAAATGCCACACAGAGGTCAAGGGAAAAAAGCACTGAAAATGTGTGTGTAGGATTTAGGAGCTGGAAGGTCAACGTCCAATTCTACAAGTACTGTTTGGGAGAATGTCAGAAACAGAAGTCACCTAGGCTAAGCCATGGAGACGAGAGGGAGAGGTCGGGTTGTTTAAAACTGACTGGTCTTTCAGAGAGGTTGACTGAGAAGAAAAGGAGAAAAAGAGAACCCTGGGTGAGAGAGGGAGAAAGAAATTTCCACACATCACCTCTGGTCAACAAACTATTATGGGCCTCTCAGAATGCTCCAAACTTCTGTCAACTTCTCCCTACATAAGCAGTGGGGTCAGGAGAAGAGAGAACTTTGGTGTTGCAACACCACATGAAAGGGAAGTCTCCGCCTCATCCAAAACTGGGCTTGAGGATTCCATGGCCGCCTCAGTTGGCAGGGAAAACAGGCGGAGGGGACTTGTAAGCCTGTCTAGTCATTAAAGCCAGGCCTGGACAGAGCATTCATTCTCTCTGCCACGGTGAACATTAAAATCTGAAATTGTGAGAGACTGCACAATAGGTATGGAAGACAGAGAGCAGAGGTGGTCTAAAAATAACAAGTATTCCTGGGAGAAAAAAGATTAAATGAAACAAGAACAACAGTCAAGAGTATAATAGAAAAAGAGAGTTTCCTGAGTTGGGGGGAAAGGCTTTACTGTGCTGTGGAGAGTGGAGAGGGACACTCAGACACACTGTGGCGAAAGTTCTGAACCGATAGGATAAAACATTCTACCCAAATACAGGGGAAAAAATCACATACACAAAATAATGGAAACCGGGCTGGCCTCAGACTTGGACTATACAAAAGCAAGGTTCATAGATATTTAAGGAAGAAGTATTATGATGCAAGAATTCCAAACCCAGTTAAATTGTCATATATGTTTAAAGGCAACAAACATATTCACAGGTAAGGTAAGGTCCCCAAAACATACCATTCTTGGATGTTCCTGAAAAAAGAAATTTTTTGCTGAAAAATTCATTTGCAAAATGAATCAAAAATAAAATCTTAAGAATGGGTAGGCTTTATTATGAGAAATTGACAATGTATACTGAAACGGATTCAATATGTATATAACTCTAAATGTGGATAAAATTGAATGTAATGGGGCCGGGCGTGGTGGCTCACGCCTGTAATCCTAGCACTCTGGGAGGCCGAGGCGGGAGGATCGCTCAAGGTCAGGAGTTCAAGACCAGCCTGAGCAAGAGCGAGACCCCGTCTCTACTAAAAATAGAAAGAAATTAATTGGACAACTAAAAATATATATAGAAAAATTAGCCGGGCATGGTGGCGCATGCCTGTAGTCCCAGCTACTCGGGAGGCTGAGGCAGGAGGATCGCCTGAGCCCAAGAGTTTGAGGTTGCTGTGAGCTAGGCTGATGCCACGGCACTCTAGCCAGGGCAACAGAGTGAGACTCTGTCTCAAAAACAAACAAACAAACAAAAAAATTGAATGTAATGGCAAAGTGATTCTTAAAAAAGAGAGGTTTTTATAGATTTTAGAGAGCAGAATCTATTAAACTCCTCTTAAATTTACACACATCAGAAAGAGTCGTGGAAGCAAAATTACTATCTTATATAACTACAGTAACTTTCTCTTTAAAGTAACTATTTTTAAAAGTTTTAAACATCTATAAAAAGTAAAGCAAACAGCATAGAAAAGTAAAAAGCAGAAAGCATAAAACATCATGTCAGAAATAAGGCCAAAAACAGTAGTTGTAAAAATAAATCTAACAATATTTCCTTGCATTGCCCTTTGGACCTAGTGGTAGTGAAGGTTTCCCAATATTGCCAATCTGTGTGCACCTAATCATGCCTGTGTGTTCTCTTAACCCTCACTGTACTTCTGAAAGTAGTTCCTTCTTTTGCCTCAATTTACACCATCTGGAGTTTATACAACTTTTTTTCTGCCAAGACCATGCTTGATAATACATGACAATCTTAATATCAAATTATTATAGAATTTAAAGCTAAAGAGCACTGAGATTTTTTTAAAAACATAATCAATAATGTATATAAAACAATATCAAATAAAGCAAAATTACTTAAAATAAAATTGCAAGAGAAAATTAACAAAAATTATGTAGTGGGAGCTTCTAACATATCATTCTTCATCTGTTATAAATCAAGTAGATAAAGAAAAGGACAAAAAGAACTATACAATATAATTTATGAAGTTGGACTAAAGATAAATATCAAACTCTACATTTTACAGGAAATACATATTTTTTGTCAATTCAACATAGACTTACTCATTTCCTTCATTGTTTATTCTTATCTTCCATAACAGTGCCTTGCGTATAGCATGCACACAATAAATGTTTGTTAAATAGTAAGCAGAGTGCACCTCCCCAAGATTTAATAGAATACTTGTATACACTGATCCTATACTAGGCTTTAAAAAAAAATGCAACACTAGTCTCAAAGCTAAATTTGCATTTAAAACCTACAAATCGAAAATGTTAGAATTTAACATGAAAGATTTGGAACTCTAGGTCCTAAGAGAAGGGATCTGAGGTTCACCATAGGTCTTTCCCTCAAAGGGTTGGCCTGATATGCTGATGTGGCTAAGAGACTGACTATAATACTTGCTTCGTAAGACTGAAATTGAAAACAATTATTAAATAATCCATCCTTATATAAAATGATGGTGCATATTTTTAAATAATTTTCATAATACTTATCAACTCATTTCAAGGAGGGTATCATAAACAAGAGAAAGTCCCAGAGATGTAAGAGAATGATCACAGCATGGCCTGAGGACACGGTGTGTAGGGAGAGACTAAACAAGACGGGGGTTCTTCAGTCTGGAAAAGTGATGGTCAAAGGGAACATTATGCAGTCACAAATGGCTTAGATGAAGTACATACAGATTTAGTCATTAGATTCTAAAATAAAGACTGAGGAGACACAACTTGAAAGTGAATTGTAGTTATTTTAGAACTAACGTAAGGAAGTAGAATCAGAAAACATTAAGTGCCAGAAAGCACTTAAAGACTATCTGCTTGAATTCCTTTGTGTTACATATAAAGAATGGATTTCAACAAACTGATGCTAGGAAAATTAGATGTCTATGTGAAAAAGAATGAAGTTGGACCATTATTTTACATAATATACAAAAAATAACTCAAAATGGATCGAGACCTAAATGTAAGAGCTGAAACTATAAAACTCTTAAAGAAGAAAAGCTTTATGACATTGGATTTGTAATAAATTCTTAGATATGGCAACAAAGGAAAAAAATAGATAACTTGGACTACACCAAAATTTAAAACTGTCATGCATCAAAGGACACAATCGCCAGAGTGAAAAGGCAACTCCATGGAATGGGAGAAAATATTTTCAGATCACATATATGATAAGAGCTTAATATCCAGAATATATAAAGAATGCTATAACTCAACATCAGAAAAACAAATAATCCAATTAAAAATGGGCAAAAGACTTGAATAGACATCTCCAAAGAAGATATACAAGTGGCCAATAAGCACATGAAAAAGATGCTCAATCTCATTAAGCATTAGGGAAATGCAAGTCAAAATCACAATGAGATACCAACTCATAGCCATTAGGATGTTTACTACCAAAAAAAAAAAAAAGAAAGAAAGAAAAGAAAATAACAAGTGTCACTCGTGATGTGGAGAAATTACAGCTCTTGTGCATTGTTGGTAGGAATAAAATGGTGCAGATGCTATGGAAAACAATATGGCAGTTCCTCAAAAAATTAGAAATAGTATTACCATATGATTCAGCAATTCCACTTATAGGTATATACCCAAAAGAATTGAAAGCAGGGATTCAAAGAGATATTTGTACATCTGTGTTCATAGCAGCATTATTCATAATAACCAAAGGGCAGAAGCAACCCAACTGTCCATTGATGGTTGAATGGATAAACAAAATGTAGTATAGATATACAGTGGAATATTATTCATCCTAAAGGAAGGAAATTCTGACACATGCTACAACATGGATGAACTTTGAGGACATCATGCTAATTGCTATACAGTCACAAAAGGACGAATACTGTATGATTCCATGTATATGAGGAGCCTAGAGCAATCAAATTCATAGAAACAGAAAGTAGAATGGTAGTTGCCAGGAGCTGGGGGTAGGGAGAAGTGGGAAGTTATTGTTTAATGAGTATAGAATTTTAGTTTTGTTAGATGACAAGAGTCCTGTGGAAGGATGATAGCACCAAAATGTGAATGTATTTAATGCCACTGTGCACTCAAAAATGGTTAAGACGGTAAATTTTATATTATGTGTATTTTACCACAATTAAATAAAAAGGAACTCATTTCCTTTTCTTCAACCAAAATCTGCTCTTCTTTTTGAGTTTCCCATTTCTGTGGGTGGCACCATCGTACTCCCAGCTGTCCAAGCCAGAAACCTGGCCTCATCCTTGACGTCACCCTCTTCCTCCCTCAACCCATGTAGTCATTCAACAAATACTCACAGATGCCTCACAACAATGTGCCAAGCACGGTGCTCGTGGTTCTCCTTGCAAATGCCTTGAGCCCATGAGGACCTTTGCATCTCACCTAGATCACCACAGCAACCCCTTCCTGCTCCTCTGTGTCTGGCGCTACAGGCTTCCAATCTCTTCTCCACTTTGCTGCAAAAATGCTCTTTCTTTAAAAATGCTCTTCCTCCCTTCTCTCAGCCACTTCAATGGCTCTTCATTGTCATTAAAATAAAGTCCAAAGTCCTTAACATGGTTTATAATCTCCAGTGTCATTTGGCCAATCACTACACTTCTATAGCCTGAACTCTCAGCTTCCTGCATTCTGTTCCCCAGCCACTCCAAAAACTTTCAGTTCCGGAACTCACCAAGCTCCGTCCCTCCTCTCGCCCTTTACACACGCTCATCCTCCTCCATCCCACCTGGACCTTCTTTGCCCAGCCTCTCTCTACCAATTACTCCAGGTCCTAGCTTGTAAGTCACCTATTCCAGGAAGACTTCTCTGACCTAGGTCTGGGCCGGGTGGCCTTCCTGGGGGATTCTGTTTCCCTCGTTCAGCGCTTTGAACACCCCGTTGCGATTGCCTGTCTACCTGCCATTCTAGGGGGGGCCAATAAATTATTCATAAATGAATTCATAAATAGGTCCAGACAGGCTGTAGTCCACTCCTAGTCATATAACTGGGTCACTGCGGTGCCAGCAGTAGAACTAGTACTAGGACTGGAACACCAGGGGCTATGGCCTGGGCTCCTGCTGTTACCATGGCAACGAGGGGGCATCATGGAACTCAGCCGGGAGGGGCTGGAACAGACTCAGAATGACCTGGCCACACGCACACACATACAGATTCTCCAAAGAGAAGCTGCTATACACAAACTATATTGGTTTGACATTGTCCGTGTCTTCCCGTTACACCCCTCCTTGGGTCTCAACTAGCTAAGAAGGCCTGGAATAGAAGGATAACAGAACTGACCAGCTACAGCAATGCCTAAATTCCATTTGACAGAATACTGGATAAAGCAGCTTTTGCCAATATTAAAAACCTTAATTTCATAACCTGTCTTTTATAAAGTGACTCATGCGGCCCCTCTGTGCACGCTACCTGCTGGACAGTGGAGTTTTGCGCACTGCACTAGAGCTCTGTCTTGAAGACATCCAGTGGGGGCTGAAAAGGAAGTGTTTCCCATAATATACTCAACAGACATACATACGGATGCGAGTATACATGTATGGAATATAAATCACTTAAAATAGTCAACACTGTCATCATTTGTAAGAGTAGTGATGTGGAAGGGGAAAAATAAAATCACATCTTTTATTAAATAAAAGACTCCAAAAATACATAAATTAAAACTATAATTTCATCTTCAGTGCTCATGACGTAATTAATCTCTCATATTTTACAGATTTATGTCAACATAGCTTGTCACGGAAATGAGAATTGTGTTATGCACATATCGTGAGCACATTACTTTTCACGGCTGCATAGCACGGCCCTTCTGGGCTCCAGCTGAAACTTGAAAATTACTTTGTAGATAACATTCTGAATGTGAATTTCTTCAAACAAGACTTTCAGGTTCAGAAACAATGCATACATTCTATATAATTCTAAATTCAAAAGAAATAAAGGCTTAGAACTTAAGAATGAATTTTTAAAAATAGGATTATAATTAAATCATATTGAATTAATTATATTCCTGACAAAGGCAATCTCTACTTTAACTCATTGGAAGTGAGATGAGTTTGGCCTTAAGATGGAAGAACAGTGCTATTCTCAAATGGTTATTTAAAAGCAGACAAATACTCTAGTGTTTGTTAGTACCAATCAAAACTAAGAATACAAGAAGAAATACGTATGCTTAGTTTATATAAAATGAGATGTACCATCATCAGCTGCTTTAGTAATTGCTTTAGCTGCATTTTTCTGCACGTCAGGAATTACAGAGTTTTCTGCAAATGAGAGGAGCTTTTTAAGATTCCCTGTCTGCTGAATAAACATCATCGTGTCCAAATCCTCCAGGCAATTGGCTATCACTGAAAGTGCTTCTACATGAAGGTCACTCAATTCCTAATAATAAAAGCAAATACAACTTTAGAAAGCTGTACTAAAAGAAATTTACACTTTCTAAACTTTACTACGAGAGGGACATAATGTAATTAATTTTGCTGTGACAGAGGCCTCAGGAAATAGGAGTTTTGTTTATCAAAGTAGTATCACTCTTCCTAACCATTTGCACCATCTTTTCTCATTTCCCTTACTCCAAAATGTGTTATGGAAAAAAAATAATGCTAGAGGGGAAACTTCCCGTGATGGTAGCCCATGATGTTGCTCCCACAAACTTCCACCAAAAACGATTTCAAAATCGGGAGATTTTTTGAAAAAGCAGATAGAAGCTGATGAAAATCTATTCCTTAAAACTTACAACTGGTAGGGAGGAGTGTTGTGAGTTTGTAGCTATCTTGCCTGAGGAATCTCCCAAACCCCCACTGCCTTGCCTGTACAGCTAGGAATTTAAGGGGTAAATCCTGAAAGTGAGAAAAGTATAGAAAGGGTGATCCACCATCATGGCTTTCCACACGGCATTGCTTCTGACCGAGGAACTCACTTCGTAGCAAATAAACTGTGGCAACGGGCCGGTGTTCAAGGCATTCACTGGTTTTACCATATTCCCCACCTTCCTGAAGCAGCTGGCTTGATACAAGCCTAGAGGAGACCCCAGGGACTTTGCTGAAAATAAACATGCAGGGACTAGAAAGTGATATATATCTTGTCCAGGAAAGAGGGAGCTGTGCTAGGTGAGATTTGTTAATTTGCTGCTTTTTAAATAGGGTGCATTCCTCAAGCTGTGTGCAGCTCAGCTGGCAGAAAGCTGAAGCCTTACTGGCCTGGGGTGTCCGAGCTCAGAGCCCGAGGCTGGCAGAGGAGCTGTGCTGACCACCAGACTACAGAAGCTCTGGGGAGGCCTCCAGGGAGTCAGGCTAATATAGCAGCAACTAGAAACTGTAAGAGCTGATCTGTTGAACACCACAAGAGAGACAGAGCTTGCAGCCGACTGCCTCCTAGAACAAAATATCAGCAATCCTCAGAAGAAGACAACAGATTCTGGACTTGCTAGAATGTATTATCTACCATGTTCATTTTTAACCCAAAATTACTAGACATGCAAAGGAACAGGGAAGTGTTATTCAAACTCAGGGGGAAAAAAAAGCAGTCAGTAGAAATCCACTCTGAATAGGGCCAGGGGTTGTTGAATCAAGTAGTTGAAGACTTTAACGCAGCTATTATAAATATGTTCACAGAGGAAAGCTCAACAGAGAAATAAAACTTCAAAAATGGAAACTTTAGACTTGAAAAGTACAAAAATTAAAAAGAAAAACCCAATCTCAGGTGAGGATGGGAGAAGCTCTTTTATTTTTCACTCTGTATGTTTTTGTATTCTTTGAATTTCTCCCACTAGAATATATGTATATTTGTTCTGAAAAAAACATCCTTCTCATGTATTTCCTAACTCTGATCATAAATAAGTTTTTCAACTTTTCTGAGCCTCGTTTTTCAAATTTTTAAAATGGGATTAATAATACAATAATTATATTGTTATATGTATAATGATATAATCATTATCCTTTCTTTCATTTATAGATTAAAATATTATTATATTCTTCAAAGAATTACAAATTTAATAAAGTCACCCTGCAGTGCCCACCCCCCAGGCCAGCAGGTGAGCAAGCGAAGCTGCATCTGTATTTACAGCCACTCCCGTCGCTCGTATCACTGCCTGAGCTCCGCCTCCCTGCTACCCCCTAAGCCATGGAAAAATTGTCCTCCATGAAACTGGTCCCTGGTGTGAAAAAGGTTGGGGACTGGATAAAGCCTACCACATAGTAGATGTTTCCATCCCCTTTCCTGATTAAAAGAAGACTGGTGAAATATCAGATAGGTGAGAATTCTGCGACATATCAGACAAACCTAGGTTCATCCCTGTAGTTGATCACTTTATACCTATGTGACATAGGACAAATTAAGTAACCTCTCTGGTTTCAGTTTCTGTTTTTAAAAACAGGATAAAATATTTGCTATATAGTTGTTATTAGAACAGTGTATCACTAATGTAATCACATGGGATCACGTATGGGATCAACAAATCAAAGGCAGGTAGGTTTACGTGGCAGGGGACACGCTTATGCCCTTACTGCTCTTTTACGTTGTACTTTGTTTCCCCAGTTCTGTATTATTAAGCTCTGAGGTTTGGTTTTTTAGAAAAAAATATAAATACTGGATAGTTTGAAACTTACTACAAAGTTATTACTCTTCAATCTGTTCTCCTTCAATCTATTCTTGTCTCCTGAATTTCTAAGAGGTACTAAGAGTAGATTTCTGTTATTAGAGTTAATTTAATTTACTAAATATTAAAGTAGGGACAATGGATCTGAAATCTGTTTATTACCATCTCACTGTGGAGTCAAGATATTGGACACTTTAGAAGCTATCTGAATCACTTCAAATCAATTAAATGGTATCAGTAAATTGCTAGGTTGGTTTTTGTAACTAAGAGATCCTAGAAGGCATACATATTCTTAAAGTATGTAATTCATTCCTAAGGAACTTACTAGCAACTATGGAAATTTAGCTCCAATATTTATCAAGATGTGTCTAGAAGATAAATTACTCTTCTTGCTTTATTCCAGAGAAAACCATGATACACAAAGGTTGAAAGACTCACTCTAAGTGTTTCAGGAAATCAGCAGGAAGACCATAAACAAGAATTTTAAAATCTTAAATCTTCTAAACCAGAAGACTTTTTAAAATTAGTTTATAATGGCCCCTACACTTAGTCTGATTTAATCAGGCAAATTTATGTGGCAATAAGCAAATTAGTCCATTAGACTTAGTACACCATGCTTAAAGATAATAAACTTTCACTTTTTAAAAATAATCTACAATTCATATTTTATAACAACATTTATGAGAGATGTGTTTCCTTATAGAGAGTTGAATGAATGTTGAAAATACCTTAGCTTCTAGGATCTTAAGAAGCTGGTCCAATCCTTGACTGTCTCTTAGCATTACTTGGACCTCCTTATCATTTGTAATAACAACTAAGGTTTTGAGAGCCAACAACTGAATAATTGGATATTCCGATTTCAAGAGATCTAATATAGGAAGCATTGCATTTAGTTCTTGAAGTGTAATTCGACACTGAAAATCCTGTCATAAAATACAAATGATCAAATCAGTAATTTTTTAGGCAAAATACAAACAATCTCAAGAATGAAGAAATTCTACTTTCTAACAAAGGATATAAGTTGTGATTTTCCCATCTTTTATTTCACATTTCCCTCCAAAATAACTCACAATAACTCAAAAATAAGCAAACTCTCAATTGACAACATCAAACTATTCATTGTAACACTGCAGACATTGTCAATAACAGGAAACACAGGTGATCTATGACTTTTGTATTATAGCATCCATTGTTTCTTTATTGTACAGCAAATTCCTATTACTATAAACAGCATTACAATAAAATCTCTGCATAATGAAGTTCTTTTCACACTCTGAACACTGTTTCAAATAGTAATTGATAAAATAAAATGAGGGCATTGGTTCCTTATTATCTCCATTCAAATGGATTGTTCATGAAGTACCTATTTGTGTGCAGTGCTGTTGATGGGCCCTGGACATGCAAATTTACAGCAGGTTTAGTTCAAATGCATGACCTTGATTTAAGACATTTACAATATCAAAGCATCATTATGGTTTAGACAAGTTGTTCTGCATGCATGTTTATGCATGTGACAGTGAGGGAGAGGGTGGTTGGGATGAGCAATGGGGAAAACAAGTGAAGAAGCCATAAAAAACTCCCAACTTGGACTATTAAGTCATGACATCTTTACTCAAAACGTGGTAAACACAAAATAGCATTAAAGGTGTAAGCATTAACACTTACAGGTTAGCTTTACCCTGCCCACCCTTCAACTGATCTCTAATATTCAACTTCCTTTAGATATAATAATTGCAGATTGCTTTTTGTTATGGGTGGAATTTTGTCCCCCCAAAATATATGTTGAAGTCCTAACCCCAGTACCTCCGAATGTGACCTTATTGGAAACAAGGTCTTTGTAGATGTAATTCGTTAAGAGGAGCTGATCCCAGGGTAGGGTGGGCCCTTAATAGCATCCTTATAAGATTGGTGTCCTCATAAGAAGAGAGACGACAGAGGGACAGATTGCCAGGATGCAGCCACAAGCCAAGGAAGGCCAAGGACTGACGGCCACCACCAGAATCTGAGAGGAAGTGAGGAAGGAGTCTACTCAGTCTCAGAGAGGGTGTGGCCCTACTGACACCTTGATTTTGGACTTCTAGCCTCCGGAACTATGACTGCCTGTAGTTTTAAGCCACCCAGTTTGTAGTACTTTGTGACAGCAGCCCTAGGAAAACTAACACGCTGTAATTAGCTGGTACTTCTGTTGTTAAGAATTGTGGAGGGGATTATTTTCATTTAAGAAAAATATAGGGCTATTTAAACTGGTGTTTTTATATTTTCAGCTGCTCTACAGCTTATCAAATGCATGTGGTCATCGTTAAGGAAGCTGAGCAGGAAAAGCAGCAGAGAGGGCTGCCCAGAGAGTGTGGGGGAAGCTGCGGGTGAGAGGGGGTGTGGGCTAGAGGGGCTGGAGGGGAAAGATAGGATGATGGGGGAGGGGAAAGTGGGCAGTTTCTTTCTGTTACAAAGGAAAACAGCACAGGGGGGTAGTATCTTGCTATTGTGAACAATGAATTCTGTTCAGTATACTCTAATCACTAGGTTTTTACCAATAAATAAATCTAATCCAAAATCTTGGTACACAGACTAGGGTATATATTACATCCAATGTGCTCAGATCAGCAGGTAGATCAATAATAGGAACTGCCCAGGTTCAACAGGAACATTAGATTTCCTGTTTCAGAAGAAGTACATCTTGTCTAGTCTAATCCCACCTTAATTTGCTTGCCATTCTATTCTTTAAAAATAGAAATACATTTCTAAAACACTTTTTCATGGGAAACAATTACTTTATAAAACATGAAAATTGAAAGATATTTACACAAAACTTCTATTATTTTTTCTCTGAGTGATAAATGCTACATATTAATAGTACTAAGAAGAACTGATGATGTAAAACAGGTGAGTTATTAAAAGCTTTTTTTTTCCTGTTTTTAATGGGAAAATAAATTCTGTAATCACCTTTTGTCAAAACACTTTTTAGAAATTAACCTTACCTGCACCAAGTTGTAAATGCATTCAATAGAATTCTTCTTTACATCCGGGTCTGGGCTACTCAGAAGTCTGACGAGAGGTTCTAATCCACCTTGTTCAAATATTTGTGCTTTACCAGTGTACTCTACGGACATGTTTGCGAGACAAAGACTGGCAAACTCATGGATAACTACTTCTTCTGTACATCAAAAATAAATAGCACAAGAATGACAAATGCTTATTCAACCACTGCTTTAAAATATGCTTTGAAAAACCAAAGCTCCACAAATCACACCTTGCTTAGAGCCTACCGTTTTTATAAACTCAAACTGGAGCGTGGCTTGAGAGATTTGAATGACAATTCACAACTGCTATTTCATGAACTATTTTCAATACGTAATTTAATCAAACATAAAAAATAAACTGGTTCTATTTTTTTTTGAAACAGATGTAGGATGCAAAGTTACCTTCGGGAGCGAGCTGGGCAATGAGAGAACTCATGACATCTAACTCCCTTAGCAATTTTCTAATATCACCTACAAAAGAAGAAACAGAACGTTAATGTTTATTAATAATAACAATGGCAACGGCTATTGAATAGTCTCTTATGGGATAGGCAATAGTATTATCTAATTTTACAGAAAAGGAAATTGAAGCTCAAAATCACACAGCAAGTGGAGGGGCAGGTTCCATACCCAGGTCAGCCTGACCCCACACAGACTCTAACTGATGTTCCTTGGCCCTGAGCCATGCCTCCTTCCAAAACATTGGGAACAATAACCGCAAATGTGCAAGATGTGCCTAGAACACATATCAGAAAAGTTGAGTTATTGTGCCCTACATTTGTTTATTATATAATTATAATTCTTTTGTTTTGCTGGGAAGTTATTTTTAAATTTTGATTTTGATAAAACCTGTAAAGAATGCAGATGAGAATTATCCCAGCCTATTTCAATTAATACATCTTGATTGCTTACATTTGATTTGACTGTCAGAAATGCCAAAACTGCTTAAAAATATAAAAAAGTGTACAGATTTTTTTAAAGCGCACTTTTGTACTATTGGTATTAGCCTAATTGAGGCAGGACAGGTACGCCTACGCGCCAGGCCCTAACCTCAGTTCTGCTACTAATCACCTGCGTGATTTGGGGCAAGCAACCTAATCCTATGAGGTATCTTTCCTATTTTTAAAGTGAGGAGTTGCACGAGAGGTATTACAAAGTAACGTTGTTTCTCAAATTCATTATAAAACAAGAAATTTTAAAATCTTCCCTTTTTTTGGTTATAAATTTTCCCTTTTTTGGTTTTTGGTTATACATTCAATATGGCTCTAACACAGAGTTATTATACAGACAATCCTCGAGAGAAACGTAGAAGGCCCCATAATTCAAGTGATTACTCCCTTATTTAACTTCTCTATGCCTCAACTGCCTATATGTAAAGAAAATCGTAATAGCACCTACCTCCCAGGGTTGTTTGTTAGGATTAGATGATTTAACATATAAATGGCACTTAGATCAGTGCTACATAAGTGTTAACGAGTATTGTGATCAGAATCTGACAATCTTGGGGGGACACCCACTCCACCATGACTGTCCTCGTCCTGCCATCTCTGGGTAAACACTCCCAGAGCCCCTGCCCTCCAGCACAGCCACCCCAGGGTTCCTGAAGTTGCTGCCGTCCACTAACCGTCCCAACGAGTCCCCTGCCCTCAGCACGGCAGGTGCTGCGAGACCGGGCTCTGCAGCTAAGGTCACAATGGCACAGATGCCACACACAACCTCCTGTCCTCCTCTGCCCATCCTCCACTCTTAACTGTCTCTGAAGACACTGATGCCACCGTCCCTGCTGGACACCAGGGAATAAGGAGACCTCACTGTCACCGCCCAGGGTCCAGGAAGAAGAAGGGGCAGGAAGTAGGGGAAGGAATCTGTGCTCGTGTTTTCCTGAGACCATGGTAAGAGGGGGAAAGTATAGTGATTTTAGCCACGTACCATGATAGAGACACATGTTTCTTCCTAGAAGCCTGAGTGAGGTTCACATTAGAAATCAGTCCCCACTAATGGTGTCATTTAAGATTTATTATAAGTTACAAGGCTTTTATCAGCAGACTCAAAAACTACCACTATAACATAGGGAAATGATAAAGAACACATATCCTATTCATAAGTCAGAGACTGACTTTATTGGCATGGTTTTAGTCAAACTGAAATTCTAATAGACATGATAGCATATATTAATATGCTAATACTATTATACCATCATATTAAACATATGAAAATATTCCAAACAAGTAATAGGTCTGATTCAAAAAGTAAATACATACCTAAATTTATTTTTAGCAAAATATAGTTTGCAGTTCCAAAAAAAATCAATTTATCAAAACTCTTTACTCTGGGCTTCACTCACTATGGAATATATAAGAAGTGTGACATACATATAGGCAGGCAAATAACATTACACTAACTCAAGGAAAAAGCTACTATAATTTGGAGAGAAAAGGATTGCTCTCCCAGCTTGTGAGACTGGAACGTATAACATCAACTTAGGAGTTTTTGCATGGATATATGTGCACATATTTTTATATTTTAAAAATATTCCTTAAAATACAAAACAAACATTTATTCCATTATACTGATTTAACTTTTTTGTTAACATTAAAGTCAGTTTAAATAAAATTAAAATAAATCCCTTAATGTTAAATTTAAAGGAAAGAAGCTCATTCCTCATTAGTATAGTGGTGAGTATCCCCACCTGTCATGTGGGATACCAAGGTTCGAGTCCCCAGCAGGGAGAAGCAGGCACTTGCCTTGCCAGGTGCGGTGACTCACGCCTGTAATCCTAGCACTCTGGGAGGCAAAGGCAGGAGGATCACTTGAGCTCAGAAGTTCGAGACCAGCTTGAGCAAGAGTGAGACCTTGTCTCTACTAAAAATAGAAAAAATCAGCCAGGTGTGGTGGCGAGCACCTGTAGTCCCAGCTACTCGGGAGGCTGAGGCAGGAGGATCGCTCGAGCCCAGGGTTTGAGGTTGCAGTGAGCTCTGATGACACCGCTGCACTCTAGCCCAGGGGACAGAGTGAGACTCTGTCTCAAAATAAATAAATAGAAAACAAAAGAAAGATAAGGCATTCCACGAAAGTATTTATTTTAAAAAGTTGCTACTTACTATTCGAAGCCAGGATTCCAAATATCATAGTAGCATTTCTTCTTACAATTTTGTCTTCATGGGTGAGCAGTTTAGTTAAAGGTTCCACAGCTCCAAGTTCAAGGAGGGTTGCTTTATTTTCCTCACCTGGCATCACAGGTAAAATAAAATCACACATGGATATCATTCATCTCATCAGCACTCACCTTTGTGTCATTTTTTGTCACTCCAATTTATTTGCCATTTGCCTTTCACATTCCTCCTGGCTTCCACTCATATTTCTCTCAGAATAAACTTGGAGCACAGGTAGCGCGGACACGTCCTGCTCTCCCTTCTCCCTAATGTCTACAAAGCTGGTGTCATCTTGTCTTCAGTTCTGAGCTCACCATGCAGCCCCTTGAAGGGGTCCCTCCTGTTCACCCCATCGATGTTGTCACCACATCCAAGTCTTTCTTATCTCTCTTTATCCTGCTCAATGACCGCTGTGTTTTGTTTGCCTTTTCCACCCTAACTTACCTTCCCAGGAGGACAGATGCTCTTTCTGCCCTATGCTGTCACATCCTTGGTGCCAGCACAGTGCCGGGGATGTAATAGGCACTCAATAAATACTCACTTGCATGATTAATTAGTTCTAGCAGATTTCTGTAGATTCCATAGGATTTTCTATATATGTAATATGGTTAATTTTATGGTTAACTTGACTGAATTAGGGATGCCTAAGGAAGCTAAGGTTAAAACATTATTTCTGGGTGTGTCTATAAGGGTATTTCTGGAAGAGATTAGCATTCGAATCAGTAGACTGAGTAAAGAAGATATGCCTTCCCAATGTGGGCAGGTAACATACAATTTGCTAAGAGCTCAAATAGAACAGAAAGGTGTAAGAAAGGAAAATTCTCTCTTCTTGAGTTGGTACATCCATCTTCTCCTGCCTTCCGACATTAGCCCTCCTGTTCTGGGCCTTAGGACCCCAGGACCGTATACCAGCAGCATTGGTTCTCAGGTCTTTGGGCTCAGACTGAATTACACCATTGGCTTTTCTGTTCTTCAGCTTGCAGACAGCACATCATGGGACTTCTCAGCCTCCATAATCACATGAGCCATCCCCATAATAAATCTCCTTGTATAATATATACTTATGGCCGGGCCGCAGTGGCTCATACCTACAATCCTAGCAGTCTGGGAGGCTGAGGCAGGTGGATCACTCAAGGTCAGGAGTTTGAAACCAGCCTGAGCAAGAGCGAGACCCCATCTCTACTAAAAATAGAAAGAAATTAATTGGTCAATTAAAAATATATAGAAAAAATTAGCCGGGCATGGTGGCAGATGCCTATAGTCTCGGGAGGCTGAGGCAGGAGGATGGCTTGAGCCCAGGAGTTTGAGGTTGCTGTGAGCCAGGCTGATGCCACTGCACTCTAGCCCAGGCAACAGGGTGAGATTCTGTCTCAAAAAAAAAAAAAATATATATATATATATATATCTACCCCTATATATGACCCATTGTTCTGTTTCTCTAGAGAACCCAGAGTGATACAATTTAAAAGATTACAATAATAAGGGAAACTGGGATGAGGTATATGTGAAATCTACTTCCCACTCATTTTTCTGTAAACCTAAAACTGCTCGGAGAAAAAAAGTTTAGTAATTAAAAAAAAGATACACTATAAACTGCGAGAAAATTTTTGCAAATTATATATCTGATAAAAGAGTAAAGGAATATATTCTATATATCCAGAATATATAGAGAACTCTCAAAACTCAATGAGAAAACAAACAACTAAATTAAAAAACATGTTTGAGCAAATGATTTTAAAAGATACTTCACCAAAAAGCATATGTGGATGGCAACAAAACGCATTTCGCTTAACATCATCAGTCATTGGGGAAATGTAAATTAAAACCATGATGAGATTCCACTTCATACCCACTAGGATTAACATAATCAAAAAGATGAACAAGTGTCAGCTAGTGGGTGGAGAACCTGGAACCCTCACACAATGCTGGTGAGATTGTCAAATAGCAGAATCACTTTGGAAAATGGTTTGGCAGTTTCTTAAAAAGTTAATGCACACCTACCATATGATCCAGCCAAATTGTGGTCTATACATACAATGCAATAGTATTCGGCAATAAAAAGGAAAGAACTATGATACATGCTACAACATGGATCAGTCTCAAAATAATTAGGCAGAGAGAACAAAGCCAGATTATGTCCTCTTCTATAAATCAAATAAAGAATTCTACTTCTTCTTTTCTAATCTGGATGCCTTTTTATTTCTTTTTCTTGCCTGATTGCATTGTCTAGAACCTCCCATACAATGTTGAATAAAAACATCTTTCTCTTGCTCCTGATCTTAGGGGGAAAGCATTCAGTTTTTTACCACTAAGTATAATGTTAGCTATAAGTTTTTCAGATACCCTTTATCAGGTAGAGACAGTTTGTATCTATTCCTACTTTAAAGAGATATTGGATTAGGAGAGGATGTTGGATTTTGCTGAAAAGTTTTTTTGTACTTATTGAGATGATCACATTTTTTTTTCTTTTTAAAAATATGGTATATTAGTTTCCTATTGCTGCTGCAACAAATTACTATAAACTTACAGTTTAAAACAACGTAAATTTGTTATTTTATGGTTTGGAAGTCAGAAGTCTGAAATAAGTCTCAGTAGGTGAAATTCAACGTGTTGACATCTATATTCCTTTTTTAAATTTTATGGAAGAATCCATTTCCTTTTCTTTTCCAGAAAGGATTCCCTGGCTAGTGGGCCCTTTTCATCTTCCAAGCCAGAAATCACAGCATTCTGACCTCTGTTTCCACTGTCACATCTTCTCTTACTCTGACTCTCTTGCCTCCTTCTTTCATCTGAGGGCCCTTGTGATTATGTTGACCCACCTGGATAATCCAAGATAACCTTCTCATCTCAAAGTCAGTTGATTAGCAACCTCAGTTCTATCTGCAACCTTATTTCCCCCTTGCCAGGTAACATAATATAGTCATAGCTTCCAGGGATTATGATGTAGATATTTTGGGGTTATTCTTCTATTAATACCTGCCACACATGGGTAAAATTCCTTGATTGATTTTTAGATGTTAAACCAACCTTACAATCTAGGGATAAGAGTCATTTGGTCATGATGTATTAGCTTTTTTATACATTGTTGAACTTAATTTGCCAATATTTTGTTTAGAATTTTTACATCTACGTTCGTTAAACATATTGACCTGTAGATTCCTTTTCTTGTAATGTCTTTTTCTGTTTTGGGTATAGGGTAACAGTAGCTTCACAGAATGAATTGAGAAATATCCCATCCTTTTCAATTTTCTGAAAGTGTTTATGTATAATTAGTATTATTTCTTCCTTAAATATTTGGTAGAATTCACCAGTGAAACCGTCTGGGCTTGGAGTTTCCTTTGTGAGAAGGTTTTTTTTTTTGTTTTTTTTTTGAGGCAGAGTCTCACTTTGTTGCCCCGGCTAGAGTGCTATGGCGTCAGCCTAGCTCACAGCAACCTCCAGCTCCTGGGCTCAAGCGATCCTTCTGCCTCAGCCTTCCAAGCAGTTGGGACTACAGGCATACACCACTATGCCCAGCTAATTTTTTCTATATATTTTTAGCTGTCCAAATAACTTCTTTCTATTTTTGGTAGAGACAGGGTCTCACTCTTGCTCAGGCTGGTCTTGACCTCCTGAGCTCAAACGATCCACGGGCCTCGGCCTCCCAAAGTGCTAGGATTACAGGCATGAGCCACTGCACCCAGCCTGTGAGAAGGTTTTTAATGACACATTTCAATTTTTGTAATACATATCAAGCTATTCAGGCTATTTTTTTCTTTAGTGAGCTTTGAAAGTTTGTGTCTTGAAATAAATTTGTCCACTTAATCTAAGTTTTATATTTATTGTATTAATTCATTTATAATAATCCTATTATCATTTTAATATCTGTAGGATCTGTAGTGATGTCCCCTCTCTCATTCCTAATATTGATAATTTGTCTTATCTCATTTTATTTACAAATCCAGCTAGAAGTTTATCATTCTTATTGATCTTCTCAAAACTCAGCTTTTCATTTTATGGCTTTTATCTATTTTTTTTCTGTTTTCTATTTTATTGATTTCTGCTTACATATCTATTATATCCTTATTATTATTAAATTTGGCTTTAATTTGTTCTTCTTTTTTCTAGTTTCTGAAGGTGGAAGCTGAGCTTATTGATTTGATACTTTTCTTGTTTCTAACATGGGCATCTAGTGCAATAAATTTCTCTCAAAATACTCTTTTAGTAGCATCCCCATACTGTTTTAACTTTCAATTTTGACTTTTATTTTGATTTCTTCTTTGATTCATAAGATATTTAGAAGTGTGTTATTTACTTTCTAACAAATGGTTATCCACAGTTCTTTGTGTTATTGATTTTTAATTTAATTATACCGTGGTATGAGAATATATTTTATATGATTGACATCACTTAAAACTTATTGAGGCTTATTTTGGGGCCCTGAGTATGGCCTATTTGGCTAAATGTTCTGTATCCACTTGAAAAGAATGTGTGCTCTGCTGTTATTAGAATGTTCTGTAAATATTAATCAGGTTAAATTCATTGATATTGGTGGTCAAATCTTTTACATCCTTATAGATTGTTGTCTACTTGTTCTTTCATTTATTGGGAGAGGGGTATTGAAATTCTCAGCTTTAATTGTGGATATCTATTTCTCGTTGCATCACTAACTTTATGTATTTTGAAGGTCTGATATTAGGTACATAATTGTTTAGGGCTTTTTACAGCCCCTTGATTAATTGACCTTTTATGATTATGAAATGACCTTCTTTATCTCTGGTTCTACTCTTTTCTCTGTTTACTTTTCTCATATTACTATTTCTGACATTAATACTCCAGCTTTCTTTTGATTAATGCTAGCATGAGATAGCTTTTCTCATCCTTTTAACTTACTTATGCCTTTATATTCTAAGCACATTTCTTGAAGGCAGCATGTAGTTTTGTCTTGCTTTTTATCCAATATGACAATCTCTCCCTGTTAATTAAGGTATTTAGACCATTTATATTTTATTTCATTATTAATATGATTATATTAATGTTTAAATCTAACATGATTGTTTTTTTGTTTGTCCCATTATTCCTTATTTTCCTTTTTTCTTCATTTTCTGCCTTTCTTGTATAAATGGAAATTATTTATGATTCCATTTTATTTCCTTTGTTGGCTTATTTGATATTCTCTGTTTTGTTATTTTAGTGGTTGCATTAGGGTTTGCAGTATACATCTTGACTTATCACAGTCTACTTTCAAGTGGTACTATATCTATTACAAGAACCTTACAATAGGATACTTCTATTTTTTCCCTTTCCACCTTGGTGCTGTTGTTGCAATATAATTTAATTTATACATATGTATTAGACTGTACAATATATGATTATTATTTTATTTAAAATAATAAATTTGCTTTTAATGTGATTTAAGTAACAAAAAAATCTTATATGTTACCATTTTTAGTGTTCTGTATTCTTTTGTGTAGATCTATATTTCCATCTTGTGTTATTTTCCTTCTGCTTGAAGGGCCTCTTTTTACCATAATTAGTAGTGTGGGTCTGCTGGTAATAAAGTATTTTCGCTTTTGTATATCTAAAAAAAGACTGTATTTCAACTATATATATATTTTTTTTTTTTTTTTTTGAGACAGAGTCTTACTCTGTTGCCCTGGCTAGAGTGCTGTGGCATCAGCCTAGCTCACAGCAACCTCCAACTCCTGGGCTCAAGCGATCCTTCTGCCTCAGCCTCCCCAGTAGCTGGGACTACAAGTATGTGCAACCATCCCCGGCTAATTTTTTCTATATATTTTTAATTGGCCAATTAATTTCTTTCTATTTTTAGTAGAGATGGGGTCTCGCTCTTGCTCAGGCTGGCTTCAAACTCCTGACCTTGAAAGATCCACAACACCTTGGCCTCCCAGAGTGCTAGGATTACAGGCATGAGCCACCGCATCTGGCTTTCGACTATATTTTTGAAAGATTTTTTTTTTCTGGGTATAGAAATCTGTGTTGAAAGTTTTTATCTTTCTTTCAGCACTTTAAAGATGTTGCTCTACTGACTTCTTATTTGTAGCATTCCTGATGATAAGTCATCTTTACTTTCATTTTTTATTTATTATTTCTTGTCATTCTTATCTTTGTTCATCAAAGTGTAACATGTTTTCCCCCTCTGGCTATTTTTCAGATTTTCTCTTTATCACTGTTTTTAAACAATTTGTGATGTATCTTGGTATAGTTTATTTCATATTCTTTGTGCTTGGATTTTGACAAGCTTCTTGGATCTGTGGACTTAAGGGTTTTCATCAGATTTGGGGAAACTGGCTATTATTTCTTCAAATACTTTTTCTGTTCCTGTCTCCCTTTTTCAGAGACTCCAATAACACTTATATTGGGACTTTGAATTTTTCCCATAGCTCACTGAATCTCTGTTCATCTTTTTAAAATATCTTTTCTCACCGTGCTTCATTTTGGATAGTTTCTGTTTCTTTGTCTTCAAGTTCATTAACCTTCTCTTCTGTAATTTCTATTGCTATTAATCCAAGCCCATGTATTTTTCATCTCAGACCTTGAAGTTTTCATCTCTAGAAATTTTAGAGTATTTTGGTCTGTTTTCTATCTTCCTAATCTTAACTTGCTTTCTGAACATATAGAATATAACTATAATTAATCTTTTAATGTCATTTTCTGCTAATTCTAACATCTGGGTCAGTTTTGATTTACTCGTTGATTTATATCTTATTATGAATTGTTTTTTCCTGCTTCTTTTCATGTCTGGTAATTTTTTATTGGATGCCAGGTTGTGAATTTTAACCTTGTTGGGAAATGGATATTTCTGTACTCTTGAAATTTTTTTATGGGCACAATTAAGTTACTTGGAAACAGTTCGATCCTTTCAGGTCTTGCTTTTATGGTATGGGAACAGTGCTCAATATAGGACTAATCATTTCTCATACTGAGGCAAGACTCCTCTGTGTATTCTACACAATGCTCCATGAATTTTGAGGTTTTTCAGTCTGGCTGATGAGAACAGGCACTACTTCTAGCCCCATGTGAGTACCAGGCACTGTTACCTCAATCATTTGGGGTGCCTCTTCGTCTGATTGACTAGTTTCCTCACATCTATGTGCTGCTCAGCTGAATACTTGAGTGGATACATTTTCATATCTCCCAAGTTTTCTCTCTTTTTGAAACTCATTCCTTTCCTTATTTTGTCCTGAAAACTCTAAATGCCTCTGTCTCTCTGGATTCTCATGTCTGTCTTCTTAACTCAGAGGGCCCACGAGGTCATCCTTTCCTGTGCTATGGCTTTGAAACTCTCTGTAGTCAACAAGCCAGGACAATCATAGGGCCTATTTCCTTTGTTTCTTATCTCTCCGTGATCACTGCCTTTTATTGTCTGATGTTCAGTATCTCACCAACAGTTATTTCATATATTTTGTCTATTGTTGTTGTTGTTTCAGGCAGTAGGGTAAATCTAGTTCCTTGCTCCATCTTGGCCAGAAGGCAAAGTCCCACCATTTATCTTTTTTAAAATTTTAGAAAATACTGCTATTAATAGTATAAAACACCAGACTTACAATAATTTCCACATTGATTTCACATGACATACGTGCCTATTTCTTTACCTCATGTTATACAAAAAGAGATAATATATAATTAGATACATATGACAGCCAGATGACATATGATGACTCTACAAGGCTGAATGGGATTTATTCTGCCAGTAGTTGCATAATCTAACATCTCCCTGAAATTTGACCCAGAAATCCACACAATCCACTCATGAAGGCATGATACATTCCAGAGCCACTCTGTTTTTCATCTGGATTCCCAATGGTGACCAGGGTGACAAAGCAAGGTGAGTATTATACCATTTGCTAATTGAATGATTTGTTGTTCTCTTAAGCAAGTTCTAAAACAATATTTAAAGTATCATTTCTTTAAAATAAAATTGTTCCTGTTTTTGTTTGAAAAGTTTTATTAAAAATGCTAAACTCTCTTCAAATTTTCTCAATTATTAAAATGTCACATAATATAAAAGTCTAATTTTGTCACCATTTGATGAACTAAAACCTCGTATGTTTGTAAATTCTCTTATGAACAAAACTTTCCATAGAATCTGACTTTTAATGTTTATAATTTTCAATAAACTTAATTGTTTTATAATTTTAGTTTTACAGAAAATAACAAAGATAGTACAGAGAATTCCCACATACCCCAGATCCAGTTTCCCATGTTAAAACATTTGATACTAGTATGGTATATTTTTTACAATTAATGAACCAATATTAATATGTTATTATAAAGTCCTTAGTTATTTGGATTCCCTTAGTTTTAACCTAACATCTTCCTTCTGTTCCAGGATGCTATCTGGGTTCCCTAAGTCATTGGGTCATAACATGTCCTTAGCTTCTCTTGGCCATAAGAGTTTCTCTGACTTTCTTGGTTTAGATAGCCATAACAGTTTTGAGGAGTATTGATTAGGTAGTCTGTAGAATATCCCTGAATTAGGATTTGTCTGATTTTTTTTTACCATGATTAGACTGGGGTTATGGATTTTTGGGAAAAATAATACAGAAATAATGTGCCATTTTCATCACATCATATCAAAGACACCTGTTATTGCCGTGACTTATCACTGATGGTGTTGATTTGATCACCTGGCTGAGGCCGTGTTTGTCCGGTTCCTCCACTGTAAGCTCATTCTTTTTTCCCTGTTTCTATGTGGGACTCTTGGGAAAGAAGCCACCTCACACCTCAAGAGTGGGAAGTTATATTTTACCTCCTTAAAGGCAGAGTATCTACATAAATTATTTAGAATTCTTCTTCGTGAGACATTTGTCTTTTCTCTTCCATTTATTTATTTACTCAATCATTTATTCATATCAGTATGGACTCAGATATATATTTTCTACTTGGGTTATAATCCAATACTACTTTGTTTTGTTGCCCAAATTGTCTCAGCTTTGACCACTGGGAGCTCTCTTAGTTCCTGTGACGTTTACAATTTTTAAAACTACAATGAAACCTTCAAAATGACTATTCTATCCAGTGACTAAATTACTCCTTAAAATGCAGTTAGGCACTTAGGGAGACACATTACTTTCAGGTGATGCCTTACATGAGATTCTGGTAGTCTTAAAGAATTCATATGACAGGAAATAAGTTAAAGACTAGGGGGAAAAGTGCCATCAGGTAAAAAATATTTTAAGAAACTTACAAAATAGAAAAGTAAACTGAAAAACCCCAACCTTTTAATGCAAATTTATAAATGGCTTCACATGCTTTAGCCAAAATTTCTTCTTCTGTAGAATGAAGCATTAACACCACTGTTGCTGCTTTTTTGCTTTCAATTGTTAGTGGATCAAACTGAAAGGCAAAAAGAAAAATACTACGTTCACATATATGCTTTAAAAATCATACAAAAAATGAATGGTATCTTAAAACTTTAAGAGAACATAGTCTTTCAAAGAGTATGTGTCATTTCCCAACAAGTGCATTATAAAGTTTTTATTTTAAAAATCATCACTGCTAGAGAAACAATTGTCAGTACTAGTGGCTTGGAATTCCTGGGATATGGTGGGAAGAGCAAAACATTTTGGAATCTAACAGATCTAGTTTCCCAATTCAGCTGTGTGGAGTCAAACAAATTTCTCAAGCTCCTAGAATGTCAATTTCTTTTTCTGTATAATGGGGATAATAGTACCTCTCTCAAAAGATCAAGGAGAGGATTAGAGATCATGTATGTAAAGCACTTAGCACATCATCTGCCACATAACAAATATTCATTAAATAACATACATTATTCTAATTCTTAGTCAATACAAAAAAATTCCTTGAGTACCTGCATATATTTGATGCCCTATCTCAATAATCAATACTTGATTTTCAACCACTAGATCCTGGAAAAGCAGGAATTACTTAGGAATTACTTATTATGTGAAACAATGAAAATGCAACAGAAAAGACATATAAAAATGTAAAACTGGATAAAATCTGGAACAAGGGAATAGTAATATAGTATAAAAAAAAAGTATAGGACTCTAAGAAGACCTTTGTCCTACCTAGAGACCCAGGGAATTCATGTGTAGCTGAAAGGAACAATAACCAATTTCTACCCCCTAAAGGTTTTCTGTGAGCAAGGAGAAAATACATTATTATACTGTTTTTCTTCCATTTCCAGAGACTGGTAGAGGAGGGAGTTCTGTTTATGATTAATAGAAAACAAAACTTTGTGTTGGCTCTTCCTGTATGGACGTCTTACTATGTTACGGGACATAAAAAAATACGATGTTTAGTTTTAGGTAGAGAATGGAGAGATAGATTACTCTGAATAAGGAAACATAATTGTGTGATGTTGAAAGAGCAAAGAGGAAAGAGAAGATGGCAGTAAACAATGACCTGAAAGGACAGGGCCAGGGTAAAAAATTCCCCTTGGAAGATGAATGGCTGCTGGATTTTAGGACAGCATTGTCTAACATCCAAATTAAAGCTGCCTTTTGTCTATGTCTCACTCTATTCCAGAAGCTATAAGAGTTACAAGAGTCATGTTTCTTCCCAAGCCTCTTAGACCTTTTTTGGGGAGACAAAACTTCTGCCTTATACATCAGGCTGGTGGCACTTGTGAGTTTCCAGTGACATGACCCAGTCAAAAAGGTAGCATCTAGCAGAACCAAGAGCAATGGCTGGGATACTGGCTGCAACACTAATCAGGAGAGCATGAGGCCCTGGACATCCACAGAAATTTTAAGGGAGGACTTCTGAAAGTACCTGGGGATTGGAGTTTGAGAACCATCTTATTTAGGTATTAGAGGGTAGCCCCAGAATGTCCAAGGACCTCATATCATCCAGGTTACCCATGTGGCTCCTTGACCACAGCTTTTTCAATCTGAAAAATTAGGGAACTGGATCATACAATCTCTTCCAGATACGCAATTCTAGGATTCTATGGAGTGCAAAAACATATGGCAGAGACAATAAATATTGTAATGAGGAGGGGGGAGTTAATTTGAACTGGGGTAAATGCAGAAAGGTCCATGGAGCTGGTAGAATTTCAGATATGATTTGAAGAATAGGTAAAATGGGATGCATTGAGATAAGGAGGAAGGATATTCAAATGGGGAAAATAACACTAGAAAGGTTTAAAATGGGAATAAATGTTTATTTATGGTTGATAAACTATTAGCTTAACCAAATAGAAAATATACAAAAGAAAGCAAAAATAATACTGAATAATAAGGAAAGATAAGAATTCAGCAAATGACCTATACCTTTCCTGACTCTTTATGGAGGATAATCAACAAAGTTCAGAAGGAAAAGAATTGTGACTCTAGAAGCTTATATCTGGCTAGGTTATCATTCATATCATATCATGTGTTCAGGCATTCACAAATTCAAAAAGTGTATCAACCATATACTCTAAAACAAATTATTCAGGCAAGATCTCCAGCCAAAACTGGGGAGGGCCAACATATAAAAACAATAGTGGTGGATCAATAAATACAGTAAAATATACTTTACTGTTAAATTCACTAAATGTTGATAATGATGTTGTGAATCAAAATGCAATTCTTAAGAGAGGATTCCTAAAGTAATGACACACTGTAATAAAAAACCATAATAGTGACTTGCAATTAAAATTTAGACCTTCTCCAACTAAATGAGTAAAGGAAACTTTTAGTTAAAAAAATGGGAGTGTTTCCTAGCTATTATTTATTTTTACATTAATAGAAAAATATAGTTAAAGTATGTATAAATAACAGGCTACAGACGAGCAGCTGAAGTTCCTCATTATCAGAAGGAAAGCATAACAAAGGAAAAGTGTTCAATTCAGAAAAAGGAAAAAAATACAAAAGAAATACAACATGAAAATATAGCAAAGAAAAATCAAAAACATCAAATAAAATGACAGCAATTAAATCAAATATGTCAATGATCAAAATAAACATCAATAGGGTAAACAAATTTCAACTAAAGGCTGTCGGATTGGATTAAAAAACAAAAATCTATTCTGTTTTTTATGTGTTGTTAGATATTTTTTCTGCTTTATCTTCCAGAATATCAATTCATATCTCTCTGATCAACATATAGAGCACTTCTAGTCCCTCTGAGAATTTCCTCACACTCCTTCACCAAACCTCCCCACCTCGATGAGAGATAACCATTATTCTGACTTTTAAAATCATCAGTTAATGGTTCCTGTTCTTGAACTTCACATAAATGGAATCATAGAACATGCACTTGTTCATAATTAGCTTCTTTAGCTCAGCACAATGCCTTTGAGATTCATTCACATTTTTGCTTGTACAGCTAAGTCATATGTTATGTTATGTTATGTTGTATTCCACTGTATGAATATACCAGTTTCGGTTCTTTCCTTTCCATTTTGGGGCAGTCACGAATAAAGCTGCAGTGAATATTCTTGTCCATGTCTTTTTATGGATATATGCATCGATTTCTCTTGGGTGTATGCCTAGTAATGGAATTGATGAGTCATAGGTAGACAGATATTTCCCTTTCATAGATAATTGTTGGACAGTTTTCCAATGCAGTTTTATCAATTTACATTTCTATCAGCTGTGAATGAGAATTCTAGTCATTCTGCATCCTGACCAACAATTCATATTATCAGTCTTTTAAATTTGCCTTTCCACAGCTTTTCAATCATATTTTCTGCTTTTCATGGTTATTGTAGTTGGAAAAATGCCAGCTGCCACCGACTCCTACTCTATCCCAGAAGCAGAAGTGTTCTCATTGCTTTTGAAAGTTCTGCCTCTCTTACTAATTCTGACTCAATAGCATCTATCTATCATTCAGCTTCGTCTTCTGTTATTCTTGATATCCCATTAACTTTTCGCTGCCTACTCACAGATGGGTTTCCTTTTGTCCCCAGTGTACAGGTTCTGAGGGTTTCCTGAAAGGCACGCCTCGGATTTTCAGCTGCTCTCACTACAGCTATTCTCCAATTTCATTTAGTCTAGTCGCTCCCTTTACTTTCTCTCACTTTATCAGCTTTCTCATTTCTTCACTTTATTCATTAAACTGCTTAAATTTTATGATCTGTTATTCTAATAACGTTTCTGCTAAACGCTAAACCCTCTTGTCTTTCTGTCTTTTCATCAAATCAATCTTATGAAACCCAGACCATGAATGAACACTAGTATTTGCTTTCTTTACATTTGCACCTAAGTGTCCAACCATTCTCCAAAAATGTTAAACTCCAGGAAAATTAGTATTACTAGAAATTCATGATCGACAATTTTAGAAGGGCCTCACTGCAAACCATGTTCTATGTTTCTCTAGTAAACTTGATTTCTCCTTCTCCTCAAAAATTGTTTCAAACCTTTCTACTATCCTTGAACATTTAACACTCCTACCTCTCCTCTTTTTCTCCTCCTCACCGAGCAAAACTTGCAGAGAAAATAAAGTTATCAGATGGAAACTTCATCAGCATGTGAACTTGCATATTCAAATCTACCTATATCTGCACATTTTCTTCTATTACATTAGAGAAAATGTTTCTCCCACTATCTAAAGTCAATTCCTAATATGTGCTTTGGATTTTTAACCCATTCACTTTAATTCACTTGGTCATTCAATAAACATTTATTCGACCCCTAATAAGAGCCAGTCAACTTAAGAAAGAAGTAGTCAACTTCTTCCTATCTACTGAATTCTTCTATTACTTCTTTTGAATCCACTTTACAGAGGGCCAATTTAGATTTAATACAATGCACCTATTTTAAAGTAAGTTTGATGAGTTTTGAGAAATGTATACATCTGCATAACCAACTACTCCTAACAGTCTGTGAAACTTCCCACGCCCCAGAACATTCTCTCCTGCCTCTTTACCACTGATTCTCCTTCCCAGGTCTGTTCCCAGGCAACCACTCATCTGCCTTCTTTTCACTTTAGATAGAGTTTTGCCTGTCCTAGAATTTAGCATTAATGAAATTATTACATAGGTACCCTTTGTGTATAGCTTCTTTCAATTGGCAGGATGTTTTGGAGATTCATCCACGTTGTTTCATGATCTGTAGTTCATTCCTTTTTACTGCTGAGTAGAACTCCCTCGTATGGATAGATCACAATTTCTTTATCCATTCAACTGCTGATGGACCTTCAGCTTGTTTCAGTTTGGGACCATTATGTATACAGCTGCAAGGAGCATTATTATACAAGCCTTCTTATAGATAAATGTTTTCATTAAGCTTGAGTAAACACCTAGGAGTAAAATTTCTGTCTTGTCTGGCAAATGCATGTTTAATTTTCCAAGAAAATACAATTTTTTTCAAAGTAGTTTTGCCATTTGCATTCCCACCAGCAACATATGTGTAACCAGCATAGTACTTTGTCTCTTCACTTATTTATGTTTTATAGTTTTCAGCATGTGGTATGCTTATTACTTTGTCAAACTTATGTCTGAGTATTTCATTGTTTTTTATGGTATTATATAGCTTTTTTTCCTTCATGTATTTTAAACTGCATTATTAGGTGAACAACATTTAGAATCATTAAAAATGAACCTTTTATCATTATACTATGTCCATTTTTTTCTCTAGTAATATTCTTTGTCCTGTAATTGTAATATATTTTGTCAGGTATTAACATAGGTCCTTCAGCTTGCATGGTATGTATCTTTTACTTTTAATTTATGCATATCTTTATATTTAAAGGAGGTTCTTGTAGAAAGCTTAGATTTGAATCTTACTTTTTTATTTGATTTGACAATCTCTTTTTTTAGTGGAATATTAGACAATTTATATCTAATGTAGTTATTGACATGGTTGAATTTTAATTGACCATCTTGCTATTTGTTTTTACTTTGTCACATTTGTTCCCTGTTCATTTTCTCCTGTCTTCTTCTGGGCAATTGAATTTTTATAATATCCCATTTTTTTCTCCTCTGTTGGTTTATCAACTGATTTTTCTTCTGGTTATGGGTCACGTTTGCCTTCTTTGCATATCTAATAATTTTTTATTAGATACTGGACATTGTGAAAATTATGTAGCTGAGTATCTATAATAGATTCTTTTCAGGGGCAGGGGAGGGAAGAGTCTTCTCTTAAAGGGTATTGAATTTTGTTCTACCAGGCAGTTATCTTACTTACAGACCAGCTTGATCTATTTAAGGCCTGCTTTTAAGCCTTATTAGGGCAGGTCTAGGAAAGCCTTTACTATAGGGCTAGTTTAGCTGTACTACTATCAAGTTATGACCCTTCTGGGGATTCTACTGTCTCAGATATTCAATAAGGCTCTCCACACTTCTTAATCAAATGACAAAGCCTTTCAGACCTGTGTGCGCTCTAAAAATGACTCAGCTTACAGTTCCTGAGAGTTGTTCATGCATGTTCTTTGCCATGTGGAGTTTCTCCCTGTACAGCTTAGGATTCAGAGTCAAGGGCACCATTAACCAGATTTCTGGAGCTATTTCTCCATGTTGTTCTCCTCTTTTTGGTACTCTGCCCTGCAAATTCCAGCCACCTTAGCCTCCCTGACACTCTGATCTGTCAAAATTCTCTTCTTTTAAAACAAAACCAAACTTTCCTTAGACATTAATCATCCTCCATATAGCATACTATCCTTCCTTCCCTTTCATAGTCAAAAATCTTATGAATATTTACTTTTCCCCATTTTCTCATTCTCACTCCCTGCTGCACATATGCAATCTGACTTTCACCCTCATTAACTCACCAAAATAGTTCTCATTAAGGCCACCATCTGTGACCACCATGTCACATGTCACCTACCACTTCTTGATAGTTTTATTTTGTTTCTAAAGAATTAAAATAATAAAATAATACTTGAAACTATAGAGGGTTATGGCTTATTTAATTGTCAGGCCTCCACCTCTCTGAATAAATTTTTTATTGTTTTATTCATAATAGTTTGGGTCTTGAAAATCCTTGGGTAGGTCGGCTTTCTTTTCTTTTCTTTTCTTTCCCTCCCTCCCTCCCTCCCTTCCTTCCTTCCTTCCTTCTTCTTCTTCCAAACTTCTCTGTCAGGGCACTGAACAACTGCATTGTTTCTTTGACTTACATGTCTACTTTAGCACGTTGTACTATCATTTACTCAGCTGCTCAGGCCTAAAACCTTAAAACATCTTTCATCAGCAGCAAACTCTGTCAGCTGCACCCGCAACATGTCTCCTCATCCGGGCCACTTCTCACCTTCCTCACGGTTACTTCCTGGCCCCAGCTGCCACCACACTACTGTAATAGCCTCCAAGTTGCTCTTCCAGTTTTCACCTTTCTTCCACATTAGAGCTGGAATGATCTTATTTTTCGTTTTAAATATAAATCAGATGTTGCTCCTCCTCTCCTCATAGCCTTCCAATGAATTCTTTTAGCATATTAGAAAAAAATCCAACTTCCTTAGCATAGCCTGAAAGGCCCTACGTGACTGCCACCACCCACCACCTTCGTGACCCCTCCTTCTCCTTGCTTAGGGTTTAGTCACTGTTCTCTGCTGGGCTGTTCTCCCAGACATTTGCACGGACACTCCTCATTTCATTTCAGTGTTTTTCAAATGTGACCCCACCAGGAAGGCCTGCCCTGGCCTAGAGTCTACTTTAGTAGTTGAGTTACTCTCTACATCACAACCCACTTTATTTTTCTTCATAGCTCTTACCACTACCTGATTTATCATTATTTGTCAATTGACTTTTTCTCACTATCATGTAAGCTGCCTTGGGGCCTGAACTTTGCTTTGTCCCCATCTTTATGCCCAGGATGTGGAAGAACACTTGCATATGGTATGCACCCAATTTGTCCAGTAAATTAATGGATTTCTGCAGGCAAATTACCATGTTATTTCTCTGTCTCCATTACCTAAGAACAAAACCTTGGATTTGGAAGTACTCAATAAATGCCTGGAAAGGAATGACTTAAAGTGCCTCTGGAAACTTTTTTTATGCTTATAGCCTCTCAGTGCCTTAACTGTGTTAAGTGCTCATGTCCGGAAAGAAGGTTCTAAATCTGAGGTTGGTGATGGAGCCATCAATGGGCTTTGGGGGTACATTCTCCCTCTGAAACTCCATGCAAAATACTTGGAGTGCATTTTTGTGGGGAGAGGGTCCACGGTTCCCGTCCTGTCTTCATAAGGTTCCTGGCTGCCCACAAAACCCCTGAGAACCACATCCTTAGATGGTCTTCATCACCTGTGGCAGTTTCCCTGACAATTCTAGCTTCTCTACCAACCCACATTCAGAAGTGATTTCCTTTCCGTTTTAGACCTTTCATCTGAGAGACCTCTAATGTTTCAATATTTTTTAAGCAAATTTTATAACCATGTGAATAAATATATGATGGTTAAGCATGGGTATGTTGTGATCTCCACAAAGTGACCACAAGTCTCAAAGGAGTAGTGTACATGAAAATACATTTAAACAAAAGCTATAGTAAATATCATTTAAGCTCTCTTCAATGATTTAGAAAACACTTGAGTATTTTGCCATGTCTTCCGGTCATCACTAAGAAAAAGGTGATATAAGGTACAAGACGCTTAAAGGGAAGCTTGAGACTGTGAGAGTCGCTATCTAAAGAGCTGTCGAAAGAGGAGAAATACCAACATTTGGCAGAAAGAGGAGAGACTTGGCATGACATTTGTTTCTCCTGCAGAGCCTACAGCATTACAGTAATTTTTTATTTAAAAAGGCGCTGAGAATAAAATGATAGCTATAACAGAATGCCACATGACTAAATAAATAATACTGTGCTGTAATTACACATCCCATCTGCTTTCTCGTGAGGAAGTCACAGTCACCAACAAGCTTGTTGAGATATTACAATTTCATACTCTATGAAATAAATGATAAGACAAAATTTTTACAAAAAAATAAAAGAAAAGAGAAAGCATCTTGGCTAAGCTTTGAATTTCAGGCCCAGTCAATTAAGAAGGCCATAGATTTATAGAGATATTTTCATATCTCTGCGAAGGAAATAGAACTGTCCAGAACAGTGCTGTCCAACAGAATTCCAATGATGAAAATGTTGATTCTGTGCTGTCCAATATGGCAGTCACAGGCCACAGGTGGCTCTTGAGCACTGGAAATGTAACTAATGTGAATGGGAAATTAACTCTTTTACCTTTTTAATTGTTAATTTTAATTATTATAAACCTAAATTTCAATAACCACATGTGGGTAGTGGCTACTATATTAGACAGCACAGGTCTAAAGGAAATACAAAATGATAAAGTTGAACTCAGTGAAAACAGATCGGGGTAGTTGACTGATGTTTATGTGCCAATAAATGCAAATAAAAGAGTTTTTTAAGTTTCTGTTTGAACATGTTTACCCCAACAGTGGTCTCAGATCATGCAAAAAGAAGAGACAGATAAACAGGAGGAAGTAAACAGCATTCATGTGGTAGAAACTTTTAGTTTGAATATCTAAACATTAGCAAAAATCTGATAAAAAGTCTAAAGATTAAAATGAAAATAGCTAAGATGGCCTTTAGTTTATGTTATAACCTGAATCAAAGTAGCAAACTTTCAGAGTCAAATAAGCAAGCTGATAATTATCTATACAGTTTTACATATGTATAGTATTTATGAATTTATATTTTGATCAATTCCTGGTGCTTTGTTTATCTGTGATGGGGGAGAAATGTGAGAAAATAAGTCCCTATGATTCTTCATTTATTTAAAAAAATAAAATCCATGGCAGTGTTGTCAGTTCATGGCAAAGAATTAAAGGTTGAGTTCTGAGATTGACGAAGAAGGTCTGGGAAAAACAAGCCCCAGGAGACACTCCCCCTCTTAAAGGAGTTGGATCTGGTTGTCCAGGTGAGGGAACATGTTCTACTATTTTCCCTCGCTCTGATTCAGTACTCATCATGCTTAGCTTCACATGTGCATGTAACTAGGGCTACAAAGTACTGACTCATTAACATAAATGTTCAGTTAACTTGATAACTTAATCACTAAGATTCTGGGGTCAGGTCACAGTCTCTTGTGAGTTTAGATACTGCAGATTTATCCACTGAAACTCAATCACCTATGAAAATACTAAGAGAATATAATTTCCATGTTTGCAAACTCAAAGACCTGACCTCGAATCATGATGGCCACACGCCTAGGCCTCTTGGAATGTCAGTGCCAGCTTGTCCTCCACAGCTGAAATCCCTGCCTCCCTTCCACAGTTCACATGAACTTGTGTGGCTCTGTAGAAGGACAAACAGCACCCTCAACTACATCAGTAATAATAACAACATTTACTACGTTCTTACCTAGTGCCAGGCCCTACTCTAAGCATATTATATGCATATAACCTTATTTCGCTGCTGTGTGTGGGTATTCCGATGAATTAAGTCCTCATGTGCTACACAAAGGGTAGGAAATTTGCCCAGGTTCATAGAGGGCATAAGTGGATGAGGGAGTGAGGACTCAAACTCAGGCAGCACAGATCAACAGCTGACACTCTCAATCACTGAATATCTCATCGTATACTAAATATTGCCCAGTAGGGTCGTTTCTGTTAGGAATCCTTTTATGCAATCATTCCACAGTAAGTTTGTCTTTTATTAAAACATAACAAACGACCTTTCGGTCAGACCTGCAAATGATTTGGGAAGACAGTTTTCAGTTGTCCTGGTCATTCAAGCTGTATCTTTCCTACACTTAGGCATCATTGTAGCCAGTGTCTCTTTTATGAGAAAGAAATATAGATCAATAAACCATATACATGCATATATAAATGTATGTTATGACAAATGAGAATACTAAAAAAAGCAGAGGGAGCTTTTTGTTTTAATCATATTACCAAACGCTCTTCTTGCTGTCTCTATTACCCATCTTAACCAGTCGACAAAAGACTGATAAAAATTAAAATCTTTGGAAACAATGTTTCTAGGAAACATATAAGAAGCAAATTACCATTAGTGACCGAGAAAACTTTATTTTCTTCAGTAGTTATATATCCCTCTTTAAATCTGGTTTTCATTTACAATTTATAGAACAAACCCTTCATAGACTTTGAAGAGGTATACCCTGGAACAAGTACCAAGTTAAGATACTGTAAATTGTGGCATTCTGCTTTGAAATATTAGAATTTATAGGTAGAAAAGGCTTTGATATTTTAACACCACTTATCAGCTTTATTAACATAAAGTTAGAGTAGGAGATGGATGGAAGGCTCTTGGAAAAGCCAAAATTAATATTCAGGGACCACTGGCAAATGTTACACATGCCTTTGGCTCCCCCAAGGCTGTTGTGAACTGATGAAGCAAGAGCTGTGTTTTGTTAATGCGAGGATAGTGTGTCTCAAGTCCTTCATTGTGTCCCCAAGAATTAGAGTACAGACGGCAATACCAGCAAGACATTAGAAGTTATAGAGAGTAAATTAGACACGTATTTCTGGTGGTTTTTAGTCCCTTAATTCTAATTTTAATCAGAATGTGTTTGCCAAGTACTGTGTTCATGAGTCCACTTCCTGCTAATAAGATGCCAATAATGCTATTTGGCAACAAAAAGTAGGGTAATGCAAATCTAGGATGCAATAGAAAAATAAGAGAATCTGCAACACTCTAGGAATATATCCAAAGGAAAGCAGCCAGAACTATGAAGCATCATGAGACCCCAGTGGCAATCTCTACAAAGCCTTCCTGGACCTGGACATATGCAGGCACGTCTATAGCTTTTGTTCCCAACTGTATGGAAGGATCATATGTAGGTGGTTGCACAGGTAGGGGTGTGTGGGTGTGAAGCACAGTCCAGAGGATTCCCATGGTAACAGATCTTATTTACCAAGTGCTATGGGCCAGGCACTAAGAACTTTATGTAATTTATTTTGTTTTACTTCATACCACAACCAAAATGAGCTGGATATTACAATTCCCATTTAAGAGTTAAAGAAAAACTAAAATAACTTGGCCAAATTTGGCAACTTGGCCACAGTAACAGAGTTGGTGAGAAGCAGAGCTGGCTTAAAGCCCCAGGTCTTAACCACAAGGCTCCTAGGCTGGGTGAGTAGATTTTAGCAGGAAGCTCAGTTTCCTCCAAACTTGAAAATCATATTTTATCTGAAGAAAATCACATCAAATGTCTGTTTCCAAACAAGTTTCTAAACTGAAAATCATCAAAGGTAATTTTTCATTTTATAATATAACCTTTCAATAATTGATAAACTTAAAGAAGATAAAACCATACTTTTAAAGAGAGAGAAGAGCTTTCTGTAACAGGGAATGCATTACTTAGCATTTGGAATAGAAAAATATGATCCCAGACTAATCTGTCAATAGAACTGGAAAATACAGGACTTCTCATGTCCAAATGGTCATTACCAGAAAACCTCACATGTATATCTAATAGCTATAGCATAACTTCTAGTTATTTTTGGAAATTCACTTGGGTAATTAACATTAATGAGAGACTGGCAAATGTAAATGTAAAGTATTTAAAAGAATAACCCAAACTATTTATTCATTAACTAGGCTATAAACATGCCATCCACACACTGGGAAAACTAATAATTACTCTCTAATTGTGCTAATTATATAATGACAATGTTGTAAATGTTTGTTTATATAATGTTAGATTTCTCTGACTAATCTTATCATTAGTCAGATTTTGGACTTCTGCCACCATGTATTCATGTATATACTGGTACATGCCAAACTGTCTGAACAATTCATTCATAAAGCTGGTTGTTAAAGTGCTACTAGTATTCAAATCAGAAACTTACCACATCCTTAGGAGGAGGTTCTACTTCCTTCTTTATCTTTTTACCCATCCTGGAAAAAGATGCAATAAATGGTTAAAGTGTACACATAAAGATATGTGTACAAATCTCTCGTTATTTGTGCCCTTAGAGGAGGTTTATTTCCTCTTTTAAATTTTTGCCTCTTAAAAGACATGTAATACATGTGAAAATTATTGCTCATGTACAAATATGTTACTCACATCCCATCCCCATTTCAAATGATACAGTTTTAAAGGAATTTATTGATGAGATTGCTGAGCATTAGTTCTGGCTTTCAATTTGGAAAGGAGGTGAATATATTAGTGATATAACTTTTACTTACATAACAGTTGTTACGTAACGATTGTTTACCATACTTACAGCTCACTTATGTTGGGCTCGAGAGACTTAACCCAATTTACTTTTGGAATCTGCAAGAATATTTGTGCCACAAAGTCAGGGATTTTTGTCTATTTTCTTGCAATGATCTATCCTAAGTACCTATAGCAGTGTCTGGTACATAGTAGGCATTCAATATTTATAAAAATCATCAACTCAATTTTTCCTGGGAGTAATGATTTTATTAATGGTATACAAGATCTACCAAATCTGAATTAACATCCGTATCATTTTCCCAGATAACAAAAAGTTTTCTCTAATGTAATCCATAGCTCAATCAAAAAGCAATTGAGAATCTGAAGAGATGTACTCTGGGGAAACCAAGGTTACTCCTTGCAAGACCCTTTTTTTTGCAAGACCCTTTGTCTATGCAGGGAAAAAGTCAAAGGAATGATATATATACATGGCTGACATACCACAGAGGAGGAGCTCCACCTGGGTACAGAGAACTTTCCAAGATGCTGATGCCTGTTACAATAACCCAAGAAAGCTTTCTAGTTTTCTCTAATGAGAGCTTGTACGATTATATTTGGCATCAGAGCAATCTCAGATGATCTAGCCTCACCTCAAGGAAATCACCATAGATTCAAGAGAATCCTTGGAGAGAATCTGCAATGTCAGGGTTAGTTCAAATTGCTAGTCAAGGCAACTCCTAGCATTAGTGACACTGACAGGAATTTATCACATACATTAAAAAGCCACTGTAAGGCTGGTGGCGGGTCCCCCTTCCCCCACCTAGATCAAAAAGAAAAGGCTCACCAGACCAGACCCGCCAAGGACAAACTACCAGACCCCGCTGAGGAAAACCACACCCAGATGTCCCCCGGGATAAGAACCTCGACTCTTGGATTCCGCAAATACCGCCAGCCCCTCCTATTTCCCAATGACCACCAAAGGTCGCCCCAGCTCTTCCCGCCAAAAGTCCCTAGCCCGCCAAAACGGTATAAAAGGCCGCACCCCCTTCAAATGAAGGCGACTTCCAAAGCCCCCCTCTCTTGGGGCCCCAGAACCTCGTCCCGGAGCACTAAATAAAGCCACGTTGTTTGGCCCCACTCTTTCTCTCTGTCTGTCTTTTCTTTTCGCCATCGCGGAAAAACCTTACAGCCACATGTTCATAGAAACTCACTGGGACTTTGGAAAGGTATCTATTCCAGGTCCCTAACTTCAGACCACATTACGTTTAAGATCTTTGAGGGCCTGGGCAAGCTTAGTCACACTATATCCAATATATTAAAATGTTAAAATGTACCCATATCCCCCATTAAATGTAATTTTCACCATAAAAATTTTTTAAAATTTACATTTGAAATCATTCAGCAATCAGTATGCACACCTGGAAATTCTTGCAAAATGAGAAAACTGTTTTCAAATGTAATAAAATTTTAACATTAATAAAAACATTTAATTAACATTAATTTTTCAATTTTCTTTTCATATTTTAGAGCCAATATTTCTTTTTTCAAATCTCAAACAGCTTTCATAGGTGCTTGAAAAGTGCACAGGCCCTAGGACTTGTGCCTATAACGTTTCAGGCAGACACACAGAAACTATTCTGTACAAATGAGAATCTATCCTATAATTAATTAATCTCTAGGAAAAAATGAGTTCATAGTGCTCTAAAACCAATTCCAAGATATAGCAGCCTTTGATTTATAAAAGAATTCTTTATGAATAATATTGAAGAAGCAATTACATTACACCTCCATAAAGTTGTTTTAAATCATCTGATTTTTCACTCAGAAACTAATTTTTCCTGTTTCAGCATAGGGTTTTTGAGCAATTGCATAATGAAGAGTGCAGAGGTGGAATAGGCTAAACACACAGAGTTGCAATGATCGAGCCTGTCCTAGACAATACCGTGAGCGTAGAAACCTGTGTTTTATCACCATATTGGGTGTAATCGTTAAAGGGGGAAGAGAGTAAACAGCTAACACAGGCCAGGGACAGTGAACCTCAGAGATGCTCCTGACTATTTTCCCTTCTAAAGGTAATACATTTCGTTATAGAGAATTTGGAAAACAAAGAAGGTTACAATGAATAAAATAAAAATCACACAAGGATACGCTCTTGATATAGTTTCTTTCTGTGTGTTTTCTAGAGTGATTTTACCATCCTGCCTGAATTTCTATCTTCTATTCTCACCTTCCCTTCCTGGGACCATATTCCTACTAAATTCTTAAATGAATGGACAAGTCCATAAAATCTCAGTCTCCATTTCTCACTCCAATCACCTCCAGCAGAGCAGCATAACTTGCCCTTTAAAATAATATTTTTAAATCCATGATTTATCTAGCCAGTGCCTGATTGTTGGACATTTGTTTTTAATGTTCTGGAATTATGGACAGAGCTGCAAAGAACATCCCTGGACATAAAACTTTCACCCGCACCCCCCAACTGTTTCTTTAGGATAACTCTCTAGCAGCAAATTAACTGGGTGAAAAGCTACGGAGGTCAGGGTATTGGATATGCAAACAAGGCTGCTTTAAATTTGCATCTTCTTGATTATTAGAGCCACATTTCCCCCACGAGTTTATTGAGCATTTGTATTTCTCCTTCGTGAATGTTCAGCCTACGATTTGAAATGTTTTCTGGTGGGGGGATTGGCTTTGAGAAATCGGAGCCACCTGAGTTGCTCAGAGCCAAGTAACAGAGCCTTAGACCCTCAGATCCCCTCTTGGGGCCTCGATTTTGTCGCCTGTTAAATGACAGGTGGCTGGGAGGCTCAGGAAGCCCACCCCACCCCCGTCTAACCCTGAGGGTGCGGGACAGGGACTGACACCCCAGGGTCATGAAAGGTGACCCCTCAGCGGCCCCGGCAGTCCCAGCCGCAGGCACCTTCTCCTTCCCCAGGTTTGGCTCGGGCCTCTGCCCCGGGCCTGGCCACCCCGCGGGGGTGCGCGTGCTGTCGCGGACCTCCTGCCTTTACCTGCCGGGAGGTCCTGCTGAGCAGGGGCTCCTCAGAAGCAGCAAACTGCACCGCCGCCGCCGGCGCCCGCCTCCGGGTCCTTGTTGTCCCGGGTTGCTAGGCGACGCCGCGCCGCGCATGCGCACCTCCGCCCCGGGAGCGCGCGCCGGGCTGCTGGAGGCGCCTGTTACCCAGACCACGGGCGGCGCCGAGGGCCGGAGGAGCCCCGGGGTCCTCGGTTCCCCGAGTCCATGCCCGGGAGCAGAACCGACTGCGAATCCTCCTCTTCCTAGTCGTGAGGGCCGCCCAGGTGACAGCCGGAGACCAGGGGGCAGTTCAGCCTCAGCCTCTGGCCCGCGGGCCGGCTGTGGGGTCAAGGCTGTCCCCGCGGGCCTCGGCCGCAGTCGCCGCAGCGCGCGCCCAAGTCGCCGCCTCCTGCCCGGACTCCAGCTTTCCGTGCGCTGGGCTGTCCTGTCTGTCCCCACAGAACGCATTGTGGCCCATTAAAAGCCCTTCCTCTTCCTCCTTCCCCCCACCCGCTTTCTGCCATTCTTCCTAATCGCCTAGAAGCAGAAGGCACCTGTTTCCGTCCTTCCTCCCCTGCCTCCTCAAAAAAGTCATCGTTGAAGTCATCTCTTGGCCGCCTACGGTTTGTTCCCTGCCTGTTCTCTCTCCTGTATCCTTACTGTCACTTCAATCCCGCTCATCAGTTTTTGTCCTTCTAGCAGATGACTTTCCAGTTCTTTCTACATACCGCAGGCAAACCAACCTCCCAGAAGTCATCGCTCCAGTCTTGTCACTTCCCTGCTCAAATGTCAGTGACTTCCTAAGATAAACTTTAAACGCGTCAGGCTGTCCAGGCTGCCTGCCCCATCCCTGTTCCACCTGTGCGACCTTATTTCCCACTGCTCTCTCCCCCCCCAACCCCAGCCATACTCACTGTTCCCCCAAATTTTCCATGCTTTTCTCCTGTAGATTTTTGCTGGTTCTGTTCCTTCGTCATTTCGTTTTTTTAGCAAATATTTATTAAGCACCAACTATTTTCCAGATCATGTGCAACACCAGGAATATTCTTTCATTTCTACTTATGAAGCCCAGCTCGAATGCTGTCTTCATAAAATACTCTTTGATTGCCCTGAGCAAAAATTCTCTCCCACTCCCCCTTACACTTTTTGCAAACTCCAGCTCCCACCTGTCCTGGTTGGTCCCCCAGTCCTAAGAGTGTTAGATGCTTCTTACAATGGCTACTTTTATTTATCTTCATGTTCTCTTCACGCTTTTTTAATTACCTGATAACCAGCTTTATACATTTTTAATAATTCTTTATATTAAATTTTCTATGGTCAAATATCTGGTGGGATTTCTGTCTCCTGATTGGACCTTGAATAATATACACTTGTATCATCAGCATCTCCCTTTCTTCCAGATTTTTCCTGCCCATATATAAATATAGTGAAGTCTCTCTCATGCCACATATATAAAACAAAAAACCTCCTTTTGATCCTGTTTCTCCTTCTAGCTGTCATTCTATCGTCTTCTTTATATTCTTGATCATGATTTTCCAAAAAAGTAGCCTGCATTAGTTACAACCACATTTTTAACTTCCCATTCACTCTTCCGACTGTATGATCTGTTTTTGTCCCAGCACTAAAACTATCCAAGTCCATTGGATGTTTCTTAGTCCTCATAACTCTCTTGATGATACTTCACTCTTGAAACTCCTTCCTTGATTTCCTTAATCTTCCTCCTACTTTCATTACCATTATTTAAGGTCTTTGCTATGCAGCCTTAAATGTCAGTATTTCCCAGGGATTTGTCACTGCCTCTCTTTTAACACTATATGCTTTTCTGGGGTGATCTTATTTATATTCCTGACTTCAACTATCTCATTTATATCCCCATAAGACTCCAGTACTGAACTCTAGGCTCGTATATCCATCCACTGGCTGGACAGCTCCACCTGGATGTCCATTAGCAAACTCAGACATCAACACTACCCACCTAAACTCATCATTTTCTCAGTATAAGTGTGTGTTTCTGTTTATTAAGGGGTACCAACACATACCTAGATACCCAAACAGACCATCAAGTCTGAGAGTCATCCAGACTTCTTCTCCTTCACATAGAGTCAATTATTGGATTCCCCTACAAGTCTCTTGAATGTATTTGCACCTTTCCATTCCCATAACTCAAGTACAGAATGTCACCATCCTTTACCTGAATGCACCTAACAAGCTTTCTGACAGGTCTCCTGTCCTCAAGACTCATCCTAGTTTCAACTCATCTTCTCCAAGATGATCAAAGTATATTTGTAAGGTGCAAATCTAATTTGTCTCTCTCCTTGCTGGCTCCAGTAGCTCTGCCACATGAATGATGAAATGCAACAAGATTCTCACATTGGCATTCAAGATCCTCCTTGTCCTGACTGTCTCCTTCCTACTGCAATAGCTTCTCTCATCGCTCAAAAAAAAAAAATAGCAAACTGCTCATCATTCTCCAAGTACCATGACATTTTATGCCCTTCACTCCTGTAATCAGCCAGAAAACCACTTACTCGCTTTTCAAAATGTATCTCACTCATGATTTTTCCAGAAAGTCTTTATTGGTTTCTTCAGACACAAACATGTCTCATTTTGTGCTATTGCTGTACCTTACACTTGCTCTATTTGTTATTTTCACGTGATATTGTAATTTATTTGTTTATGCATGTGTCTCCCCACCTAGGCTGTTTCTAACTGTTCTTCAAATAACTAATGTTTGTTGAATACTCACTATAAGCCAGACAATTATGAAGTTGTTAAAGTACATCATTAAATCCCCACCATAACCCTTTGAGGTATAAATAAAGTAATTAGCATAAGGTCACTCCACTAATAAATGGTAGAGTCAAGACTTGAACCAAGGTTGGCTTGACTTCATAGCCGTGTTCTGAACCAATACATCATACCACCCCATCTTAAAATGCAGTGTTATGACAAGTTGTAACACATTTTTATGAAATAATTAAAACTACTGTTTGGGTTCTTTTTTTAAATAGATTTAGTCCTCACTGAGGACGTCTATATTTTTGGTCATGTTTCTTTCAACATATAAAGTTGGATGCATTTTTGACAAGAGTTTACGGTTGTGTAACCACCACCACAATGAATTTTCAGAACATTGCCATCATCCCAAATTTCTCTCATGCCCTTTTGAAGTCAAACCTCTCTCTCCACTCCACTTTCCCGGGAACAACTAATCTGTTTTCTCTTCCTATAATTTTGCCTTTTCTAGAATGTCTTATAAATGGAACCACATAAAATGCTGCCGTTTGTGTCCAGCTTCTTTAATTATACTTCTAAAAGTATAATGCTTTTGAGATTGGTCCATGGTGTTGCACGTATCAGTAGCTTGTCTCCGTTTATTGCTGGGTAGTATGCACTGCATGGATGCACAAACTCCATTTACTGGTTGATGAACATTTTAGCCCTTTCCAGTTTTGGACTGTTATAAATAAATCTGGTTAAATATACAGGTTTTTGTGTGAACATATGTTTCCCCCTCCTTAGGAAAATACCCAGGAGTGGAATTTCTGGGTCTTATGCCATGTGTATGTATAATGTTATGAGGGCCTGCCAAACTGCTTTCCAAAGGAACTATACCATATTTGCGTCCCCGTCAGCAATGAATGAGAGCTCCAATTGCTTCATATGCTCTACAGCACTTGATAATGCCAGTCCTTTTAATTTTAGCCATTCTAGTGGGTGTATAGTGGTATCTCCTTCTGGTTTTAATTTGTATTTGCTTCATGACTGATGGTGATGAGCTCATTCTATGTGCTTGTTAGCCATTTCTGTACTTTTCTTTGGTGAAGAATCTGTTCAAATATTTTTCCTACTTTTAATTGGGTTGTTTGTATTATTATCATTGAGTCGTAAGATTTCCCTTTATATTCTAAATACAGGTCATTTATCAGATATATATTTTGGAAATTTTTTTGCCAGTCTGTGGCTTATTGTTTCACTTCTTAAAAATATCTTTTGAACATCAGAAGCTTCCATTTTGATAAAGTCCAATTCATTCATTTTTTAAAAAAATGTTATGATTTTGTTTTATTTTGCTTTTGTCCTGTCTAAGAAATCTTTACCTAACCCAAAGGGAAAAAAAAATAAAGTTTATCTTACATTTTGTTTTAGAAGTCTTATAGGTTTGACTCTGACATTTCGGTGTATGATCCATGTTAAGTTAATTTTTATATATGGTATGAGATGGTTTGAGGATCACAATTTTGCATATGGATGTCCAAATGTTCCAGTACCACTTGAAAAAAAAAACACTATTCTTTACATATTGAATTACTTTGGCACCTTTGTCAAAAATAAATTTATCCTTTGCAAGTTGGTCTATTTCTGGTCATTATTCTGTTCCCTTGATCAGTACATCTATCCTTACCCTAATACCACAATCTCTTGATTATTGTAGCTTTACAATAATCTTGAAATTAGGTAACAGGAGTCCTCCAAATATGTCCTTTTTCAAATTGTTTTGGCCACTCTAAGTTCTTTGCATTTTTCTACACATTTTAAAATTAGCTTGTCAATTTCTACTAAAAAAACCTGCTGGGATTTTGATCAGAATCACATTGAATCTATAAAGTTAGGGAGAATTGGCAGCTTAATGATATTGAGTTTTCCAGTTTATGAACACAGGATATCTCTCCATTTATTTGAGCATTTTAAAATCCCCCCTTTGTGTGCATTTGTATTTTAAAAACTTGTACCTGGGTATTTTGTAATTTTTTTGATACAATTGTAAAGGATGATTCTTGAAATTTCAATTTTGAAATGAAATGGTCATTTCTAGTATAAGAAGTACATTTGATTTTTGTATATTCATCTTGTACACTGTGATATTTTTAAGCTCACTCATTCTAGTCAATATTTTTGTAGATTAATTAGGATTTTTCATGTAGATGATCATGTCATCTACAAATAAAGACATTTTTGCTTCATCTGTTCCGATCTTGATTACTTGGGTTTTTGTGTATGTGTTGTTTTGTTTTAGTTTTCTTGCCATGTTGCACTTAGTGTATCCTTATTATCCTTTTAGTATCTGTAGTAATGTCCCCTCTTTCATTCCTGATATTGCTAATTTGAAAACTGATTCAAAATTATATATCCATACAAAAACTTGCACGTGAAAGCTTATAGCAGCCTTATTTATAATCACTCAAAACTAAAAGCAACCAAGATGTCCTTCAATAGGGGATTGAATAAGCAAACTGGTATATTCTTATGACAGAATACCATTCATCAATAAAAGGAATGAGCTATTAATCCACACAATACAATTGATGAATCCTAAATGCATTTTGCTAAGTGAAAAAGGCCAAACCAAAAAAGCCTACAAATTGTATGATTCCACTCCTATTACATTCCAGAAAAGGCAAAACTATAAGGATGAAAACAGATTAGTCATTGCTGGGATTTTATAGAGGAGGCAGTATTGCAAGGGAGGCACACGGAATTTTTAGGGCGATGGAACTAATGTGGTCTTGTAGTGATAAATACATGATGCTATGCCTTTGTCAAAACCCGTAGAACTTTACAGCACAAAGAGTGAATCTTAATGCATGCAGATTAAGTAAAATTAATCAGGGGGTTGGAAGATCCTAGGATGGCAAACAGATTGTGGTAAAAGAATTTAACTCTATTACAAACATGTGACATAACCTCACTGAAGGGGGCAAGGAAAATGAGCTGATCTAATCAACTTGGGAGAACTATGTTTTAAATGGAAACTATAAGACTAAAAACAAACAGAATTGTTCGTAAGTAGCATATTGGTAAAGTTGTTTCTCATGTGGTTTATGAAGGTTAACAATTCTAAAGTGGCTGTACATTTATTTTGGGATTGAGCAAATAAATGGATGGAAGTGGTGAAAGCCATGTTTCTCACTATTGTAGAGAAAAGTTACAGATAACCGCATTCCACTCAGCTTTTTATCTATTAACTTTAGCAGCCCTCGAGAATAATTTCCTAGGGCCATTATTTCATTAGGTTTTTGCATAATGCTTATATTCTATGTCTTTTATTGTTTCTGAACTTATTCACTAGAATTCTAAGATCTTTTTACTGTCTACCTCATCTACTATCTGATTACCATAAAATAGATTCATATAGGAAAGGCAAGATAAATATTTGATTCTTCTCTTGTTTTTACCAGTTTTTTGGGATGAGTTGTTGCCCTAGCACCTCTGAAGGTAATTAATGAGTTTTGGTTGTTTGTTTATTATCAATATGATTCATGGGTTTCTAACATATTAAATGTATTTAAATCCATCATAGTCACTACTCTTTTTGATACTCAAATTGTCCCATATTGGCCAGTGGGAACCCCTTAAATTGGCTTCTGTGTCCTTTTGATGTAACTCAAGTAGTCTTGAATAGCCTCCCTGTTTTCTAGTATGAAAAATGCTTCCAGCTCTTCTTGTATATTTTCTGTCCCAAAACTGACATCCAAGGAGCCCAGGTTCATTATACTAGAAAATGACATTTAGAAACCTTAATCTAGACACTAGGTTGCTCATTGCTACTGGGTTAGTCATTGGTTCTAGGCCTTTTCTGAAGCCTGGTGAGGCTATGAATTCAGCACATATTGTAAATCAGAAATCTACAGGTCCAGACTGTGAATCTAAGAGATGAGAGATTATGTGGAAGTCATAGGACCTCTCCGGTTCTCTAGCCATGGCTTCTGCTAGGAATTTAAATCTCTACACCTGTCATTTTCTGTCTCTGAACTACTAAGTGTAACTAGAAGTAACCCACCAACCTCACATCCTTCTACTCCTTTCGTCTATCACATTGTGCTGTGGCAGTAGCCAGTTGGTCTGCCAAAATGATCTCCAGTAGGTACTTCTTTCCAGGAGACCACAGGTGACTCCCAGTACGATATCCTCTCAAAGTAAGCAGATCTTCACCATTTTCAAATTCAAACAGGTCGAACGACCAGTTCCAGATTTCCATTTTTGAGCTTCTAAGGTCAAAAGCCACTTCTTGCTCCAAGTATTACATCATTTGAAGTTCCGTTGCAGCAAACAAAATCTTGGTTCTAGCTAGCAGGCAATTAGCAACCTATAGTGATCTTGCAGGGGCTGGAGGAACACGTTCTTGACTCAGCTTTCAGAGATGACTTTCAAAATAATAGTGCAGAAATGGCCAACCAAGAAAGCCAAGGAATCAGGAAGCTTAAGCCATTTTCAAGTAGAATAATGAGGATTATCTCAATTTGACATTTATGTTCTCCATTAATTCTTCTCCTCCTCAACCTAATCAGTCTTTTATTTTTTTTTTCATGGAAAAGTTATCAAGCAAGACAATAATGCCTAGCAAATCAGGCCAGCTCCACCCCACAAAATGTAGATCTTAAAGGGAAAAAAATTTGAACTTTTTAAAGCATCTGCAAGCTCAAAATAAGAAACAAAAGTCTTCTGTGAAATCAGTTACATGAGTTATTAGATAAAGCTCAGCTTCATAGCTAAAACCAAGTGACATGCATAATTACAGGATCATTCAATTTAACAACCTATGTGAAAATTATCTATGTTTGAGACTAGCAAGTCAAGGTTGTAGAAAAGATGTCACTTTTGGATAGTACCATTAGTAGATGTGTTTATGACATGGGGTGACAAAGAGATAGCACTAAGCTAGAAGATAGTTAAATCAAAAAAAGATTGGTGAATCTGTGGGCATTGCTAGGCATGCCCAGTTAATAAATCTAGTTAAGATTACCTAAAGAGAAATACTTGGGGGAAAAAAAGTTATTGAATCTGCAAAGAGGTACCAAAACCAAGTTCTTGAGATAAAATATTTAAGTACTACATGAATATGTTGAAACAAGTAAGATATACTAGAAACACTGCTTAAATGTGTGTGATAATGTTTTAGTTGTAGGTTAAAGACTTCCCATCAAGAGGTTATTCCAAAAACCCTAGCAGTGAGAGAACTCATTGTTTTAATTACAGAGAAATGGTGGTGTAAAAATTTTCTGTGAATCTACAGTTGGCATTAAACGATACCCTCAAAATGATGAGTCTAAGCCACTGTTGTCATATCTGTTTAATCTTTATGCAAAAGATTAAGATCAGAAAAAAAACTCTCTGCTGGTTCATATGTAAGAGGATTACCAGTGAAAAATTGTGTTAAGAGTTTGAATGAAAAGAGGAATTGAGATCTGTGTAGGTATAAACAATTCCTACTTTGCAGAGTTGAAGGTTAGTTGTCGGCTTAAAAGATGCGTTAACTAACATTTTGAGCATCTTCATAAACGTAATCCAAGATTGGACAGACGGTCGTGAAATATAATACTGAGCACTGTCAACAGCAATGGATTAAAGAAAACTTACTACTGGAATTTATACACTAAAGAATTAGTAAGAACAGTGGGATCAATATGTATTCATGCTGGAAGAAAAACTTTATTAAAACTTTGAAATGCTTAATATGAAAACATTCTAAAGGATTTGAAACCCATTCATCATCACAAAATATTTCAATGTTGCATTTGTCAAAGAAAGAAAAGAAAGAGCTGTTATATTTTAAAATGATAAACCTATGAAACATGATTTTAGAAGTTTAAAGATCAAATGATCTGATAAAGGGCAAGAAAGCAGTTTTAATTCATTAAAGAAAAAGTGATACTCTACTATTTGCTTCCTTTACTTGTGTAAAACATAGTGTGTGAACAAGGTGACAGTCAAGAATGTGAAAGATTTTGATCAGGAATTACATGTAGCAGTTTTGAGCTGCAAATCAGTGTGTGTGTGTGTGTGTGTGTGTATAAAATAGTTGCAGGGGCGAACTCAACTATCTCATTTAAAAATGTGAGGCTATTTTATTTGTCAATATTTTGCAAATTCAGTGTTTGATATATTCATCTTAGTTTTTTTATTTCATTTTCTTTACCATAAATATGTAACATAAGGAATATTTAATAATTTATTTTTCACCAAGCTGCCTATTGACTTTCCCCAAATCCCTCCAGTTCATCTCAGTGTGACTTACAAATATTATCATTTTCTATGTGTCTTGGTGTGGAAAAGTTTGAGAACCACTGAACTAAAGGCTTGCTGACCACTAGAAGTTTCTGGTTGGATCTATCGAACTTTGTTCCCAACAGTCCTGGTCTAGTACCTTGACATTATGCTTACATGCAGAGATTATGAAATGTGTCTTTTATACAATGTATCATGAGAATTAGTCCCATCCTTTCTAAATCAGTCAGCTTTCTTTCCTAGTATTGAGATATTTGAGCAGCAAATCGACTATGTTAATTTATGTTAATTTACAATGTTATAGCTAAAATTATAGATGAATACAAACTAAAACTAAGGGAGGTGAGAAATCTTGATGGATTTTCCTACCCCGCTGCAGAAAACACTTCTTTCACATCTAGATTATTACTGACCTTCAGACTCCGCATCTTTCTCCCCTGGACTCTGTCACAGTCAAGGCGGCTATTTCCATGGCTAGAAGACATTTTGTCCCCTCACATGCTATATGTTTTACAATTGTGTTCCCTGGTACTGACACCCTCATACACCACCCACAAGCACTTTGGTGCTGTCAGTGTTGGAAACGAATTAAACCACATCATAGTATCAACTCCCCCTTGTTAGCAACTTGAGAGTCTTAGCATAACAAACCCATTTGATTCAGTAGATATGTTCCAGAAAATGCTTTTGGAAAGAATTTTTGAAATCTAATTATACTTTGAGAACATTAAAAGCATTTACTATTTTGAGAAATCTGAGAATGAATCACTTTATAATGAAAAAGATAAGAAGCCTTCCTATGGACTGAATGTTTGTGTCCCTCCCCCCAAATTCATATGTAGAAACCCTAATCTCCCATGTGATGGTATTTGGAGATGGTGCCTTTGGAAGGTGATCAGGGTTATATTAGGTCATCAGGTGGGCCTTCATGATGTGATTATTGCCCTTATAGAAAGAGGAGGAGACATGCGATCTCCCTTTCCCTCTACCACGGCAGGGTACATTGAGAAGGCAGCCATGTGCACAAGAAGTGGGTCCTCTCCAGACACCAGATCTGCATGCACCTTGATCTTGGACTTCCCAGCCTCCAAACCTGTGAGGAATAAATGTGTGTTGTTTAAGCCACTTGTGGTATTTGCTATGACAACCTGAACTAACATACCTCTTCAGTAAAGAAAGCAAGTCTTTATTATTTATCTACTTTTGAAATCTAAATCTGCTTCAAGCGAGGGGATACATCCTTAAGGTATTAGGTAATTTATCCTATTATGTTCCTTTTAATGTATTCTTTTAATTCATTTCCATTCAAGTTGAATTAGTCATATGGTTGATGGTTGTAAATCAGTTGAAATTGGTTGAAGATAATAATAAAAATGTAAAACTTCTGTTTTATGTAACCTTTGTTTCAGTGTTAGCCTGTAAGTAAAACCATAAACAGTATGGTAACCTTTCACCATTTCTAGAGCTTAAGCATACGTAGTTTGATAACACATACTGTAAATAGTTGCTGTTTCTCTCAACAGCAGATTGCCATAAGGCAGTTTCTTCCACCACATGTGTTATTTAAAAGTACAAGTGGGTGTGATTATCCCCATTCTATAAATGCTGATATGAGGCTCAGAAGAGTAAAGGTCACTTGACCCGAGTAGCTCCGCTTGTAAGCAGAGGTGTCAGGATTGAAACCCACAACCCTTAGATAAAACTACAGAGTTATATTAAGAGTGTGCTAGTAAATTTTTAACAATAGGATCTCCAGGGAGAAATGCCCTGATTTGTGGTATATGCCAATTCCTGTGGTGTAAAGACTCCTTTCATGGTTAATTGCAAGCTACCAACATGACGTCACTGAACACAGAACTGGGAAGATATGTGCATCTTCAGCTTCCATGAGCTGGTATGAAGCAGCTCCCACACACCACCAGATATGCCATGCAGTCCTAAAGTCTATGGCTCAAGAAGGAGAACAACTAAAGTGTTCCTGGGGGACAGGTAAGATTGGACTAAGTGAGGACATGTGTAAGAACCAAGGCTCTTCTGTCTGAAACTAAGATGAATGACTGCTGCTTCTTTAAAACCATCAACATGGTGGCTAAAGGAACATAGATGTGGTCAATAAATCCCCAAATACCACTTGGGCATGGAGCCAGAACAATTAATAGGAGAAATGACATCATGCAAGATAATCAGCTGATGCCGTTCAAACTCCAAGACTTGATATGGATCCCAAACACCTATCAATTCTTCAAAATATTGGGACTAACTGCTAAAAGAAGATGGAATCTTGCCAGCCTGTAAGATTCCCATTCAGCCTCGCCCTCCCAAGGCGAGCTCTTTGGTTACAGGTAAAAGACTTCTGGGCCCTGTGGCCTGCGAGTAGGACCTAGCCTGTCCAAGCCCTGCTCATGTTCACCTAGGTGTAAAATTCTCTTCATTAAATTCTCACCCAGTAGGAAAAAAACTTATCTGCTTTTTTGGCTGCTGTTCAAAGGAGTTCTTTGCCTGTAAATCCTGTTTGTCTTATGCTATGGTGGAAGCAAAATCTTGGCACCATTTCAGTGTGTTTGTTTTCTTGTACCAGGGGAGAAAAAAAATTAATGGCTGCAGAGACTGACACTGTTCTGCAAATGGTCGTGAAACAGTGGGAAGCCCTGTTGGCTATTCAGAAGGGCGACAAGACTGAGCATCACAGCCTAAGATAAGGTCCCCACGCACAAGAGGCAGCCACACCATGAAAAAGATCACTTGAAAGCCTGAATGATAGTTTCAGAGTAAATAATGCTCATTGTGTACTTGACTCCAGGCCTTTAAAATCAGCTTAACTTAGTGCATTAGGTGCAGAAGCAGCAGTCAGTTAGGTCTTAGGCTAGTTTTTACGTTCTTTTGACTCTGAACTCAGTTTTCATAATTTGCATTATGGAGATATCAGCCCGTTTATGCTAGAGGATGTGAGGTTTAAGAAAAAAATAGGTGACATCCCAATTAGAGAAAAATAATGATAACAGATGTTGGAGACAACATAGCCTTTTGAGACAACATCCCATTCTGCGAAGGATGCCTCAGGATGGCTTCTTCCACCCCTGCCCATCCTTCTATGAGAAATGTGTAGCCCATGCCACTGCATAGGCAATGCGGAATGCTGTCCCTGAGATGCCTTAACACGACGTGATTCCCCTAGTTTGGCTCTTGACATTTAATATGTCTTAAAAAAACACAACTGAATAATTGTGCCTGTTTAGGGAAGGATCCCCTGAACTGAGAGTAACTGGGCTGATCTAAATACAACCCAGTTCAAAATCACTGGAATCAACTATATTGAGTATAACGTAGTGGAGGGGCTCTCTGAGAAAGCCAGAGAGTTGACAGTAGAGGAAATGGTTCTACGAGCTCTTTTCTTCACTTGTTACAGTGGGTTGTAAGGTAATCCTATAACACATGGAACTGTCGAGGCCAGGTTCCTGGGTCTAATCTCTTTTGGGCTTTCTTAGCCAAATTGGGCTAGAGATTTTGGCTAGGTCGTGACTGATACATGCTTACTGCTAGGAAAGGAAGTCTGGGCTCAAGCCTTTCCAATGGCGTGGAGATTCCCATTCTGATCCATGGAGGGTCCCAGGACCTGCATTTAGGGGACCCTCCTTGTTTGGAGGGCCAGGACACCCTGCGTGGATCTGGTTCTACAGCAGATCGTTTGGGGTATAGTAAGTTTAGTTTCCACGAATTATTGGCGTTTGAGGTCTAACAAATCCCAATCAAAATAAGAACAAAGAAAAATACACTAAGACACATCATAACCAACCTGCCAAAAATGTATGATAAAGAGAAATTTAAAAGCAACCAGAGGAAAAAAGGTACAGTATATACGGAAGAACAAATATAAAACATATAGACATATATAGAGAATTTTTACACATTCCCAAAAAAGGATATGATAGAATTTTTACTCATTTAGGAGGGAAGAGGACAAATATTCTGCTTAACAGAAAATATCTTCCTTCTAAGAAGAAAATCTTACTGCTTTACCTTAATTTTTTCATGTCATACTAAGTTTGATTTTTGAAGAAAATACACACAAAACCTATGGTCTATCAGATTTTAAACTTTCAAACTCATAAAATATGTTGAAATATATTAGCAAAGTACTGTTCCATGGCAAATCTTCTAGATAAATCTTAATTAGCATGTCAATTGTTCTGTAAATGAGGCTTCTGTTGTGCTAGAAAAATGAGTTCTAGCACACTTAATTCTTAAATAAGTTGAATAATCTTTCTGTTCTGTTAATTGCCATTCGATTTTTGAATTATTTATTTATACTCTTTTCCTGCTATGACTTTAATACCCCAAGGGATAAGGTATATGAAGCACTTACTAAGCTGTAAATCACTAGGAAAAGGTTAAGGTAAAATTATTGCAATCTTTCATTTAACTAAGCTCCCTGGGGACCCCCAAATTTGTAGCCAGCTAGTCTGAAGTGAGGTTAGCCCTGGGGACCCCTGAACTTGCAGCTAGTACCAGAAATCTTGTGCAGATGTGGCATTCTGGAGGACTGAGAGCTGAGATAAATAGAGATACACTCAGTTTTTTAAGTAGTCAGGGATTTCCTTCTTTCCCAATCTGCCTATCCAGGCATGACCCCATATATGTGAGGATCCATAATGCAGGCTCACGACCAGGGATAAAATAGCCCTGAGCACCAAAGGACTGGCTTCCAATGGGTCTAAAGCATCCTCTTCCTGGTCATATAAGTGAGTCTGCTTTGGAAATTGTGAGGCAAGAAAAACAAGGCCCTGATATTTGTGATATTAAAAGAAAATCCAAGAGGACCAGAAGGGAGCTGGGGCTGGGGGAGTCTATTAATGTTCCTTCTTATGATCTGGGTTCAAGTTCTTCCTGAAAACTTATCAAAACGCACTTATGACTTATGCATTTTTCTATATTTTTATGCATCATGAAAAAGCTTATATTAAAAAAAATCCAAAATTTAATTTGTCTTCCAAAAGTCTAAGAAGCAGATGGCATCCAATCCATGACAGGTCTACCTAGAGGTGTGCTGTCCAATATAGTGTCTACCAGCCACATGTGCCTATTGAGCACCTGAGATGTGGCTAGTCCAAATTGAGGTGTGCTGTATGCATACCGTGTTTCCCTGAAAATAAGACCTACCCATAAAGTAAGCCCTAGCAGGATTTCTAAGCATTTGCGCAATATAAGCCCTACCCCGAAAATAAGACCTAGTGATGGGCGTGGCTACGCAGCGTATCTGCACAACCCATGCATTTCATCGGGGAGCGGTAAAGAAGACGAGCAGCCCTTCTCATCTGCCCCATCGTGACAGCTACTATCCCAGAGGTGACCGGAAAGGTGCGGACAGCCCCACCAACAAGGTTGGCTCCCCCTGTCAGGTCCCGGCCATCCCGTGCATGCTGCAAGCTGAGACTTTGAGGGGAAAATAACACATCCCCTGAAAATAAGCCCTAGGGTGTCTTCTTGAGGAAAAATAAATATAAGACCCTGTCTTATTTTCGGGGAAACACGGTAATATACATGCTGGGTTTTAAAGACGTCACACAAAGAAAAAGAATGTAAAATATATTATTAATAATTTTTGTATTGATTACATGTTGAAATCATATATTTTAGATCTATTGGGTTAAATCAAATATATTGTTAAAATGAATCTCAATTGTTTCTTTTTGCCTTTGTTAATGTGGCTACTAGGAAATAAGAAATTATATAGGTGGCTCTTGCTATATCTCTTGGCCTTTAGGGTCTCTGAACCTCCCAATAGGCTGGGTGTGATGTCAGTTATTGTAGATCCTGGCCTCTTGCATTCACATCTGATGAGTATTTTCAATTCCCATGGAAAAGTCACAGAATATTCTATATTTTAGGGGAAAGAAAGAACAAATATTTACCTTGATTCATAAACTTGGCTTAAATATATACACATTATACTTCTTTTTTTTCTGATTAACACTCAACTAAATTGTGAGTTAATAATCGTGCACAGCGTAAAATGTTTTCAAGTTAAAAACAGTAAAAGTAACATTTCTAAAATGGACAAATCCGAAAAGTTTGGGTTCAGACAATCATGAGAGCAAAACCACCACAGTTAAGGGACATAATAACATCGTTGGATTTACAGTCTTCCCCTTTGTCTAATATTTCTTTTTTTTTTTTTTTTTTTTTTTTTAGAGACGGGGTCTCGCTCTTGGTCAGGCTGGTTTTGAACTCCTGACCTTGAGCTATCCACCCGCCTCGGCCTCCCAGAGTGCTAGGATTACAGGCGTGAGCCACCGCGCCCGGCCCTTTGTCTAATATTTCTGCCTCCTTTTGGATATTTTTCCAGAACTGATATTCAAGCTGTGAAAAACATCCCTCCACCAGCGGAATCTGGCACTAGAGCAGGCTCTTCACATAACAGGGTTGGCATTTTTAAAATTCACTCTGGATTTGTCAAGTGGTTTGCAGCTGAGAAACCAGATGAGCTGACATTCCACCGTATAAATTTTCAAAACACTCAGAGGCAAGCATCTCTTTAAGAGTTACAGTATTCTGTGGGCCATATAATGTAGTACATTATCAAAATATGTGCTCTTTTGAATATTATAGTGATCTAAAAATTGCTAATTATATAGTGGCACACTAACACAACATAATCACAGATATACATTGTTTGACATATTAATATATTCCTGTTATTGGCAAACCTTGAAACTAGTTACATATTATTCCTAGAAAAACCAAAATTTGTCCCCATAGCGTTAGTCAAGGTGAGAAGTACTTAAGCAGGCTTAGGAAAATGACAGTTTTCTTCTGTGACAGTCACTGGGGTAACATCTATTAATGGAAGTTTGAGAAAATTGGGTGCAGTAAGCAAGAGTGAAGGAAGAATCATGGCAACTGCACTCTTCTGTTTGTAGAGATTTGAATCCCTCCTCTTAAATGGATTATTCCATTGTAAGGGGTTTGCAGTAAGAGCATTGGTTGTTTTTATATGTAACACTAACCATTTTTGCATTTAATAGTCATTGGAACAATAAAAAATTCAGCATCTGCAGGACAAACTTATTCTTTGAAAGTAGCAACACTATCCAACATATTTCGTTCGATATTGCACTTAACTCAAAGATTGCTCTACCTGTGTTATTGTAAACAAGGTATTCAGAACAAAAGGAATGGGGAAAATAAGAGAGAAAAGCAAGAAAGGAGACTGTCAAATTGAGTAGGGAGGAGGAAAGAAAATGGAGGTGAATCTTCCAGAAGACATGAAAGACATCGACCTGAGTTTATCTAATATTTAATCTAAATGATGTGAGTATAAAGCCCAACTAAATTCCTTGGAAATTTCTCTGATTAGGGGAACCATCAGGTAGACTGATGAAATAGCTATAGTTAAGCAATGCTAATTAATTTTTAGATCCTCTTAGGTTGAGAATTTAAAATCTATCCTGTTTATATCAACCCCCAAACCATCTCTTCCAGGCCTGTGTTAGCTGGCTCCCCAGCATACATGTGTGATGGTTAATATTATGTATTCAATCGACGGGGCTACATGGTGCCCAGACATTTGGTCGAACATTCTGGGTGTGTCTGGAGGGTGTTTCTGAATGCGACTAACATTTGAATTGGTAGATGGAGTACAACAGAGTGTCCTCCCTAATGTGGATGGACTCCACCCAATCCATTGAAGACCTGAATGGAACAAAAAGGCTGAATGAGAGAGATTCCCCCTTCTTACTGCTTGAGTTGGCACATGGGTCTTTTTCCTGCCTTCAGACTGAAGCTGAAACACCAGCTCTTCTTGAGTTTCAAGCCTGCAGGCTTTCAGACCAGAACTTGCACTACCAGCTCTCTTGGTTCTCAGGGCTCAGGGCTTGGATGAGGACTATGCCATTGGCTCTCCTGGTTCTCCAGCTTGCCACGTGCAGATCTTGGGACTTCTTAGCCTTCATAATCACGTGAGCCAATTCTTTGTAATAAATCTCTATTTACATACACACTGTATTTTTACATGTGTGTAACACCTGTGATGGATGCCTTCCTTTGGTCTCATTGTGTGTAGCCCTTGCTCTGCTCTGAGAAGAAGAAATTTGGGGAAAAGATCTCTTCATTTCTCTGGCTATCTTTTCTCATAGGTAGACATGCTTTGCTGCCCATAGATAGGATGGATTTGCTGCCTCTGCCCATCATTGCCTGCAGTGAGTGGGGCTGTACCACTCCTAGCTGTTCCACCACACTGGCACCTGCCCTGCAGCCCATACATACAGCAGGCCATGAACATGTAAGCGCTCCCTGAGTTAAGAGATCTGAATGCCTACAGAGCTGGGACATGCTGTGATAGGTGTAAAAATGTATATGTTTTTTCATTAATATCATTTCAACTTTACTTCTTGCAAATGAATATCCTGATTTTATTACCCACAGACTACATTCACATCCTCCCTGACCAGTTACACCACAATGGAGAACCTCAAATCCAAATCACTTCTCTAATTCTGAAAGAAGGAAAGAAAGAAATAGACTGAGAGAGATGGGATCTTATTAGAAGGGAAACCAAGTTCATGTACATTTCACAAAACACATCAACAACTTAATCTAGAGGCTGAGCGACGGTACTTATACTCAAGATTTTTCCAATATGTGAATCACAGGATTCTTCCTTTTTAAACTTGTTTTCTAATATAATTCTATAAAGTACCTTGTGTCAAGTGATAATCTCTGGCAGTAAATGATAGTATATTCCTGACAATAGCGGACTGTACTGTGGTTGTGCTATATGGAACCAGAGATGTGATTCTTAATTACTCCATTTTTCTTTTACTTTCTTTTATTTGGTGACATATTAATCTCTCCAGATCTAGTTTCTTTGTGGAAGAAACTGAGAGTGTGCACTAGGGTGATTTTTTTCTAGGTATTTTTGTACCTTTATCTTTGTAAGGAGCAATGGTTTGTCTGAAATAAAAAAAAAATTGTTGCACCACTATTAAATTTTAGAAACCAAGATGTACTATCTAATATCCATCACTTGTTTTCAGGGCTGCTTTTTTCCAGAAGGAAAACAAAATCTGGCCTACATAGCTTGTAAACCCTTAAATGATTTTTCTTTTCTTAATTTAAAGGAAGTGAAAATGATTTTTCTTTTTTTAATTTAAAGGAATATGATTTATCTGCGAAGAATTGTCAACAAATAAATGATCATAGGCCATGTACAAATCAACTTGACAGAGGGTCAGAGCAATGTACTGTTCAAATACACAGACCCTAAATGAGGGAACACTTAGTATTGAATTTTGGCTCTTACACTGAATAGAGCTGTAACTTTGGGCACAGCATTTCACCTCTCTGATCCTGTTTCCTCATCTGTAAAAGAGGATAATCATATCTAACTCACAGATTTGTAAGGATCAAGCAGTATAAATTTTACATGCTCCTGGCACATGATATTCACTCATTCTGTGTTACTTTTTATTATTTACCATGTCAAAAACATAAACTATTTTGAAGAGTAACCTTAGATTAATGCATTCATTTTTATTCTTCTGAGAAATGATGACAAATTTGTAATAGAAATATTTGCTATAGAATTTTTAACTGATTTTATCATTTGAAATAAATACACATTATATATTGACCAGAGAAATGCTTATAAAATATTCATAACCAGAAAAAAAAACAATTTAAAAAAACTTATTATTTTAAATAAGTTATATAACAAATTTTTGCTGCTGATAATATGAGAAATCAACATGAAAAAGACAAGTCTTCTCATTTGTAAGATCATTTCTCATTCTCTTTCTTATTTATACTTTTCTGAATCATTTGAATATCCATGTTTTAAAAAACAAGGTATTTAAAAATACTTACTTTAAAAAATCAGAGAAGTAGAGGCAAAACAAACAAAAAAAACCCAAAAAAGAATAGGAGGAAGAAAAGAGGAGGGTGGAGGAGATAAAGAAGAAAGTTGTGGCTGTAAAAATACACCAAATATTCAATTCCTCAATTCCCTCAAATCTTTGCTCACATTTGACCTTCTCTGATCTTACCCCTTTACCAGTGTGATTTGTACCCTTCCCCTAAAAGCGATCATGCCTAATCAGATTTTCTACTCTATTTTTCCATAGCACTTATTATCTTCTAAAACACAATATTTTTAACCTCTTTGTTTAAGTACATAGAAAAGCCTAGCATTTAGTAAGTGCTCAGTAAATATTTGTTGAATGAATAAATGAGCTAATTACTCTCTTTATGGAAAATTGGTGCTCCATGTAACTGAATGATAGAATTTATTTCATTGAATGACATCCCTGTTATGGAAGACAGAATTTTATGCAGTTTGAGTTTGCAACTATATACACAAAAACATAATTAAGTCTTTTTGGAATGGTTCCAAAATAAGAAAGTTTACACATACATTCTCATATGTCACTAAGGAAATGATTGTTGAGTTTTCAAACAGGAAAATTGAATCACCTCTTTTCTCCTTTTTCATTCTATTTTCCTTTGTTCTGTCATCTTTCTCTTATTTTCTCTTTTATCTTGACATTTGTGTTTGTTGTAACTTAGATGACTTTATTCTTGTGGCTGGGACCCAGGCAACATGGAGTCACAGGGGTGGTGAAAGATATAGGATCTGGATGAGTTTGGAGCTGAGACTTGACCCTCTTAGAGCAGAGATTGTGTCCAAAGAGATGGAGCAAACTCCAGCTTGATTCAAGCAGTGTGACATCCAAAAAGATAAAAGAACAAGAATTGTTGGAATATAGCAGCAGGAGTCCAAAAAGAAAGCCCAGGAAATGCTCTAAGTCACCATGTTCCAAGATGTGTTCTGCAGAATAAAAATTTCACGGGTCATTAATATATTTTATGGAACAGAAAGGTTTCTGTATTCAGATCAGTGTGGGAAACAATGAGTGGGTGTTTCCTTAATGCAAGACTTCCCTGAACCTGTAAGATGCAACTATATAATGTATGTCTCCAAGAGGAGAATTTTCATTGTAGCATTTCCCAAGTTTGCTCCCAGAACCCATTCCTCTGCAGATATCTTGCAGTGTAATTCTCCCCCCCGCCCCCAAAACTTTTTAGGAAAAGATAAAGGGGCTGGTAGAACTGGGCAGGGTCCAAAGTTTTCTGCCAAGCAGTTTGGAGTTGAAGTCAGGGATCCAATGCTAAAGGACCACAGTGAAGGCCCTATCTTCTTTATGGGGTACCCATGGACCAGGCTTGGAAAGCAGGTAGATCTTGTTTAGAATGCTAGCACCACCACTTTCTGGCTGGGCAGTCTCGAGCAAGTCATTTCACCCTCTGCAATTCCATGTTTCTTCATCTATAAAATGGGAATCATAATGCCCATTGTATGGGCATTAATGGTGAAGAATTAAATGAGATATTATATATAAAGCATTTAGCACAATGTCTAACACAGAGTAAGATGTCAATAAATGTTAGTGGTTATCGTTAATATTGGGGAAAGGTTTATATTTTGTTTGATAGTGCTGATGTTCTTTAAGCTGGTCCAACTCTTCATGGGATAGAGGTGTTTTGCAACTCAGTGGGCAATCTGTTTCCAAATTTCTTTCTAGACATGTGGGGTCTGTAATTGTAGAAATCATTGTGGACCCCACTAGGCAATGGGCTTGGGCTATTGCCTTCCTCCTGTGTCTGGCTGGAGAAGCTCACGGCTGGGTCCTGGTGAGCTTGTATGTAGAAGGAGGCAGCTGGGAGGTGCTGCAGAAGGTCATGGCTCACATTTATCTCTATTTCTTCTTCTGCATTTATTTAATCTGCATTCCACATAACATGAGAAATATCAACATCGAGGCTGACCTTTAGGTAATATGGTAAACTATATTAAAATAGGTAG
>VBSM01003148.1:16956037-17011288 GCA_008086735.1 Cheirogaleus medius | reverse complement strand
GATTATCTTTTATTGTTGCCCTTTTTTTTTTGCATCAAAATGTCGAAGATTCATTTTGTATTAGCTAAGACATTTTATAAATTCTATAGAGAAAATGCTAAGCTGTCAACATGAATAGTCCTGTGATGCCATTACATCCTTTTGGACACAATGCATTAGACTGCCTGATACATAAAGGGTTATTTATTAACAGGAATTAGTAGTGTCTGTTAATAATCATTATTGCAAACAACAGCTTTCTTAGCCTGGTCTAGATAATTCTGCATGTATCATGACAGTAGAACAAAGTATCATATTTACATGTTTAATTCAATCTAACTTTTCCCAAATTGTCTTGCTCGTGTTTTTTTTTAACATTTTAAAACATTTTATTTTTGTGGAAGAGAGTCGAGACAGTTCATTTTTTAAGATGTGCTTTAACCAGAAATTGTTCCTTCTATACGATTTTTCTGCATAATTACATCATTTAAAATTGTCTAATAGGATCTAGAGATATTGTTCTCACTGATTTGCTATTATAGGGAACTTTTGGAGCTGGCCTATTGGATATTTACAAACATTTTGTCTGGAACTAGAAGAGGCAGGTGAACATGTGACTTCCTTTTACATTCACTTATGAAAACTGATTTAAGTGCCTTTCAAAGAAAATTGACAAGGGCTCCCCTTTTCTACCAAAACATCTTTATTTCTAGATTTCAAACTGATTATTTTTCCTTTTTTCATCATTTAAACCAATTAAAATTTAAAATCAGAAAAAAGAAAGGGTTTGATTAAAATCAAACGACTTTGCCAAAACAAAAATCCAACTTAAGACTGAACTCTCCTAAGCTGTATGTGCCCTTCCATTGTTCATTCAGTCAACAAACATTTGTGGAGCACTGAGTGTTGTAAGAGACGACGTAAGATACGGTATGAGTGAAATAGAGATAAATTAGTCACCATCCGGAACTTCTCTCAGCGGGCCTGTAGTTTCATAGGGGAGACAAGTTTTAGATGCAAATGTTTATAACAACATTTACAAAGAAATCACCAGAACCGGGCAAAGGAAGAGAGATAAAGTATAAGGCTTTGGAACTTGGACAGAAGAAGATTAGTTCTGGCTTGAGGGAGGATTTATACCTGCTGAGGTGTATCCTTTCCAACATCTTCTAACTCTACATTCACTCTTTCTTTCACTGTTTAGTGATGCTCTTGTCCTCTTCAATGGTTGGGTTAAAAATCAGCTTTTAAAAAGTTGCACAGTGTTGTGATGCAAAAACCAGTGCCCAGACATGGTGGCACATGCCTGTAGTCCCAGCTACTCGGGAGGCTGAGGCAGGAGGATCACTTGAGCCCAGGAGTTTGAGGTTGCTGTGAGCTAGGCTGATGCCACAGCACTCTAGTCCGGGCAACAGAGTGAGACTCTGACTCAAAAAAAAAACAACAAGTGCCTAGAGAACAGTGAGATCACCCTCCCTTTATACTCGGTATTAGTCAAACTTTTTCAGGAGCACGTGTTAAGGGACATGGAGAACTTGGAGAGCATCCTATTCCTAAAGTCGACCAGGATTAGCAAATGAGACCTCTGCAACAGAGGAAGGGATTAAGACTGTTCAGTTTGAAGAGGAGAAAGCCAAGTGGTGATTAAATTGGTATCTTTCATTGGCAAGCTCGTATATTTTTGTTCTCTCCTTTCACTAGGGTACAAACAAGCTTTTTTGGATGTGAAATAAATATTTGAAGTTAAAATGGAGTTCAAAGCCTAGTTTGAGCAAATTCTTTAAATTCTGAGTCCCTTTTGCTTAGAGGTCAGAGAACTACTTGGGGGTCCTGATCGTCTTGGTTTAATTTGGCTGAATATTGGTAGAGATGAGTGGCTATTAGTTTCTTTTTCTGCATTCCATTGTGACTAAAAGAGGCATTTCCCCTCTTCCTGGTCTGCACTTTATAGTACAGTAGTCCCCTCTTATCTTCTGTTTCGCTTTCTGTGATGTCAGTTTCCCATGGTCAGCCACAGCCCAAAAATACTAAATGGAAAATTCCAGAAATAAACAATGGATACGTTTTCAACTTAGCACCATTCTGAGTGGCATGATAAAATCTCACACCGTGTCACTCTGTCCCACCCAGGGCATGAACCCTCCCGTGGTCCAGCATCTCCGAGCTGTGGATACCACCCACCCATCTGTCATCTGCACGGTCTGCTCCTGACACTGGCTCTCAGTGTCGTCATGGCTCCCAGTCCAGGATCACCTGCTTCCAATCATCAGAAGGTCAAGAGTAGCGGACGTCATTCATCTCATTGCATGTCATCGGTAGGCTTGTATCATCTCGCATAGTCACAGGAAGAGGGGTGAGAACAGTACAATAGGATATTTTGAGAGACCACATGCACGAAACTTATTATGGCATGTTTTTATACTTGTTCTGTTTTATTATTAGTTATTGTTGTTCATCTCTTACGGTGCCTAATTTACAGATTAAACTTCATCATAGCTAAGTACGTACAGGAACAAATACATGCAGGGTTTGGTACTATCCACAGGTTCAGGCATCCACTGGGGGTCTTGAAACATGTCCCGTGGACAAGGGGAGCCACTGTGTTCTCTCTCCTGTCTGTGTTGATAACAATAACGCCCCCACTTCCGGCCCCGACCAGCCTCCCAGCCCCTTCTCCTGTGACACCGGAGAAACTTTCCCATCTCCTGTCTCCTCTGTCTCCCGTGCATCTGGCCTCAGCTGAAAGCTGCCTCTTCCCAGGGGACACTTCCGCTTGCCCGAGAGCTCCCTTTCCCATGTGCACCTCGGCACCAGGAGGGGGACCGCCAGCCTCCTTGCCACTTGTCTGCTTCCATCCACTGCTCTTGTTTCCTCTTGCAAAAAATCCCGCTTTTGCTCTACCAACCCTTCGTGTCATTGTCTTCTGGCCAATTCCTGGTCACTCCCTTCCCTGTTGTTTGTCAAAGTCCTAGCATCTGGCCTTATGCCCAGCAATGTCAACAAACACACGACAACCCACTGCACAGAAAGGCCTCTGATTCCTCAAGCTCTTGGTCATCTAGCCCAGGGCATGCACCTTGGGTCTTGCCGTCACTCCCTGCTCCCACCCTCAGAATCCTGACGCAGACATTCTCTGAGGGCCACTTCTTCCCCTTGCCCTGGGTGGCTCAACTGTCCTCAGGGAGACCCTTCCTGAGCCTCAAGACATTGGGCTCGTTGCTCCACCCTCAGCCTCCCAGCGCCTTGACCTTGCCTGTCGCCTGGTCCCTCCTCATCTCGCAGAGCCCAGAGTTCAGCAGTTTCATAACCCTCTGCCAGTGTTCTCTATTCCCTTGTCCTTTGACTTCTTGTTTTCCTCTTCTGGCAAAATCTCAGCCCTGATGAACCCAACTATTAACATTATATTTACATTCCAGCCCCCGGCAGCTGAACCTTTCTGAAGGCTCTGCAATGGAGCAGATTGGTTTTACTGCCAATGCATAAATACCAATCTTAGGTGGATCCTCTGAATACACTTTTTGATGAACTCACTCTCCTTCTTTCCACAAAAACTGCTGCAGAGCTTCGTCCCTCCTTTGGTGACAGCTGCACACACACACACACACACACACACGTGCCCCTCCCTCCTCAGTCTCTGCAGAAACCTTGCCTGCTGCAACGAAAAGAATATTGAAGCTGGAACAGGAGGGCTCTTTGACCATCTGGGGTTAAACATTCACCCCCAGCCCTTTACTCGGGCTGCGGACACTTCCCCTCCCCTCCCCTCTCCTCTCCTTGCCCATGCTAGTGACTCTTCACTTTCGGGTACAAATATCTCTCTCCGCAATTCTTTTTATTCATACGGAAGGGCCCTACATCCTCAGCCTCTGAGCCCATTCAGCCTCCTCTAGCTCACAGAGCACTAGAGTTGTCCATCCTCACTTCCCCCAGCCCCATTCCCCACATACTCCCCAGCCCTCCTGCCGTCACTCAACCCCCCACTGAAACTCGTCTTGCAAGCTCCCAGGACCTTCATTTGCTCCAATTCCATGGGGCCTTCACAGTCCTCATCTGGCTCTACCGCACAGCACTGCTTTGACGCTGGCGATCACGCCCTCATTGCTTGGAACTCTCTCCTTCCTGGGCTGTGGCGGTGCAGGACTCTCCCTGTCTCACCTTCACCTCTCTGGCTACTCCCTTTCCTTTGCACAAACCTGGCCATCAGATATCCAACACGTAGTGCCAAGCCCTCCCTTTTGTTTTTCACTGTGTATGCTCTTCCTGGCCATTCTTAGCAATGACGAACTTGCACAGGTGACTCACAGGTGCGTACCTGTAGACCAGACATTCTATCGGTGTATCTGACCCATTTGTCCACCTGCCAGTTTGTCTTCTCCAGATGTCTTGCAGATGTCACAAAGGCATGGCAAGAGTGTCAAAGCTAAATTCTGTATCTTCCCATCCTCCAAACCGTGCTCCTCTTCTGTTTTCTCTTATTTCAGCAAAAGACACCACCATGCTTCCTGCTCTGTAAGCCAGATATCCTGGACTCACCCTCGGCCTCTCTCTCTCTCTCACCCACTTACTGAAGATACACCTGGTCTTGTTGATTTTTGTCTCCTGAACACCTCGCAAATGCATCTCCACCCTGACCCATGCAACCGTCACTCCCTGTCGCCATGACTTCAGTGGCCTCTGCTTGCAACAGCCTAGATCACTGCCCTAATCTTCCTGTAACTACACTTGACCTTTCTCCTCCACTCAGAAGCCAGAGTGATTTGTTTAGAAACATAATTCTGAGAATGTAGCTCTTCTGCTAAAACTCTTCCATAGCTTCCATTTCTCTGAGAGGAAGATGACCATTTACCTTTAAACTGCTCCTTCTTCACACAGATGCCCATGGTGGCCTTTTAGGTCATGTTTCCTCATGCCACAGGGCCTTCGTTCACGTTGTTCCTTCCACTTGGATGGTCCATGTCTTTTTTCTATTTATTTATTCATTTATTTTTGAGACAGAGTCTCACTCTGTTGCCTGGGCTAGAGTGCTGTGGCGTCAGCCTAGCTCACAGCAACCTCCAACTCCTGGGCTCAAGCAATCCTCCTGCCTCAGCCTCCCGAGTAGCTGGGACTACAGGCATGTGCCACCATGCCTGCCTAATTTTTTCTATATATTTCTAGTTGGCCAATTAATTTCTTTCTATTTTTAATAGAGATGGATGCTCTTGCTCAGGCTGGTTTTGAACTCCTGACCTTGAGCGATCCTCCCACCTCGGCCTCCCAGAGTGCTAGGATTACAGGCGTGAGACACCGTGCCCAGCTGGAATGGTTCATTTCTTAACAAAGACTTCTCTCATGGCTCTAAGTCAAGTCTCCCTACTATAACATATCCTTTAAGATGGTTTCAGCTTGACAATGATCAGTATGATTGTTTGACCGACGTCTGTGTCCCCTAGCTGGGGCATGCTGCCCTGGGAGCACAGGGACCCTGTTGGAACCAGCTCCCCATTGTATGCCTAATACTGGGCACTGTGCCAAGAGCAAGGTAGGCAAACAATAAATATTTGTTAAAGGAGCAAACGAATGAGTATCTCCATATAAATATTGATTTATTTATCACCTAACTTATAACAATTCATAGGAAAGGATAGCATGCATTCAAATCAGCTCTTTGGCTGGAGAAGGAGCATGCAATAAATCCTTTGTCACCCCACATCTTCCTCTTAAATAACAAAATATGCAAATACCCTGTTTGTATGCCAGCTTTATTTTAGAGTTCTCCAATATTGTGTAATATTATTCCACTTACTGTGGAATTTGAAATTAAGGAAATATTTGGGTTTTCAGTTTGGACCTTCTGATATCTCTTCTTTTTTTTTCACTCACTGATTTGCATTTAAACTTCTATTTCTTCCTTCTTACTAGACTTTGCTTCCTAACAGAGACCTTCCAGGATGAAAGGGCCTGTGCCCGTGGTTGGATGTCAGCCACAGTGGGGCCAGGCGGTCACAGTAGCTGCATTGTGCTGGGCGGCGCCTGTTACTATCAGAGCCGAGCAATCCTCTGCTCCAGCGCTGGGACAGATTGTCCTCGCTGCTGTTTGCTGACTAGTTGTTTTTCTGATTCTAAACTTGGCTTTGCAGTCTGAGTTATTTCCTATGTAAGCTCACATGCAACGTGGCATCTGGCCATGTCGCCTGCGGTTTCTCTGGCGCTGCAAGTTGAAATATACCTTGGTCCATGCATGGGAGCTGGACCCTCCCAGCTCCATCTTTCAGAAACGGAAGGATGTGCTTCTGGTGTTGGCTCAGAGCCAGACCTAAGCCCACTCCCAACTTGGGACCACGAACCTAGAAGCAGTAGCATCTCTCCTCCCATGGTTTCCGCCTCCACTTTCTCCATCCTGTGTTCTCCCTCCCTGCCCAGTTCCGAGCTTTTCCATCACACGCTCTCCTTTATTCCTTGGGTTGCCACCTTGACACCTTCCCTAGGCACTTTGCACTTTTTCCTTGGGAAGTCTTTACTCAGAAATAGGTAGTGCTGACTCAAACCTCCGCCCTGATTTTCAGATCTATATTCTCAACACCCGCTTGCAGAGTTCACCATTCGCCGCTATTTCATTGAACGCGAAGATGTGTCGGTCAAAATGGAAAGGCTGACAATTCCACAGGCAGCTGGAAGGAGTGATGCTTCCAGGCACAGAGAGCCTTGCATTGGCCTTGAATGCACATCACACGGGATCTACTTGACTGTAACCCAACTATGCTTCCCCTAAACAGAGGACAGGTTGCCACGATTGTCCTCTGGTGTGATGACATCTTTCTGAAGTGGCAAGTGACATTCTTGTCACACCAGCAGAATAACCAGGATATTAGTATGCATGATGCATCCACCAGAATATTCTCTCTTCGGAGGCTTAGAAAGATACAGGAGAAGTCTTATAACTCTAGGAAAAAATTTCTCATTGATTATATCTGTGGGGAAATTGCCCTGTGAAAATCTAATGGTAGAAATACACATTCAGGTGCTAGCACACAACTACCTTTGCTATTTAATGTTGTTTTGTGAATTTACCCTTAAAGTCAGGCGCTACTTACAGTGAAACGAATGACTGTGATCTAATTACTAATTATAAAATGTCTATTTGCTTTATGAAAGAAACATGGTCCCTGGAAGTCCTTGGTTTTGCATTTAATTTAATTAGTGAATTTAATACATGTCTCCTAGATTGTTCATTTTACACTCTTGCTAAAGGAAGGTGGCCAGCTTGTCAGAAGGAATTATTTTCAAATTGGCTAATTAATTCCTTCAATCCTTATGTAACGACATTCACATGGAAATAGGAAAGAGCATTCGAAGGGCAGACAAGAAATATCTGCACGGGCATCGTAGTTGTCATCGGCTCTAAAGGAATGTTATCTGTGGACATCTAGTCAGTAAAAGAACTGCTTGACTACTAGGGCAGATTGGCTTCAGGGGAAAATATATATATATTATTTATATGGAAATTTTGATTACTTCTTATCTAACTAGAGAGTAAAGAATATATGGTATAAAAAACTAACTTTTAAACATTTAATATAAAATGAACATTCACTGATATGAACAGTGCCCACACGTAACAACTGGGGGAAAGACAGAATCAAATTAAAGATAATATCTCTGCAAGGTTATTTATACATTAACCAGACAAAATGGTGGGAGCCTGAGGGATTTGAATCTTGAGAGGTTAGAAGGATTCAAAAAGGCCCTAATGCTGACTTAATGTATCATATCACTGAATATGGGGTGTTACCCCTTGCTTTGAACTATATCTAAACCAGCCTGCAATGAGAGATGCTAGACCTAGAAGGTCATGCCATTGTTCTAAAAACCTCACCAAAGATGCCACCATATTGCATGACTCTTGTCCATAACACCTCCATCCAAATTCCCTTCCATTCCCAGTCAAGTAGCTAAAACACCCACATTAAAATAAATCAAAGTAATTTCTGATAGACATCCTAACCTACGCATGGTCTGAAACCCCTGAGCGGCTGGGAGGGCTGCCTGCGGAAGGCTCACGTCTTGATCCCGCCCCAGGAATTGCACACAGCTGAAGGACCTTTCTTGCTCCTAAGACATAATCCCTCTCCAAAGGCAGCCCAGATTCATGACTGGCCAATCCAGGAGTATAAATAAGTACCTAGCTTCCCCCACAACTCCTTTATTTCCACTCCCCACACCTCAGTTGAGAACATTCTAGAAGGGCCACCCCAATCTCAAAGCTTCATGTAGATGAGGCCTCTGTTGCACCTGCACCACAGTTCAGCTTCTCCCTCAGCCCAATCCTATGTCTCTCACCCCCTTATAAATGCTGTGCATCGAGTGCATTTTCTAGCAAATTCCTGCATGCAAATCTCCACCTCTTTCTTGGGAAGCCCGACCTACGGCAACTTGTGACTTCTGAATCACTACAGGGTACAAAGAGCAAAGTATAATCCCTATAACTAAAGCAAAATAAAATAATCAAACAACAAATTATTTTAAGAGCATGAAGAGTAATTTTTTTAACTGAAAGCATGGAAAGAGATGACATCTATGTTTGTGTTAAAATCTTCTCTACTAGAAGACAAAGACTCTCCAATGGATCAAAACACAAAATCCAACTTTGTGCTATTTTGTCAGTGTTATTTATTTCATAGATGTCAGCTGAGGTCATCATGACCTTTTAAAATTAAAATGAAATTGGCCCAGGCCTTTAGTTCTATTTCCTTAGGGAAGCACAGTGCCCTTCTCTGGTATTTCTGCAAATTCCTGGTCACTTACATTTCGCTGTCACTTCTGGTCACTCCTGGATACTTGATCTCATTCCTGACTCCTCCCTGACTCAAGCTCTTTTCTTGATTCTACCACAAACTCCCCACACAAAGCACAGGAGTGCAGTTTACTATGTGGGGTTGAGGTAGGGGAGATTGTTTTAAATTGTAGCAATTCAAACACCTTAAAATTGGATTCGACATTCATTTCCTTGAAATTCTTTGACCACTAAAAGCAGCTCATCATGGTCATTTCCTGAATAAAGACAATTTCCTCTCTAAACAGAACTCTGAGACCAACGAATAAAATATTTTTCATCCTATTTTTTATTAGAAAAAAATCTGGAAGCTACTGAAGAGTCCAAGTACAGGGAGAGAGTTACTTAAATTATAGTAGCTCCATATGGTGGAAAAATAGAGAACCAATTTAAAATTTCATTTTCAAAGAATATTTCATGGCTTGGTAAAATGGTCTTGGTATTATAAGTGGAAATAGTAAAAATTATAATAGTATATACATAATTGTGTATATTTCATGATCCAAAATATATGTAATTTCATGTCTATTAATGTCAGAATTATCCATACCTAATACATGTGTGTATTACATGTATTATGTATGTGGGCACTTGAATCCACAGACCAATTGTAAGAAATAGACCATAGTTTTAAAAATAGTTGTACTGTTTTTATAATTATAAACATAACACAGAGTTATACAAAACTCAAACATGGAAATATTTAAAGTAGAAAGTGAAAATCTATCATAATCCCAATGTAAATAATCAAAATATGTATTGATGTGTGTGTGTCCAACTTTTTTCTATACATAAGGGATATTTTTAATATACATGGAATCATACAAAATACAGTTGTTATACAGTTTGGTTATGCATGTTGGACGACTATATTCTCCCCAGTTACTAAAGGATTTATGCTACATATAAGGGGGATCTTACTGATGGAAATCAATTGCACATTCAGGTGGGAGGTAGGCCAGGTATATTTTAGGTATTGCCCTAAAATGACTGCCTTTTCACCTGTGTTCCTATTGTTGCTATATGTTCCTATTGCATTTATCAAATTGTGTTTGTAGAATGAACACCTTGTTGGCCTAGGAACCTCTGTCCCTCTTATTTTTAAAATTCCCAACACCTAGCAAAGGGCCTGATCATCAATAGGTATTTAATAAATATTGACTGAATTATGTTACAGGTGTTATTTGATAATTCCCATAAAACCTTTCTATTCTGTAGATGGAGGAGCTGTGGTAAAGAGAGTTTTCATTTTCTGCTAAAGCAATAAAACATTAAGTCTTTGACTAAGGAGAAAGACCAAAATTATATTAAGACACACATCAAATTTCTATAGATAGGCATTTTGTTTTTCTTTCAGATTACATTGTGTAAGGATTAGAGGGTAAGGTAAAATAATTAGCAACGCCAACCTCTTTGGACTGTGGAGTTTATTCTTTAGAGCATTTTCAATATATGTTTGGAAAGACCTAAATATTTCTTAAATGTTATAACACATTTTTATAAACTAAGACATTTAAACGTTATTCTTTTTCAATCCGAAACATGGATGGCATAGTGTCTGTAACATGCATGGGGAACTTAACATAAAAAGTCTTGATTCATGTTGGAAACACTGGCATAGCCTGGTTTCTTTTGTTCATTAATTCCATTAAGCCAGAACCACAGCTGATTTTAGCTGAGCCCCATGAGAAAATGAATCCTCTTTGCTTTTCTCAGAACCCCGCCAAGTGGCCTAATTTGGACTAACGCCTCATCCTGGTTCTGAATGGAGGTGAGGAAGGTTTTGACTCTGTGTCAAATGTATTGAATCTTCCATTTTTATCTGTCATTTGAGGCTTAAAGAACGACAGATCTGCAGACTCAGTCACTGCTAGGTTTTGATGTTAAGAACCAGTAATATAAGCACACATGCATTATTTTTAACCCAGAACATGAATCACGATTGTGACAGCAGTTAGAGCCTGCTTTGTAACAGATACTGATTACTCTAATCCCTTCTACCCGTCCTTCCTTTACGTCTGTGCCCTCTCTACTGGGCAAGTGGCCATGATACAGCCTTCTGAGTCCCTTGTTTTGTGCCTCATAGGAAATTCATAAATTTTACAGAAAAGAAAGCAAGCTTGTATTGTAACAAATCCACCAATATTAAAAATAAAAGCTCAGAGAATTAATCTAGCATGTGAGTATGTTATCTTGTGCCCTCACCGCCAGAGAGCATTTTCAAGACTTTTCTTTCAACCACACGTGTTTAAGGACACAGCAACCTCATTGTCCAGAAACTCATTTTGCTTCACAAGGACAATTGATATACACTATCTATTTTGTCCCTTTGTCTTTTTCTATAATAAATTATTCTACTAGAACCAACCAAAAGAGTAAAAAAAAAAAAATTATACCAAAAAAACAAAAAACAAAAACCTGTGCCCCTTCCAACATAACATTGAACCAGTCAAAGCTAGGGACAAATTAAGATAAATATTCAGACATATTTGTGCACACACACAAACGTTTGCTCAATTTCCTTTAAAAATACCTTATTTTTTGGCCGTAATTATCTATTTTTTATGGATATAGACAAAGTGGTATGTAGGCATTTGTATGTATATGTCAAAGTAATAAAAAATATTAGTGAAACACTACGAAGTGTATAATGCAATAAATTTTGCTTTTTAATTTTAAAAAATCAGCGAAGCTTCTGTCTTCGTATAGAACACAAAAACTGTTATAATGTATTTATTCTGTTTTCAGCATGTCATTTTTCCAGCCACAGTGAACACAAAAATAAGTGCTATTTCAGCCTCCACTACCACAATTCATCTGCCTCCTAAAGCAAGGGGCCTTTTCAAAACAATCATGACATTGTCCTTTCAGCAATAATACACCATAACACTCTTCAATTGTTTCTACAGAGTCAAAAAGATTTATCCAATAGTAATAGCCACAGGCAAAGCAGGGAGCTATACCAATGTAAACACATGCTTTATAGCATAGCTTCTCACGGGGAAATGCAAAAACAGCGTAAGCACAATACGACAATATTACAGGCTTTTTTGATCATTCTTAAGACGTAGGTGGCACTTTTCAGAAAATTAGAATCAAATAAAATAGGTCCTTTCCCTATTTTAGAGCCTAAAATCTATGCTGCTAAAGCATGTGTTTTTTTAGTCTCATTCTAAACTGTGCATTTATAGTTTGTCTATCAAGACTTCCAGGAGCACCAAGATTCCTCAGTCCCTAAGTAGACTAAGTGGACCCCTTGAAACCCTTTGCAACACAATAGCAGTTCAGAAACCACTTTGCTTCCCACTGGCGTGGTCCTATCTCCTCTCCCTTCATCAAGAGGATGGAAGTGGGATTTGACCTTTTTTCTCCCTCAGTTACACATTTGTTTAGACCAATATGTGAAAAAGAGATGTCCTCGAAAAAAAAACAAAACGATCATACACAGTTCACACCTATCTACAGTCTTAGCCACTGGATCAACCCCATCTGACTTGGTTGACTCCAATCTTCACCAGGGCACAGAATCAATTGAATTCAGTTGTTGAGATAATTATCATTCTGTTGGCCCAATCATAATTAGGCCTTAGTTTTCTAGACCTATCCCCAACAGAAAAACAAGAAAAACAACCACAGGTTGAGTTTAGACACTTCATTCTTTACCTGTCGAGTCCTAACCTGTTGTTGCATGCGCTCTGCTCCCATTTACCCAAAGAACGTGGTCGGCACCATTTGACCCAATGAAAAGGGACGGGGCAAAGGTAGACTCAAGTAGATGGTATAGCAAAAAGACAGGAGTTATTTGTGTTCCATTTTGTATTGCTTTTTTCTAGTTACTGTATCATTTTGTTCAGATTGTCAGAGTAATATATACTCACTTTTTAAAAAATCAAAAAAGTATAGATAATTATATAGAAAAAAATGCAACCACCTGTAAAACAAACACCTGTTGTATCCACTAGAATGATTTTTCCTGGTTCAAGAGTTTACCAACAGTAGGAATGGCCAGTAAATTGTCACAAAGCCATGCTGTTATTTTTTGTTTGTTTGTTTCACCTTGACAGCACTGGAATTCAATGGTATTTATTACAATATACTGTAGCTGCTAATTTATCTAGATATCATACCTGGTCTCTAAGCTCCTTAAGGAAGTAGTTATCACATAGTAGTTACCCAATAAATATTTCTTGAATTGAAGTAAATTAAATCACTCTGATCAGCCAGCAGCAGACTTCTAGGCAGAATTGGAAGCCCAGAATCAAAAGTTTGCTTTTGGTTCACGGTGGTTGCCAAGAGCAAGTCGAGTTTTATCTGCTCAGCAGTTTATATGTCTTTCAAAGTGCCACCTTAATTTAACTGCCTATGGAATTTTCTATCTCTGATGATTCTGACATTTCATCGATTTCCAGAGAGAGAAAGGCGGGGAGGGGAGCCACAGAATGATTCTTATTTAACAATTTCTAATTAGAGGATTTCACAGATATCTTATTATCAATCTTTGCTCATAACTCCAAAAATAAAAAATAAAAAGACAGTGTGGTTTACAACCACGTGTGATCCAGATCTGAAGGTAGAAGATATGGGTTTAAAATTTGGTTCTGCTATTTTCCACTCTTGATCTTAATAGAGTGACTAAACCATCCAAAGTTAAAAAACCATCCTTCGTTTCTTCATCAGTGAACTGTGGATAATGTTCACTTTCCTGAGTGTTCTTAGGATTAAGTGAAACAACAGAAAAAAGCACCTGGCAGAACACGTGAATACACCATAGGTGTTTGAAAAATGTTCCTTGAATCTGTGGAATCATGCCTTCTTACCTTGTTTTCACTTGGTGCTTTTCTTCCTGGGATTATTCACAACACGGCATAAAATAATTTTAGATATAATGAATAGCTTAAGTAATTATTATCCTCTTCATTTTATAATTGGAGCAGTATTCAGACTCAGCGATTAGGGTTGTGTCTGCTAGAGATAATTATGTCAGTCATATGGTATAATCTGGGTCAAAACTTTTTTTTCCTTTTCCTTTCAAACTACCTTTATAGAGAATTTGTGTAAGACAATTGTCTTCTCACCCAAATAGCTGATTGAATCACACATCCTTGCCAGGGGGAATCAATGAAGACACACACGCTATTCTCATTCTGAGATCGAAGATGTTGGTATGAAGTTTGAGACGGAAGTGAGCAGTCACCTCTGGGTGTCTTGGGGGTAAGGACAACTGATTGACCACCCAAGTGACACTAATTCCAATTTGCTATTGTCTAGGACGCAGCCCACCAACTGGCACCCTGAAAAATGCCCAGGGTTGAGTGGGTTCTGGGAGGCTGCCCTGTCCTGACCAAGTTCACAAGAGATGAAGTTAATAAACCACCAGGCCAACTGGTTCATCTGTACCAAAAGACACAGTATGCCACCAAAGCAGACACTAGCACTCCAGCCCTCCACCCAATAAGAGAACTGGGTGGAAGACCCATTTGGGAGAACGTTGGTCAGCCTGAAATCAGAACAAGAGGAATGAGTTGTACAACTCAAATGTTCAATGACGTTGAGCCGCTTGGGTTCTGCCCATTTCAATTCATTCTTTTGTTGCCTTCCAGTGTCCCAGGTAAAATGAAACGCTTTCAGGCATTGTTATCGATAACAATCTGGCCTGGGAGTGCTGTGAGTGAATGTTCCAGCCAGGCATTTAGTCCCTGGAGTGGTCAGACCAGTTACTAATACCTCTCAGAAATGCTTAGCTTGTTGGCCAGTTTCCTTGAATTTAAATTTTAGAAAAAAACGTGTTTTGTTTGATTAAATTGGGGGTGGGGTGGGGGGGAAGGATATTGATCCAAATAATACAGCTTGATTCCACAGTCCTTACCTAGACCCAATCTTATCCCACCTGTAGCCAGGTAGGGTAAGTCACTTGCCCACATCTGTGGCCAAGGATGGGGCAGCAAGTGGCACAAACGTGGCCTGAGGGGAGAATCATGAGCACCCTGAGCTGGAGGTCACCTGTCTCCATTACTTGGTGAGGAAATCAAATGCTGCCAAATGTTCAAGTTCACTTAGTTCATTTTAGTTTCCTTCACTTGGTGTTTCTACCTTCTAATAAAATCACCAATGGGAACACCTTAAAATGACATTTTAAAATAATATATAAAATCTCTCAGTTTTCCAGAAACTTCAAGTCAGCACATTTTGCAGGGAAAGCTACTCAAATAAAACTGAAACTCCCCCAAGAGAACAGGCAGAAGCCATGAATCCCAATTTAAAACAGATTGGAAATTTGAAACACGAGCCAACGTCATGATCAGTTTCTCCTGACAAGCTGGGCTACCTGTTAAATCCCGGTTTCATGAGACCTGAGCTGAAAATTAAGAGTGGCTTTTTTCTGGTTTCCTACAAATCTGAGCACCAAAGTTGATGGTTAGTCTTCAAATGAAGATATCTTTACTAACTTCACACACTTCAAAGGATTTAATTCAAATTGTTCTAAGAGGTTACATATAAAATTTTATCACCGACATGGCATCTGATCCAAAAACAAGTAAGATATGAAATCCCTGTTGTTTCACATCAACTTCCATAAGCCAAAGGACACACCTACCTTAACCTGGTGGGAAATGGTTTGTCTTTTACGAGTTTCCTGCTATTTTTAGCCGAAACTAATCACAGTAGGAAGAATCTGGTACATTAACTCACACAAAATGTTATTAATGACTAAGACAGCTTAACATGTAGATCTGCCTAGAATATTAGTATTTTTATTAGGGAATACGCCTTAACATAAAAGAATAAGACTCAATTAGTAAAATTTCGGGCATCTGCAACACAGTGAGAGGCGAAATGAATCAGCTCACGGCACGTCAGCACTATGGCCCAGGTGTGACAACGCACAAGCTCTGGATCCACTCAGATCTGAACCGAGTCCCACTTCTGGATTTTTCCTGCTGTGTGACTTTGTGCAAATATGTTCAGTTTTCTTATATATGAAGTGTGGGTAACGATAGCGCCTTCCGCATGGGATTGTTATGAAAACTAAATGAAATAATGTATGGACAGTGCCTAGCTTATAAAAAGCCACCACGAAATGAAAGCTGTTGTTGTATTAATGGTTTATCCATCTGCTATAAAAGCACAAAAGGCTGGTTCTACAAGAAGCTTCTGAATTTCACATTCTCCTCCACCCACTTACACTCAGGAATATTTTACAAACTTTTGAAGTACACGCATCTAACAACCTTGCATATGCAGGAGAAGCGGACTGTTTTCTAGAACTACTCAAGGACTAGTTACCCCATCTACCGGCATCTATATTTATAGGATCTAGTTTCTATTAATCTAAACCAGGGGTCCTCAAACTTTTTAAACAGGGGGCCAGTTCACTGTCCCTCAGACCGTTGGAGAGTGTGCACTGTGGCCCGGGACGAGTCGGCTGCTAAGCAGGACAGACATCGGTGGCAAAAACACCCAGCAGGCTGGATACAAGTCCTAGGCGGGCGGCATGTGGTCCGCGGGCCGTAGTTTGAGGACGCCTGAAAACGTATAAATAGAGCTAGAACTATCTTATATTGAACTCTCAGACTCTCTTCTTGACAAATATAACACTCCATAGTAAGAACATGTTACTCCAAAGCTAGGTCAAGGGGAAGTTGAAGAACTAAGGAGATCAGAAAGGCATCAGGGAAACATCTTTAAAGACAAAAGAAAAGAAGACAAAAAAATGTTTTTCTTTTTGCCAAAAATAGTAAATAACGGAGGCACAGCTGAATTTATTGTTTATTTCAATGAAATTTGTACTGGCATTGTCCCGATTCTGTAAGTAATAGAATACTGCAGAAAGGCCAACAGAAAACATTACAGGATAAAACATTTTGGAGGGCTGGGGTGGGAGCTAGTAGTGTTAGCTGGTCTCGAGAGAATTTGTAAAATGACTTTAAAACTCTACAAAACAAGCGCTGGGGCAGCCTCTATATCATTGCAGATGTGGAAGTACATATCGCTCTGTAAGTATGTATCACTCTGCCTTTCTGATACAAATTTGATAATCCAAGTCATGAGTCTTTTATAATCAAAAGGAAGCTGCAAGGAACCTATAAAAAGGAAATTCCATGTCACCAGGACATGTGATTGTGGTCACCATCTGTTTAAACATCTTACTGTTTGTAGCAAACAACTAAAACCACATTTTTCCCCCTGCAAGTTTATCTAAGCACTTTCTATGTATCCAAATGAGCCAGGATTTTAAACCTCCCTTTTCAAGTGTTAGCCTAAAACTTAAAACTTCATTCTAAACTGGAGGGAGTTTGGCCCTAACTATAGTGAAAATCATTAAAAATTCATTGGTCAGCTAAAATGTTTAATCAAGTGGTAACATCTCTAAATGTAAAAATGGTATCTATTTGTCCACAAACCTAATGAGATGTAAGTCTGGTGGTGTGATGTTAATAAAACCTGTTCATAGAACAATCGTTAGAATTAAATGAAGCCAAGATCTTTCAAGTTATTTCTCACTTTGATTTGTTGATTAAAATAATATTAAGCATCTATAAAATACTACAGTGTCATCCCTGTTGTGTTTAAAATAGAAGTTATGACCTAAAACAAAAGTTAATTTGAGGTAAACGTGTACACTTTGAGATATTCATCTGACTCATATCACTTTCCTTCTCATGAACATCAAAGATTTTCCAATCTTAATCCACCATTTTAAAAACAGAATCAATTCACTAAAGCTAAATGTATCTGATTAATGGTAATTCTAGGTAGCCTCTCCTAGCATCTATGTTTGAAATATAGAGCTTAATGGAACAAAAAAGAAGGGATTTCCAAAAGGATCCCGTGCAGCTTACTTCCCCACCAAACATTTGAAAAGGGTGGACCTTCGATCACTATGTGTTTGAGATACAGACAGTCGCTGACCTCAAGAAGTGCCAGGTCAAGTGAGACAAGGGGACAGAAAGGTGTCATATCTAGTATTGCATGCCTCTGTAGTGTCTCAGCTGTGCTATGGAAATTAAACTCCCAGGTTTTACGGAGACTTGGGTCATGTCTCTCCAAGATCAGTGTGGTGGGGGCCTGGAAAGAGAAACTCAGGATCTAGAATTCTGGGTCAACTTCTCCTCCCTTCTTCGTGGCAATTGCCCTGCTAGCAAAGACCTTGGGATGACAGGGTATTATCTTTTGAAGGATAGTGGCATTTCCTTATGTGTCCACATCTCTGCTTCTGGAGTCACTGCCCTGCCTTGAATATCCAACTCAGAGTAGATTCTTATAGAAGCAATTTAGAACCAGATGAGAGCAAAAGACAGAGATATGTCTGAGGTCCCCAGAGCAATTCCACATTTGAAGGTCTATTCAAGGATTCAGTTCTTGTTGAGCTTGCTTAGATGCTAACAGTAGGGTCCACACTGTGTGGATTCCGTGAGTTATATTTACCCTCCACTTCCCTACTCCCTTCAAAGTTCAATGAGTTCTCTTAAGCACCTAGTGCTATAAAGTGTCATGGTTGGCTTATTTCTCCCAATGGAAGACATCTGGGGCAGAAGGAACCGTAAGATTTCCTCTTCCCTGTATATCACATTTCTGACAAAATAAGCCCATGAAGGGCATAGAGCACCACCAAGAACCCAGAAGTGAGCAGAGGTAAAGATAAACTCTTGAATCCTTTGACAAAGGAAGGATTAGGTTAACTGTTTAGAGGTAGAAGCTTATGGGAAGAAGACAGGAACTCAGGTATCAGGACAGAATAGTCTGGGGCCATTTTGTGTCATACAAATAGTTGTACATATCCCCTTGGTGTCTGAAGACACCATTTTATTTCAGTATTTCACCTTACATGATTCCATAATGAGGACCCTAAGATACTAAGGAAAGGTTGAATTATATGCCCTTTTACATTCAAGATATTTTCATTTTTTTAAAAAGTTTTTGTTTTGTTTTGATTTGATTTTTATAGCTGGATGTTTAATGGTAAGTTGAGCTATCTGGAAAATTCACGAAGGATACATTATTTTCTTCTAGTGCTAGATGAATAAATCATTAATGTAACATAAATTTAGCAGAAAAAACTTGGCTTTTTTATATATCATATGCATAAGTTTACGATTTGTCTTAGAAGATATTTTGTAACTTACCAAGTAAACAATATATAATTACATAATAAGCATTATTCAATTTGAGGAGCCTAAAACCAACCAAGATTAAAGGTCAGATCCACAAGTATCAGCGGCAGAGCCATAAAGCATACAAAAGGCTTGGGGGTCTCTAGTGAATACACACACAAAATCTATTTATTGTTTGAATTTTAACTGATGTTTTTACTGCACTTGACAATCAACAAGGGGACAAAGCTATGATGTATCAGATTTTTTCTTCCAATTAGGGTTAAGACTAGCCCATTTCAAAGTTTAAGTTTAGAAGAATTTTACTTTGATAATGGAAGTGGACTTTTATTATAGAAGAAAACCACTTTTTTTAAAGATAGGAACACAGGTTATTTATAGTCATTTATGCAGTAAAGTATCTATTTGTCACATTTTTTAAAAATCTACCTGGACAGCATTTTTTTCTTGGTATATTTTTAGCAAAATGTTTAAAAATTTTTGTCATATATCTAATTTGCAAGGTTGTTTTTTTTTTTAATTCAGTTTGATTTAGGGGGGAATTTTAGATTTTGGGGGGAAAAAGTTCCAAGGGATGTTCCAACTCAGATGACAGAAAACTAAAATTAATAACTAGACAGTTTAAACAATAGCACATATTTTTTGTTTTAAAGGAAATATTTAATAAAAAATGAAGTCCCATAAAAACAAAGGTTTTTGCTTATAGCACTGGTATGAGAAATGCATCATGGGATACAGACGTTTTATAATAGAGCCTCACCTGAAATGAGTTTTAGTTATTAATCAGTTGTAAATGGCATCACTTAACAGAGGTGTTTTCTTTTCTGTTGGCTCTTTTGTGAAATCCTTACTGAATATTCTCTACTGCTTAAAATATTTGCTACAAGGCAAGTCTACAGTTACCTATCTCCTTCTCAGCCTGTTCATGGAACAAAGACTCAAGGTTTAGGGTCTGTCCCTGCTGGAATCATGAAAAAAGCAAGTGTAGAGCAAGCACTTATTGACGCATTTTGTTCACTGATAAAAGGAAGTCATTCTCAAACTAGCCTCACAAAGTATACTGGTTTTTCTGCATAGAATCAAGATATCCTACCTTTAAAACTTAAATAATGATGACTTTTTTTACAACTCAAAGAGAAATTTGGGTTAATAATAGTGTTTTCTCTGTTGGTTTTTATATAGTTTTTTCTTAAACTTTGACTCTAGCTATAAATTGTAGGTAAGCATTGTTTGTCTATAAAGGATCATTTTTTATTTCATGCAAAATATATATATAGTTTCTACATATTTTCTATATCAAAATTTCATGGTATTCTATAAAGAGGCTCATGACTTCTATTACAGATGCTAAGCCACATGAAATTATTTGAGAACCACTAATATAACTCTTTTATTAACTAGCATTAAGCATTTTGATTGTGCTCTGATTTATATTCATAATAATGTAGTATGTATTTTAGAGCAAAGCACAAACTAATGTTACACCTTGATACAAGTTTGCAGGTTTTCTCAATCCATGTCACTGTTATCTAACAATGTTTATTAGCAAACAATTTTTCTTATTTATTTCTAACTACTGGCTATGGAGTTTCTCTCCTACTTAGTTGATGGATGCCTTTTATAATTTAGACTTCAATTGATCTTTTAAGGATGTGTTTTCCATGTCTCCCAGAAAAGGCCACACTTGGCATTTTTGGTACTATTTTGTCTCCTGGCTCCCTGGAAACAATTCCCTGAATGCCTGACTTTCCCTCCGTAAGGTAAGTGCTTTGCATTGGAGATTGGACAATAATAGCTCAGTGGTTCTCAAATTTAGCTGCACATTGAAATCACCTGGGGAGCTTTTAAAATTCTAGGTTCCCACACAGCACCCCTCACCAATAAATCAGAATTTTGGTATGAGATCCAGGGATAATCTTTTTTAAAGCGCTCTAGGTGAATATGATGTGAAGCCAAGATTCTGAGCTACTGCTTTAGATGGAGCTCTTAGCTACATGTTACAACCTGGCCTCCGAGTAATTCTCGGATACACTGTGATACTGTGATCCAATGACATATTTTCCCACCATCCCTCTCACTCCTCCTCTTCCTCCTCCTCCCAAACATTTTTATACCATCAACCTAAATAAAATGGAGCAGTTATTAAGGCAAAGAGGATGTGATTTCTTCTTGCTCATCCCTGCTTTTTTATTTTTTGCTGGTGGTCTCTCCAAGCCTTGAATTAAAAAGGCCAAAGCAGGTTAAAAGAAAAAAGCAATGAATGATTCCTACAATCTTATCTCATGACCTTTGCCATTATTTCCAATGTTGGCTTTGCATGGTAACCAAGATGTTTTATAAGCCTTAGCAAACTTTTCCTACAAGAATTAGCTGATACTGAGTAGCTGTGGTTCTTCATTCATTCAACTTCATTCAGTTTGAATCACAAGTTCTATGTGTTACACAAAATCTGAATTAAACTCTGTTGTCTGTTCGTTTGAGGCAAAGTTCTCAGGGACAGGATTCCCCCTTATTCATTCATGCATCCCAGCATCCAGTAGAGGACCTGATCCACGTGATGGCCCTTAAATGAATCAATTAGTTAAACAATCAGTAAATAAATGAACAAATGCTGCGATGTGGGCTGCCTAAGCACTTACTGAAGTCAAATCAGAGAAAAGTTTGCAGCTAAGGGCAGGTGGTGTGTACCTACATAGTGTGCACAGTTGGCAGGGGAGAGTCAAAATAAGTTCAGGCAAAACGTCTAAGATTCCAGGAAGCAGGCAAGGCAAATTAAAGTGACAGAGCATTGGGATCTAACAGGACCTTATTCTATGTATTTCCTGGGAAAACCAGGGCCAGTCCTAGGGACCATCGGGTATTAACTGTACAGGTTGAGCTGGAAGTGACTGTATTTTGACCCAAAGGGAAAAGAAAGGGGAACATTGGTTAGGAGAAAGCGCTAATACTGTGCTGTGTATGTGTTAACTCTTGATTAAAACAAATTAACCAAAGACAAAGAGGATATTTGTAAAAGCAGCCATATCTGTGGCTTAAAGACATATTAACTTAAAGAACTATATCGTTAAAGTTATAGATGGTTTAAACATATTTATGGGTGAATAAAGAAGGCTTAAAGTTTAAAGATGATACCTGTAAGGAAACATTTTTTTTTAATCTAAGATGATACTTATGATGTATCATTTTTTTTAATTTTAGATTTTAAAGTGTTTAGATTTTAGGTTAAAATGTTTTAAACTTTTAGATACACTGATAAAATAATTCATAGTATTTTTTCAGAACATCGTAAGGATTGACCTTAGGAGGCGACTGTGGCCGGCACCCAGGGGGAGCAGTGGGTGTGGTGAGAAGCTCTGAGCCACCAGAAGCACTGAGCCACCAGAAGCACAGTGTCACAGCTGACACAGAGGGGAGGGGGCGAAGTCAGTTTGGGAAAAAGATCAGGAGTCAGGTTTAGACATAACTGTATCAATCTCTAGATATGTGCTAAAAATCCAAGTGGAGGGCTAAGGCAATTCCTGACACTCAGCATGAGAGGAGAGTAGACTGGAAACTTTACCTGGATGATACTGAACTGCATAATATTCACTAATCCATTCAAAAATAGTGGCCTGCTGAAGTGGAAAGAACTCTCTGCCCGGGTTCAGGACATCTAGGCTTGGCTCTGATACTGACCAGCAACATGACTGTAACAGTGCCATTTAATTTATATACATTAAAGGCTGAAATTATCTTTAAACATCAAAAAGATAATTTTTAGAAGATCAAATTCTAAAAGTTTTAGATCCAGAGATGGGGTGCTATGGACTAAATTGTATTTCCCCAAAATTCATATGTTGAAAACCTAACCTCCAATGTGACTGTCTCTGGAGACAGGACCTCTAGGAAGTAATTAGGGTTAAATAGGGTCATAGGTTGGGGCCCTGATCCAATAGTACTGTGGCCTTTTCAGAACAGGAACATTTTCTCTCTCTCTCTCTCTCTCTCTCTCTCTCTCTCTCAGACACAGCAAGAAGGCAGCTGTCTGCAATCCAGGAAGAAAGCCCTCACCAGAAACTGACCATGTTGGCACTCTGATCATGGACTTGCAGCCTCCAGACTGCAATAAAATAAAGTTCTGTCTATGAAATACCCTTTCTATGGTGTTTTGTACAGCAGCCAAAGCTGGCTGAGACAGGGGAAATGGCAGCCAGGTAAGAGTCACAGAGGAGCCACTGGTCGGGTGTGTCGTGATGTGGCCAGCAGAGTCCCCATCCTTCCCGAGTCACCATTGCTAAGTCACCCTTTCTCCAGCTGCATCCGTCAGGATGGGAAAGATTATGCTGCAGTAACAAACAACCCCCCAAAACTCAGTGACTAACACAATAAAGGATTATTTCCTTCTTTTTCTTCTTGCTCATGCTGTATATTGAATGTGGGTCAAGAGGAGGCCCTGCCTGACACGGTCACTGCAGTCCCAGAGTGCCAGGGGCTCCATCTCAACATGTGCTTTCAAGATTGTAAAAACAAAGAAGATAGGATGACACATGTCCTGGCCCTTAAAGCTTTTGCACAGAAGTGATATATATCTGTTCACCTTTCACTGGCCAGAGTAAATCACGGGGCCACGCCTAGCTTCCCAATGGGCAGTAAAATGCACCCTTGCTGCACGCACAGGGGACAAGAGGAAATAGTCCGTGGGCAGCGCTGACGACTGTCCTCCAGAGCGTTAGTGTTGGGGACAGCCAACCATCTGACCAGGCTGTGATCCACACAGTCAACACGAAGCCATTCGGGGGATGGAATGCAGGACAAGAGATGCCTAGATTAATTTCCACAACCCCTGGGGCTCCAACCATGGAGAACACAAAAGTGTGTTACCTCTCTTCCAGGAATTTTCAATAGAGGTGATTATGAAGGCAAATACATAAAAATAGTTAAGTAACAATAAAAGACCAAGAATAATATAAAGTCAAAATGAGTGACATGCATAAATTGAATTATATAATTTCATGGAAGATGGAGATCACTGTGTCATAAAGCCATTAAGAAAGGCTCCATGGATTTGAGATAAACCTTTACATACAGGCAGGACTTAGATATAATGGGAGAAGGAAGAAGACTCAAGGTGGGAAAACAGCAGGAGCAAAGGATTGGGTTTGGGAGTGAATGTTGGGGCACATTCAGGAAGCAAAAAGGAAACAAGCCAAGCTGGATCAGAAGTTTCTTTTCAGGAACAGTGAGATTTGAATTGTTTTATAATCTTTGAACGTTGTGTGCATGTCTGTGTGTCTGTTTAAGTAGGTAGTGGTGTGCTGATGTTTGTGTTTCAGAATAATTCGTCTGGTATAAAGCATGTAGGTGAAGATGAAGTACCCCAGGAAAAGGAGTCAATTTATTACTATATAGCCTACATGATGAGCATCTGGAAATGAGTGTTCATAATAAGAACTAAAAATGAAAGGTACAATAGCAAGAAAAATTTGAGGTGAAGAAGAGTCTATGGGACTTCAGGACTGATGTGCTCTATGAAACAAAGGAAAGAGGCAAAGGTGATATTTAATACATCAAGATTTAGAATACACATGATCCTCCTTAAATTATTACAGTAAGGAGACTGAGGGAAAACAGATCTCTCAACATTTGAAGACAGCATCTAAAAATTATCTTGTTCGGATTATAATGGCAATCTTAAATTAACAAACCAATAGGATGGAAAGACCTGCTGATTTCAATGATCAAATCTTACAAGAATGTATCAATTACATTAGGGTGAGGGTTAGGGCATAATTACTAAGGTAAATTTAAGCAGACATTTGACATAATTTATTTTCAGAAGCATGGATCTAAATAATTTTCAGGGCAATTACCTTCTAACAGAAAATATCCTTTCCAATGTTTGACAAGCTTTCTGATTTTATCAGAGAAAAGGATTTTCAGTAGCATTGTCACATATATAACACATCCTGAAGATTTATATTAATATCATCCTTGATTTTATAAGCCACTGTACATGGACACATCAGCGGCTGGGGGAGGAGCCTCCTGCTCTTCCCCTGACTGGTCACCTCCTCCACACACTCTGAGTGCTCTCTTTTGGGACCCCTGAAATCCCTAAGCAAGACGTGTGCTTGATAAGTTCTCAAGGTGCACATGTGCTTAAGGAGATTTGTTTTTTCAAGAAAAAAACAATGTGAACGTGTCCTTCCATCTCTAAAGAAACTGTTCTTTTGTTTTCCTTTAGGTGAGCAATATATTCCTTGCAAAGAGCTAATGAAATAACTAATTTTCTGGGTTTCACCTTAGGAGGACCTGCTATTAGAAAAAGCTTGTTAAAAACCAATGCTTATCTTCTAAACTCCATCTTCACCCCCGCTCGCTGCCTCCTTCCTCGTTTCTTATGCCAAGCAATTGCTTGTTATACTTGGGTACAGGTCTGTCCACTGCAATGTTCATCTCTGGAGGACAGGGACCATGTTAAAGGGCATCTTTGTGTTTCAAGATTCCCTCCTCTAGGGCATCTTGTTTCTAGGAGTTCCTTGCCCCCTTAGTAATTAACAGATCCTGAGCTGATTGGTGAGTTTCATTTGATTGAGTTGGAATAACCATTTGGGAGAGGCAGTGGGAACGAGAATACAGAAGGCTCTCAAATGTAGGTGGGAAGGGAGAAACATGAATGTATTAGAGGATAATTCCAGAAAGTAGAAGGGAACAAAGGATTTGAAGAACAAATAGGCTCCGAGAGAGTCTTAGGAAAGAAACAGCATCTGCTGATGACTGCGGAAAGGAAGAGACTTATTGTCTGAGGGCTCCAAGAGACTGGCATGTTGTTCTGGCTTCCTTCCAGCTGCACATGATGCTCTGGCTAGGATTGTCAGGGCTCTTCTGTTAAAGCACAGATCACATGTGTGCTAAAAATGTGTTCTTTCTCTGGGTTTGAGGTGACAGACAGCCATATCACATGCCATCCCTTTTTCCATCCTGGTTCCAGCCAGGCAGTAAACCAAATCATCACCCAGTCTGTCTCAACCATGTGGTTTCCCTAGCCAGCTGAACAAAATATTTTCAGAATGTGGAATGTAAACAAAGTTCCTACTGTTAGCAATTCTGTGTCATTTACTTGTGATTTATTTTATTTTACTTTTAAGTCGCATTTAAATTCAAAAGATTGCCAACCTGCATGATGCATGTAAACAAATCAGAAATATAGATTAGAATTGCAACTGATTAGTTAGCTGTGAAAGTCTGTACAAATGGAAGAAGAGGGAAAAATCTATTATGCTCCTGGGATATTGCTTCTCCACAGGAAATTCAATTGTGGAAAGGGCTTTAAAAGCAATGGCTTCAGTCATTTGTGTTTTCTACATGCTGGTTACAGTAAGTGCTAATAGAATAGCTAGGCAGAAGCTCTGCCTGGGCTCATGTGATACAGTTTTAGAAGGAAAACCAGGGAGTAATTCCAAGAGGGAAAAGGAGTCTTACAAATACACGTTAACAGACAGTGATCATAAAATGTGTGTCGCTCATGCTATTGAAGATGCTTTTTAAGAAAACACAATTTTCCAGGTCCATTATTTCCCGCTGTTTGATAGTATATGTCTATGGTGCATGATCCATAGTGATAAACGTTGTGTGAACCTGCAGATACTCACTAAGAATCTAAATCAAGACTTCCCTTCATTTACGAATTTCCCCTGAAACATCTTCTGTCTTCCAAATCAACAGAGAGCCAAAGGAGGCATAACTATTTAACTATTTACCCACAGGCCTACACAAGTAATGTTTAGGTGGCACAATGCCATGAACTACACATTTTCTAAAATTTTATTGACACTCTAATTATACCACCCATCATTTTTATAATATCTGAAAGCTAGTAAGCTAACATGGAAATTAACCAAATTACACATTTCTTTGAATTTTTCATGGCATCTTCTGAACTGTGGCCATGCAGCCATCTTAGGGTCCCAGATGAGTCACATAGCAGCAGTTGTATTAATATACACTGGTGAACTCATTGCTTTTCATCTTTAGTTGCTACTTCCTTCTTCACTCAAAAGTAATTGGTTTCCAGCTCACCTGGTTAGTCTCATCACACTTTCTCAAGTGGTACCAGCTGTATCATGATTCACACAAGAACCTTCCTCAGAATAAAGCCCCGTGGAAAAAGGTGATGTGCCGGAGATGATTTGGCACCTGGAGACTTGGAAGAACAATCACCTTGAACCACAAATTATTTGGATCATTTGGCAAAGGCAAAAGCAACTTCCTAACAGGTGAGATTTGAAGAAGTTTTCATCTGAGAAGGGGAAATGGATAGCTCAAGAATGGGGATTTCAAGGCAAGCTGGAAGAGATGAGAGAGGATAATCCATGTTTTGAGTTGGGTGGCTCTGCAGATAGATTTTGGTTTCACACCTAAGCATTCTGACAAAGAAGAGTGAAACTTCCTTCTTAAAGCCCTGAAACCAAATAGAACACTCCTCTAGGGTGACAAAGAGAAGTTTAATCTCCCCATATATTTCTGGATTCTTTTAGAAGCCTACCATTCAACTCAATCTCTCATTAATTTGTTCTGAAAACAAATCATTTGTGATCAAGCGTGGAAGATTTATCGTCAATCTTGTTGAATCACTGTGCTACACGTTTCCTGTGTCCTGGCTCTATTTTTTATCGCATTCCCCTCTTGTCATTTCTTGCAGTACAGGCATGAACAGTACAGAAACCTGACTTTAATTAGGCATCCACTTGCAAACTACATCTTGAGCATTTCAGTGAGAACTGTTTTCATTGTGAACAACTCTTACTGAGAGAGGAGTCTTTTTGAGATCTAACTTGAATCTCCTGGATCTAAATTAAAACCATGCTTGCCTGCTTTATTATGAAGAGAAACATTTATGCCTTGTACTCATAATTCCAATGTGGCCCAAGACAAAAAGGGCATCTACCTACATCCTATTGAGGAGCGTTGGGGGGAAATATTGAAGAGCCTGCCATCCATCAGGTGGCATTTCACACACGTAAAGGGTCCCTGTGTTCTGTCTTCCTCAAATTCTCCATTCCTCCGTGGAAGATGAGAAACAATGTCCTTCGCTGCTTCCTGTTCCCTGAGTGTTGCAACTGTGCACTAAAACCCACCCTGTCTTCCCCCAAGGGTACTCTAAAGCCTAGAGATCTTCAAAGAAAGGGGCCAGGAGCCCTACTTGGGCGCCCAGTTGAAATCACATTCTCTAACACAGTTTTCCTGAATTGCAGGGAGGGAAGTGAGGGAAGAGTCATGGATCTGGCTATTTTAATTAAAAACTGTGCCTATTAGTTCCCCCAAGGTAGGTTTTCATGGAGCACATCTACCTGAGGTTGGAGGAGGCAGAGGTCTTAGGCTTCAACACCTAACATCATTATATTCTCCAGGAGATATTGTTCTTATGATTGTTCTGCATGCAAAATAAGCTGTCCATACAGTATTTCCCTGAAAATAAGAAAGGGTCTTATATTTATTTTTCCTCAAGAAGACACCCTAGAGCTTATTTTCAGGGGATGTGTTATTTTTTTTAAGTACAGTACAACAACCTACATTTATTCAAATAGAGTTAAATTAAATTGTCTTCTTCTGGAACATCATCATAACTCTCCAAACCCCGAATTCCATCCTGAATTTCTTGCGACTCTATTTCCTTTAGAACCATTGGCCCCGATCTCTCATGTCGAGCAATAGAGCTCTCATGGGGCAGATGAGAAGGGCTGCTCATCTTCTTTACCGCTTGGCGATGAAATGCATGGGTTGTGCAGATGCGCTGTGTAGCCACGCTCATCGCTAGGTCTTATTTTCGGGGTAGGGCTTATATTGCGCAAATGCTTAGAAATCCTGCTAGGGCTTATTTTATGGGTAGGTCTTATTTTCAGCTAAACACGGTAGTAGTTGATGCTCAATGAAATCTTGACTGTGTTCCCACAATGCTAGGCACTTTGAGGCATTCAAAAGAGAACAAGCTTTGGTCTCTATGCTCCGGAAGTCTTCACTTTTATCTCTGTTGGTTGAATGATTCAAATGACCTTACTATTTCCCTTAGGCCTTATTTTATAAGATAGTAATAATTTTACAGCCTCCCTTCTGGGTATTTCTAGTTTCTAAAATGTGATGCTGAGAATACACAGCGTATTCTACTAGGGTCTCATCAACATGAAATACTACTTCCTGATCTTGCAGAGAGTCAAAACTTTCCGCTTGTGTTAAACTTTAAAAATAGCTTCTTTGTCTAAACAACAGGCGCCACTTGGGCTGTTGGTGCAGCATCTGCGAGCGGGGGTCGTTGTGCTTTCTGCCATTCTCACACTTGCGGTGTGATCCAGCTGGGAGCCGCTCTCCCGCATTCAAACACATATGTGGCATGCGTTTTACCACTTGAGCCGTCTTTTCTCACCGTTTAGTTAGAGAACAGCAGGCAGGTGAAGGGGCCGAGCTACTGAAGAAGTTAAATGTCATTAGCTGGTTCACATCTAAACGGTGTATAGAATTTGGGGTATTTGTATATCTCCAGATTTTTTTTCTTTCAATTTTTGGTAGAAATGGTCTGAAGTTATATTGATAGCACCCTTTCCCAGCTTCCTCAAGTTTATTATTATTATTATTAACTTGGTCTTTTATTTCTGTTAGTTGATCATCGGGTGGTGTTCTCTCAGGCTGAATTAATAGAGTGTTTAGGATGGGTGTAAGAAAATGATTTGTCTCTCTCAAAAGCAATTGATAGCCCCTCCATCCCCCAAAAACAACCCATCAAGGAACTCATAAATAAAATTCATGTTTTTTATTTGAAAGAGAACACTTAATATTCACATAGCATTTAAGTTAATAAAAGAGAATACCGTATTTTATTCCATAAAAACAACAAATAATCAAAATGTTCTATATTACAGACTGATTAAAAGACCCAGAGAGAGAAAAAAGATAGAAAAGTCCAAATTAAGAGGGAAGACCAGGGACAGACAGAGACACAAAAAAAGCCACAGAAACACAGGCAAAGGTGGGGGGGGGGCGGGGAGAAGCTCAGATAAGCCAAGAACATAAACTTTAAAGAATAACCATGCCAAATTATGGCTTTTTAATATGCTGGCACTACACAATGAAGCATTTTCACAAGTAGAGCACACATGAAGAAACTATCCTTGGGGACTTCACGCCCAGAGCAGATGGTTGAGGTAGAACTTGAGGGCCAATGTTCTCCCACTCCCGATCAAAAGGAAGAAATGTTAGAAAATGGAACAACCGAGTGTGCAGTATTTAGAGATGGTCTCGTATTAGACAGGGGTATCAAGTAGGAGTTTGAAAGGGAAAAGAGTAAGTCACAAGAAACGAGGGTATCACTTTAAGCTGGTTCCCATACACCATATAATCAGCATTTCCTATAAGCCTGAAACTATACAATCTAAAAGTGGCAGGAAACCCTGCAATGAAAACACAACAGTGATTCTGGCTGAGCCAGAGTCTTCCCTCGCCCCGCCGAGCTGCTCACTTCACCCTGATTCCCTAACAGGGTGCCTCCAGGAACCCTAAATCCTCCTATTTGTAGACATCAGTGTAGCTCTGGTAAGATGAGGCACAGAAGGTTCTGGAGCCAATTCTCACTGACTTGTGAGAACCAATTATTAAATTTGGCAAACTAGGTGTTAAACACACCATTCTTAAAAATTAAATTATAGAAATGCACAATTAAATAAATTATACTAATAGCAAAGGTAATAAGTATTCAAAACTCATTATTTCCGAGTTATTTTCCTACCTTTGACTACTACCTATGCTGTTGTGCTTGTTTACGTTTATCGTACCTGTTCAGTGGAAATACCAGACGATGGTGACTTCCTAACTCTGTATGGGGTGACGTCACATCGGTAGCTTGAAACCAGCCGTGGCAGGGGTATTTACACCACAGAAACCAGCAAACGCTATGCATAAGGGCTTTTTAATTTTCCAGAAAACTCGTTGTTAAACATTTACCAACACACGACTGGGTTTGGAAGGGTGGGGGAAGGGGGAAAGGCAACTGCCATTGTCAGATTTCCCAGGAAAATTAAAATTCTGTAACTAGGGGAACGTGACAGAATGGTTAAAAGTCTACTGAAACAACGACTACATTATGAGCACAAAATCAGTTTTATCTGTTCTGTCACAAATGTAAAATATGCTATTTTGTATGAAGACAGAAAATAAAGAATTAAAAAGAAAAGGTGGGAGTTTCCAGTGTCCCGGACATGCGTTGATGGCTTTCCCACTGTCTGTTGCATCATGTTTGCTACCGTCCCTGTTGGTCAAAACAAGTCACACGGCCATCCCAGAGTCAACGCAGGCCCGTGGTGGACACCTTGGGACCATTCCTGAAATCAACACACTGCCCAACAAAACCAGAAGTACGAATGTCTCGACGTTTCTGCTCTAGCATTTCTCAAATATCCTCCCATCTGTGGAACAGCACAGCTGTGAACTTTAAAAAGGAAACCAACAGTAAAAATCCATGTGGTGTGCATTTGTGCATTTGTGTGTGTGTGTATATGTGTGTTTTAGGGAGAGATGATCTCTAAATAAAGAAACTACATAGAATGCTAATTAAAAATGGGCACAACAGGATAATTAAGTGCATTTTGCCAGCTACGCATACCAGCCATTCCTTCTGGACACATAATATCATATCCTTTGCTTTTTCTTTTATCTTAATTACTCAGCACTTGATTATATCTCTGTAAAGCTACAGTAAATCAGATAGATAAATAGGTAGGTAGGTAGATAAATGTTTTTCTGACATATTAAAATATTGTCAGTTTATCCCAATATAGGCTAAGATTTCAGAGATTGTTTTCCTCATTCTTAAAGACTAAAAATTTTAAAACCCTAGACCCAATAATTCATGCACATATGCATCCCATACAGGTTGGGCCTTAGAGAAAGCATCACCTGCCTCCGTGATGTATTTTGAAGGGTATCAGGAGAACCCAAATACAGCTTCATTTTCCTGACGCATAAGATGCATGCTTAAGAATTTTAAGTGAACCTTTTATCAGAGTATTACCGTTTAATATATGTATCTCAGCCGAATTCCCACCCAACAAAATAATATTATACATGAACTAGGCACTTGGGATAGGGTATAAGAGGTGAATCATATCAGAAACACAGAGAACAAACATTGAAAAGGGATGTTAAGAGATTTTTTTTTTACAGACAACCTTTGATTATTTTAAAATTTAGCTGAAGTTAATTCACAAGTTAAATAGTAAGGATTGTCCTGGTGGGTGGCTTTCCACCTGTATTAGCCCCTGTATGCCGTGTGGGTGCTGTCATTAATGACAGCCACCAGAAAGTGTGCTTTGGTTCTCCAGAGGCTGTGGTTTTGCCCAGTTGTGTTTTAGGGTGCTGCAAGACCTGGCGTTTATCCCACTGTGGGTGGAAGCGCTGAGTGAGCAGCTGCAGCTCTCATTTCTAGAATTGCCTCTTGGCTGCCACCACGACACCCTTTCAAAATAAAAATAACAACTGTGGGACTATATTAAGTTTTCTCCTTCCTAAAGTCTTTAGATTCTTGAATTCTCTCCTTACTTCTCAAAATATGACATTAATGACCCTCCTGTCACTTCAGTCGATTTCCCAAGTATCTATCATTTAAAAGAAGTGCTTCTTCCGTAAACTAATCTCACCTTCTATCTTATCGTCAGAGAGAATGTAAATTCAGGTTTCTGATGCAAATGATCTTTATTTTTAAAGACTGAGGCTAGAAAGTCCTTCCCTTAATAATGTCATCTACATCTTTCCATTCCTTAATAAGGGAGAGGAAACAATTTTCTCGGTTTGTTTGTGGGTTTTTTGGGTCACATTGATTCTGAATTCAAACTTATTTCATCTTTGAATGAAGAAAACGGCTGCTTAAGTCAGAAATGAGCAAGCTTCCAATGACAATATCTGGCTTACCTAAGATAAGAATGTTCAGCCCCTTTATGAAAATGCACTTGCTTGTGATTAATATAAAAAATATAAATACATAGCCAATGGGTATGTAAAATGATACAGCCACTTTGGAATACAGTCTGGCATTTTCTTAAAAAGTTAAATATGTGCTTGCCACATGCCCCAGCGATTCCACTCCCAGGTATCAACCCAAAAGGAATGTAAATATATCTCTATTTGCACACAAATGTTCATAGCAGCTCTATTGTGATAACCAACAAACTAGAAACAATCAAAGTCCATCGGCTGGTGAATGGATAAGCAGATGGTGGTATATCCATATAAGGAAACACTATTCAATAGAAGAAAAAATGGACAGAACAACTGATACATCCTATAACATAATCCTCAAAACATTATGCCAGCTGAAAGAGCCAGATACATGAGACGACATATTGTATAACTCCATTTGTATGACATTTCTAGGAAGGAAAAACTATAGAGACATAAAGCAGATCAGTGGCTGCCTGGGGTCAGAGATGGGAAGGGGTAGTATCTGTAAAGGGGCATGAGGGACGCTGTTGGGTGACAGCAGGTCTCTAAACCTGGGTTTTGGTGATGGTTGCACAACTGCATAAATTTACTAAGACTTGTCTAGCCGCACATGTGAAGTGGGTGAATTTCATGTTATGTAAATTATGCCTCAATAAAGCTGTTTTTAAAAAGAGCATATGTAGTAGTCTACCTTTAGTGTGGGTAGAAGAAAAAAGAAGAAAACATATAAATATTGCTTTGCCTTTACTAAAAGAAGCACAGGAGAGATAAAACAGAAAACCACCCAGTTGGTGACCTTCCAGGGGAATGTGGCATTGGGGACAGAGTGGCGCTCGACAAGTACACCTTTCCTACAGTTTTTCTTTTGGAAATATGACAACCTTCCACATACTCAAAAATTAAATAAGTTAATAAGAGTGGGAAGAGAGGAAAAAAGTGGAGAACAAACTGGGACGAATCAACCCAATCAGATTTCAAAGGAATTATATAACCATGTGGAAGGAAAATACAAAAAGAAATAACTAACCTTCTCAATGTCTGAATCCAGTAGTGACTGTATACCCTCAGCTCCTGGTGGTATAATTGGGCAGGGAGGAAATTACAAACAATTCCTGAACTCTTTTCAAAGGTTTGTTTTGTGTAGAGGCAAGGGTGAAGCAATCGTGAAACTATTTTTGCTGTATTATACAAGTGAGGAAACAAGTAACTGTGTTGTTTTGGGGACCCGCAGTTGTCACTGAAAAAGAAACCCACAGGAGTGGAACAGGAGTCTGCAAGAAAAATTCCATGGGGCCACATAGAAATTGAAGTTATTGCTATGAACTCTTGATTTCTAAAATATGTATATGTTCACATGCATATGTATTTATGTTTGTATATATACATAGATGTGTATGTATATTTGTTTCTTTGTATGTGTATATGTATAAACATCCTTTGATATTCTAGCTCACTCAACTGAAAGGTGCAAGAAACAAAGATTCCCCAGCAGCAATGAGCATACCTCACACCCAGATCTTGGTCTCTTTATACCTTTCTCTGTTAAAAGGAACCAAGGCACTTCATAGAAATGGCTGAATTCATGGCTGGGGCAGGTAGGTGCAAGAAAAGTCTAGATAATCTCTGCATGCCAGATATTAAGGAAATGCTCAAAATGATGGCGTTTACCACATATCATAAGAACACAGGAGTCAGTTTGGAGGGGCTTCACTGGCCTAACTGGGGGCAATTTGAACACCAAAAAATTTAAGTACAGTAGTGAGTTGTAAATCATTGAATAAATAGTTTTTCTTGAGTCCGTATCTATGATAAATACATAAATAGCTATGGAGAAGAGGAAAGGTTCCTGCTTAAAGTAGAATGCCAAGTGCCAAGTGATAAATGAAGAGGAACATGTAGAGTTGGAAAATAACCATTTCCCAACCTTCATAGTAAAGATCCAGGACTTAACACCAGCAGCACCTCTCTGGTTCTCAGGCCTTCGGCCTTGGAGTGAGAATTACACCATTGGTTTCCTTGGTTCTGAGGCTTTCATACTTGGACTGGGCCACCAGACTATCATCCGAGGGTCTCCAGCTTGCAGACAGCCTGTCATGGGACTTCTCAGCCTCCATAATTGCATGAGATAATTCTCCTAATAACCCTTCTCTCATAGATGGATATCTATCTATCTATCCCATTGGTTCTGTTTCTTTGGAGAACCCTGACTAATACAACACCTTACCTATAGAGGAGCAAAGATAAGAATTACATCTGATCTCACCTCAAAAACCATACAAGCAAGAGACTGTAGTGAAATATTCAAAGTGCTGAGAGAAAAAAACCCACCAGCCTGGAATTCAGTCCCTGTGAAATTATCCTTCAAAAGTGAAGAAGAAATAAAGATTTTCTCTTACAAACAAAAATTAATCAAATTTGTTGCCAGTATACCTGCCTTGCAAGAAATGTAAAAAGAAGTTCTAAATGGAAGAAGGAAAATAATATAGGTCAGAAACATGGATGTACATACAGAAAAAAAGAGCAATGGACAAGGAATAAGGGAAAGTAAAATAATAAGTATGTGAGTTAATACACATGTTAAATAGCTTGATTTAGCTATTCCATAATGTTTACATATATCAAAACATCATGTTGCAAACCATACAAATATACAATTTTTACTTGTCAATTAAGAAAATAAAAAATAATTAAATTTACTGTATTTGTTAAGTATACTGTGGTTATAAAGAAGAATATTTCTATTTTTAGGGAATATACATGAGTATTTTTCCCTCAAATGGTTCATAAAAATTATATAAATATTTATGTTTATATACATATACATATGCAGATGTATTCTTTATATTTATATATACATATAAATACATATGAGAAAATAAGAAAGATGAAGCAAATGGGGTAAATAAAATGTTAACAGTGAATCTAAGTATAGAAGTATTCTTGGTGATACTCTTGCAAATTTTCTGTTTGAAATAATTTCTAAATAAAATGTTTAAAAACACCCTGAAAGTAGCCCTTTGCCCTCAACCCTTCTTCCTAGGAGTATGCCAATGTTAACAGTTTTATATGTGTATTTCTAGATCCATTTTTATGTGTATTTTTATTGTGATAAAATATAAATAACGAAAACATTTACTATTTTAACCATTTTTAAGTGCACAATTCAGTACATTAAATACAAAAAAAATTCTTCTTGAATTTGTGTGTCATCCTTGTGCAGGAACCAAGCCAATCTTCTCTATATCATTCCAATTTTAGTATATGTGCTGCTGAAGGAAGTACTCTACACATTTTTAAACATTCACATTATAACATTATATAATAAATGCAACCACACTGTACAAAAAAAAGAAAAAGGAAAAAAAGACATTCTAAGTAAAACAAAAACAAAAATTTCATCACTGGCAGAACTGCAGAAATGTTAAAGGAATCTCTTCAGGCAGAAAGCAAATGATAACCAATGGAAATTTTAATCCACACAAGGTAATAAAGAATTCCAGAAATGATAAACATGTGGTAAATAAAAACATTATTTTTCTATTTAAACTCTTTAGAAGATATTTGAATATTTAAAGCAAACATAAGAAAGTGTGTAAGGTTTTTAACAGATGTAGAAGTAAAATGCATGATAATTACACAAAGGACAAGAGGAGCAAAATGGAAATATACTATTGTAATATTCTCACATGTCATGTGAAATGATAATATTATTTGAAAGCTGACTGTGATTAGTTAAATATTGCAAACCCTAGAGTAGCCACTAAAAATAATTATAAAAAAGAGGTATAGTTAGTAAGTCAATAGTGGAGATAAGATGGAGTCACAAAAAATATTTGATTAATACAAATGAATAAAGGAACAAATGAAAAATAAAACAGAGAATAGATGGAACAAAGGGAAAAGAAATATCAAAATGGTAATTTAAACCCAACTATATCAATAATCACCATGAATGTAAATTGTCTAAACACTCCATTAAAAGGCACAGATTGTCAGATTGGATAAAAAAGCAAGACCTAAATATATGCTGTCTACAAGAAACTGACTTTAAATATAAAGATACGGACAAGTTAAAAATAAGAGTAATAAAAAAATTTCCAGAAAGATTACCAAAAAAGTAAAAGAATAGATAAATATATGCCATGAAAGCAGTAAGCAAAAGAAAGGGAATTGGCTATATTAATATTAGACAACATAGATTTCGTAACAGAGAATCATAATGGAAAAGGAATCATTTCATCAGAAGGCATAACAATATGAACAGAGCTTCAAAATACATGAAGCAAAAACTTATAAAAGTAGAGGAAATAAACACAATTATAGTTGTGAACTTCAACATTCCTCTCTCAATAATTGTTAAAATATGTGGGCAGAAAATCCATAAGGATACACAAGACTTGAATGATATTATCAATTAACTTAAATTAATTGGTATTTATAAAACACTCCACCTAACAACAGAATAAACATTGTTTTCAATTGTACATGGAACATTTATCAAGATAGACCATACAAGGGCCATAAAACAAGTCTCAATAAATTTCAAAGGATTAGTATCCAAAGTATATTCTCTTATGACAATAGAATTCGTTAGAAATCAATAATAAAGATATCTGGAAATACCCCAATAATTAGAAATTATACAACATACTTCTAAATAACACAAGTCTAAAAAGAAATCACAAGAGAAATTTAAAAATATTTTGAACAGAATGAAAATGAAAGCAGCACCTATCAAAGATGTGTTTCAAGCAGTGTTTAGAGGGAAGTTTATAATTTTAAATGTTTGTATTTGAATCAGGAAAATTTTAAAATTAAATATCTGTTTCCACCTTAAGAAACTGGAAAAAGAAGAGCAACTTAACCCAAAGTAAGCGGAAGGAAAGAAATAACCAGAAATCAAAAAAATAATAAGTGGATGAACAGTAGAGAAAATCAATGAAACCAAAAGTTGGTTCTTTGAAAATACAACTGGTAAATCTTTAGCCAAACTTAACAAGAAAAACAGCTAGAGGACACAATTACTGGCATCCAGAATGAACAATTCTATACGTAAAGGGATGTTATGAATATCTTTGAGCCGTTACATTCATTAAATTAGATAAAATTAACAAATTTCTTGAAATAATGGAACAACTAAAGTTCACTCAAAGAGAAATAATTTAAATATCCCTATATATTAAAGAAGTTGAAGTTGTAGTTATAAACCTTCCTATAAAGAAAATGTGTAGGTCCAGTTGGCTTTATTGATGAATTCTACCAAATATATAAGGAAGGAATAAAACCAATTGTATATAAAAGAGTAGGCAGAAGACCTTCCAGTTTATTTTATGAGGCTAGTTTTACCCTGAGACCAACACTAGAAAAAGAAATCAAAAGGATAGAAAACTATAGACCAATATTCCTTCTAAATACAGGCACAAAACTCCTTAATAAAATTTTAATAAGTCAAATCCAGCTATATGAAAAAAAAAGAAGACTACATCATGACCAAGTAGGATCCTAACCAAGTGGGGTTCTAGAAATGTAAGATGAGTCAATATGCAAAAAATCAATAAATGTAATTATCCATATTAACAGACTAAAAAGGAGAAATTATATGATCATCTTAAAAGGTGCAGAAAAATATTTAATAAATTTTAACACCCATTCATGATTTTGAAAAAATAAATCTTAACAAACTAGAAATAGAAAGAAACTTTCCCAATGTGATAGAGGAATCCACCAAAAACCTACAGCTACAACCATAATCTAAAACTGACTTCTTTTCCCCTAAGATTGGGAAGAAGACAAGGACATCCCCTCTTGACACTTCTCTTCAATGGGAGTTCCTAGTTAATGTCATGTCGTTTAGAGGGCAATATATAAAACTTTCATTATGCACTGGCAATGTGGCTGTATATATAGAAAATCCTATGGACTCTACCAAAAAGCAACCCCAGCTAACTAAGAAGCAAACTTCACAAGGCCAAAGGACACTAAGTCAACATACGAAAATCAGTTATATTTCTATATCCTAGCAACAAGCAATTGGAAATTTAAAAATTTAAATATATCATTTACAATGGCATCACAAAACATGAATTATTCAGGAATAGATTTAACAAAATAATGATGGTATGCTGTACAGTGGTCCCCCTGTATGGACATTTCAGTGGTTTAGTTACCAGCAGTCAACCACAGTCTGAAAATATGAAGAGATTGGGGGGGGGGGGCGGGGAGAGTGAGAAAGACCACATTTATGTAATTTTTATTACAGTATATTATCATACTTCTTCTATTCTATTATTATTTATTATAGTGAATCTTTTACTGTGACTAATTTATAAATTAAACTTTATCATAGGCATGTATGTTTAGAAAAAAACATACAGTAGTATCTATAGAGTTCAGTACTATTTATGCTTTTAGGTATCCACTGGGGGTCTTGGAACATATCCCCCAAGGATAAAGGGGAAGGGGCTACTGTACATAGAAAACTCCAAGACTTTGCTAAGATAAATTAAAGAAGATCTAAATAAATAGTGAGACATACCATGCTCATAGTTCAGCTGACTCAGTATTGTTAAGATGTCAATTCTCTCTAAATTGATCTATTGATTCAGTGCAATCCCAATCAAAATCTAAGCAGGATTTTTTTTTTTGGTAGAAATTAATGCAGAATCCTAGAATAGCCAAAAATAATTTTGGCAAAAAAAAAAAGAGCAATCACTACCTAACTTCAAGATTTGCTATAAAGCTAAAATAATAAATGTTGTTAGCATAAGGATAGACATATGGATCCATGAAACTGAATTTAGAGTCCAGAAACAGGCCCACACATAAATGGACAATTGGTTTTGATAAAAGTGCCAAGATGTCAACAGAGGAAAGGTGACTTTTTAACAAATGGTTGAAATCAGTTTGGAAAAGATAGTCTCTTTAGCAAATGGATGTGAGAAAGTTGAATTTTCATATGCAAAAAAAAAACAAAAACCAAAACTCACAACCCTTATCTCGCACCACCTAGGAAAATTAACTCAAAAATATATTCTAGACTTAAATGGAAAATCTAAAAACTGCAAAACTTCTACAACAAAACAAGAGGAAAACCTTTGTGATTTGGGGCTAGGCAATGATTTCTTAGGACACAAAGAGCACAAACCAGTAATTAAAAATTAATGCATTGGAGACATCATCAAAATGAAAAACTTCTGCTCCTCAACACTAGGCTAAGTGAAATAAACCAGTCACAGAAAGACAAATACTGCCTGAATTCTCTCATATGTGGAAACTAAAAAGTTGTTCTCTTAGAAGTAGAGAGTAGAATAGTGGTTATCAGACGATGGGGAGAGGTGGGGGAAGAGAGGGATGGGGAGAAGTTGGTCAGTGGGTACAAAGTTACAGCCAGGAGGAATAAGTTCAGGTCATTTATGGCACAGTAGGATGACTTGAGTTAATAATAATGTATTATATATTTCAAAATAGCTAGAAGAAAAGTTTTTGAATGTTCTCATCTCTACAAAATATTAAATGTTTAAGGTGATGGATATGCTAATTACTCTAATCTGATCATGAAACATATACATGTATTGAAATATCACATTGTACCCCATAAATATATATAATTATCTTGTGTCAATCACAAATTTTTTTTAAAAACCCTTCTGCTCCTTAAAATACAATTAAGAAAGTAAAAAAGCAAGACACTGATCAGAAGAAAATATTTGCAAAATATATATCTAATAAAGGATTTGTATCCAGAATTTGTAAAGAATTCTCAAAAACTCAGTAATGGGATAAACAACCTAATTTTTAAAACTGGCAAAAGATTCAAGCAGGTACTTCACCAAAGAAGATACACTAATAGCAGACAAAAGCATATAAAAAAATACTCGGCATCATTAATCATTAGGGAAATGCAAATAAGACCACAATGGGCTACCACTATATACCCTGAACGATGACTAAAATTTTTTAAATGGGCAACATCAAATGTTGACAAGGATACAAAGCATCTGGGATTCTCATATGCCACTGATAGGAATGCAAAATGGTACAGCGACGTTGGAAAACAGTTTGTGGGTTTCTTATAAAGTTAAATATACACTTACCATATGACCTTACAGTTTTATTGCTAGATATTAACCCAAGAGAAATGAAAATATATGTTCGCTTGAAGACATGAATGTTCATAATGGCTTTGTTCATAATAGTCCAAAACTGGAAGCACACCAAACATCAACAGGTAAATGGAAAACAAATTGTAGTGCACAACTCAGAAATATAAAGGAACAACCTGATACAGGCAGCACATACCACACTAAAATTATATTCTGCTTGTTCTTGTTCTTCCCCTCCCTCTTACCTCCTCCCCTCCCCCGACACATTTCTACCAGTATAAACTCCTTGAAATCAGGAACTGTTTCCTCTTTTTCATGATATTCCCAGTGCCTCCCATAGTGCCTGCTATATAAGGGGTGCCCAGTGAATATTTGTTGAATGAAAGAATTGTATTGCTTTTCAACGTTCAGAAAGTTCTTATTTATGCCAAATCCATTTGTATATTCTTGGATATTGGGTTCTTTTCTCATGCATTCTGTTTTGGTGAAAAATACCCTCAATTTGATTTCTGGATGACTGGTTAGCAAAGTTTACAAAGACAGTAATGAAAGCTTCTGGGCTCCTGCTTCCTTCTTTCTTCTAAGTTTGAGCCAAGGTTTTTCCCAGCCCTCCTCTAGGCTCAGGAGCTCCGGGGTTCAAATTATATGCTCCTGCGGCCAAGCTTTGAGCCAACTTGCAATTTGGTTTTTGCAATATGTACTAGCCCCTTTCAGTGTGGTTTGGACTTATTGGTATTCATGAGCTTGCAAAGAGGAGGCTCTTTTCACCAGGGAGGCTGGACAGTGGTAGAAGAAGGGCCCTTTCCTTGGTCTCACTATGGCATTGGCCAGGCTACTGTCACCACTGAGAACAGCCCAGATGCTTCTTGAGGAATTCCTCAGGTTTGTTCCTTCCAGATAGAACAGACATTTCATCCTTGACCTTGAGTATTTTGGCCTCCAGAGATGAGCACCCAAAAGCCCATGTCACCCTGCAAGACACTAAGTTTTCACCTCTTGGGGACCCTGATGTGTTTTTCATTCAGTTAAAAATGTGTTCCCAGGTCTAGTATCTCATAGCAGCTAAGAAGGAATGCCAGGGCAGAGAGCAGTGTCCGCAGTTCAGTGGGCGGGCAGCCAAAGAGATGGCTTTTTCTTGGAATAGATTACTATTTCTGCTTGTATGGGTTTTTTTTTTTTTTTTCGGTTAGGTCACAGATTTGTAATACAAACATGTCGTTGCTTTTCTCAATTCAATTAATCCATTTTCCAGAATAAGCACATTAGATCCCTGTTTGATTACATTAACTGATGCATGAGTACATATGTGTGTACAATAAAGCTCTAGAGAGGGAAGGCCTAACCTGTTTGTGGCCCACTTTCAGAGAGTTCCAGCATATGAGGGCTTTCTGCTAGCTACAGTAAAACTATAATACTAGAATAATACTTCATATTTATAGTACACAGCCACTGTGCTAAATACTTTCAAGGTTTATTTCCTATAATCTTTACAACATGTAAAGATTGGCTAGCCATGTGAGATAGGTTAGTATTAGCTGCACTTGACCCAGGAAGAAAGATTTATCAAATTGAATCAACTTGCCCAAAGTCACCTCCAGGACTAATGGAACTGGCTTTCTGACTCCAGAGCCATGACTTTTATCCCCACAGATTGAGATTGATGGTTTAGTCCTTGGAATAAGACTCTCAGATAAAGAGGGAAGACCACAGCCACTGCTAATTCCATGTTATTGGCTGTGTACGAGCCACAGGCTCAAAATGTCTGGACTTGGACTTAATGCACTGGGCAGTTTTTTGCAGAAGTGACTGCTTGGTCATGTCTCAAACTTCCTCTGACCTAGACCCACAGGAATTTGACCAAGGTTCCTTGAGGGTGAAAAGGGCAGTAGAGATTCTCTAGTAGCCTATGAAGAACTGTAACTCCGGTGGAACAGGTCAACCCTCTACCACCTTTGAAAAAGCTCTGGCAAGAGCCATCCCTTCATTGGGTCATTAAATATGGTTGAGCAACTCTTTCTTGAGGTGAGAAGGACAGTAACAGGCTCTGCCTTCATAGAGCGTGCAGTCCGGCTCACACAGAGAAGGCCGAGTGTGGCACCCTTGGAGGACACTATCTGCCAGGAGGAGGTAGGGGCCATGGCCAGGCACCTCCCACAGCACAGAGGCAAACCCCATGGTCAGTCCCGACCATGAGAAGAAGCAGAGTAAGACCACAGGGGGTTGAGGAGGGCTTCATCTGTAGCCATCACAGGACATTTGTAATGACCATCAAAGAAACCACTTGAGCTCTCTGTGCCACTGCCAGAGAAAAAGACATTGGGGACCTCCAAGTTTCTGGTGTTTCTGCTGGCAGGCACCCGTAGCCGAAACATTCTTTGTTCTCACTGTGAATATCAACCACACTGCTCACTGGCTTTGATCTATAGAAGCTTCATTACACCCAGCCATTGCCAAAAGAAGTTTCCTTTTCCAAATATAATTTTATATATATATATAAATGGCTAACCTCCCAGGAAGAGCAATTCATTTTCTAAAGTTGCTTTTTCTAAGAATCCAATTCTCATCAACTTTGAAAGACTCCCATGGAGTGACTTGGCAAGCCAAGGGACTCCTGCAACAACTAGAGGGAGCGCCTGAAGGCTCCCCAGCTTCCTACCAAGTACCCCAACAACAGAAGAGAGGAAAACTCTACCCCTAGAAAGTTTGGAGTATTGCTACAAACTCCCAGAAATGTTTTTTTGATGTCTGTTGTTTTATTTTAAAATGTTACATATAAATTTTGTATTAGTTGTGTAATATATCAGAGATTATTTTGGTAGGAAAACAGTACATTGCCGCCAAATCTTTGACTAGTTTATGTTCCAGGAAGATGAGCAGGCTGCATACCCAGAGTGAGAAAACCCTTTTCACTCTGTCGTTACGCATTGTCCCTTTTTTAAAACCATAAAACCACCACTAAGTATACGAAATTTATAGTAAAATTTGAAAATATTCCACAACACTTAACAATTTATTTTCCTTTGGGATAATGATCCTAAATCTAAATCAGAAACTTGGGATTCATCCTCTATCCCTTTGGATCTCCGTTTTTGTTTTTGTTTTTCCCCTTAAATGCATTTCAGTGCAATTTAGACAAACTACAAAGAAAAACCAATCAGTCTTCTACATCAAGACAGAACTCTTCATAGAATTATCTGAAAATCAGAATACTTAAATTTTAAAATCGATGATAAGAGTTCTAGAAATTTAACTTCTATTTTCAAGTCCCCTACTGACTTTAGAAAATCATTCATTTCTTTCTATGCTGTTGTGGTCTTTCTGTCCAAAAGTTGCAATAATAATCCTGACTTGTATGAAAATAAATGAGATTTTAAAAAGACAATTTAAACAGACATGAGTGAGTACTCTGAGTGCCATCCTTCAGCACAGCTTTGGAAGTTCATTAAGAGGTTTGAGAAGCATCATTCAGATAGAATGGGAATTCCTTCTCCGGGGAACAAATGAGAAATGTCAGGAAAAGAGATGAGCAGTCCTACCCAAGGTGACATGGTAACTGAACTGGCCTACATAATAATGTCAATGTCCCTGATGTCCACTCATGGCAGACCCATAAACTTATCAAGCTAGTCCAACACTAGGCTGACAATTTGGAATGTATGATCAAAGACTCCTTGGGTTTCTTCTTAACTATTGCATAAGAAGACTAAAGAAAAGAAAGGAGAAAATATGGAATGGCAAATCCAGGATATATTTTTCTTAAATCACAATGTGGAATTCTATATCAACAAATGACATTTAAGTGGAGAATACTTGGTCAGGTGCTATTAAAATAAATAAATATTTATTCTATTTTCAAAACAGCATAAGGAGGTGAAATAAGCTATGTAATGCAAATAAATGAATTTGTTTAGGAATATGAATGAAATCAACCTTCAAATTAAAAATCGTCATAAATTGCAATTTGCCATTCTTTTCTTATACACCAACAAAAGAATTTTTAAATATTTAGTTATAAGTTACTAAGAATTACTTTTATAGCCTTTGGAAGCAAATTTGCTCACTTTAATCATTTTAAATAAAGGAACATTTCAAAAGATTTGTTATATAGTATTTGAAGAAAATAAAATCCTATTACTAATGTAAAAAATGTTCCCTTCTTGCCTTGGTAAAGACGGCAAAATATTACATAAATTACTATAGTACCCTGAAGAGTTATTACATTTCTTTGATAAACATACTAGATGGAAATGGTATAGGAAGCAAGCTGGATATACAGAATGACATTTTATTGTACACATAGGACTGTCACTGGTTACATGTTACATGTGTTTATATCATACAACTGTTGTTGGCATTTCCCTTAATCTCATTTGTTCATTTACTGCTTTTATAATAACCCTGGTGCCCTGCAAGTAGAGTTCCACAAATGTAATCTTTTACTATTAGATTGCATTTTCATAGTTACTGGGCTGTTTGGAAAAAAGACCAGGGGAAAACTTTGATGCCAGATTGTCACATGAAATTAAATCTGTGTCCTTAAAAATGAAATGGGGCGCTCAGCACATGGCTGTGCTCATGCTGAATTAGATCTAGCATTGTTTCTGGTTTTGAACGTTGCTAAGAACTATTTCTTGCTGTCTGGAAAATTCCTTTCTGAAATTATCTGTGCAATATTTCATTTAAATTGCAAGATGGAATAATCTCCTGCATTTCACTAACACTTCTAGAACTACTATGTAAATAGGCCCATCAGCCTAAAGACAGAACACCAGCTTATATGTGTAGTAAGAGACACAGATAGAAAAAGCACTGTATTTCTGTTTAGCTGTCTATTGCTGACGCTAATTATCGAGTATAATCTTTTGCCCGATTTAAATTGTTAGCGCTCGAAAATCTTTTCCTGAAATTGGCTCCCTGTCATGAATATCAAGGCATGTGAATTTCAAATAAACCTAGAGGAAGTGGAACCACTTTAATTTCCTAGGAGTTTATAATCAGATTTTTTCATATATGTGTGTTTTTATATTGTGATTGTCAATATAACATAAAATATTGTTAGTAATAATAACAGTGACATGGATTTGTTGAGTGCCCTCTATGTGCCAGGTATTATGCTCAGTTTTTTACATGACTTATTTCCTTTAATCTTCACAAAACTCTAGGAAATAAAAACTGTTATCCCTGTTTTGTAGATGAGGACACTGAGGCATTGTGACATTTAACAACTTGCCCGGGGTTGCCCAGTCAGTAAGTAGTAAAACAGGGATTTGAAAGGAGACATTGTGACTTCAGGTTTCATGTTCTTAAACTACTGATCTACCCCAAAAAGAATTTAAAGTAGTTTTGAAAGACACATATAGTATAGCAAAAGAGCATGAATTAGGAGCACTTAAGAAAAAGAATAAGTAATAGGAATGTAAATGGGGCCAGAAATCAGCCTAGTACATGAAATGTATAGTGTTTGCTTAGTTTGAACTACTAAAACTACTAATTTACTCTAAGCTTTCTGAAAGTCTTTGCAAAGACCAAACAGAACATGGTGCCTCTGTTATAAAATCAAACCATTTAGTCAAGCAAAGTGCAACTATTAAGAATGTGAAGACAGTCTCCTAAGGATCATCCTAAACAGAATACCATACAACATAACGAAGCCCATTCTCAACAATATTCTTGCAGTAAATGTGATGATGAATTTCACTGGGCTGTTTCTTACTGATCAGCTGACAGGCAAATGCCACAATTCAGTGAAAGCAATTCCTCAGGAAGCCACTACGACATGCCCGGATATACAAGGGCCATAAGGAAGACCAAAGGCATTAATGGGGCCGAGAAAATTGCTTTGAAATTAGAAAGCTAAACCAAAAACCAAATAATTAATTTATCACATAGCTTTTTGCTCTCTAAAGATAATAACTGACTTTTGTCTTTATATCTTAGTAACGGATCTTTCCAAATTCCTGGTGTGACTATTAACCATATTCACCCTGTGACTTCACATTTACTTGTTCTTGTTTATATAATTTATGGTCTCTTCTCAAATATGCTTTTTGATATTTTTCCCCATCTGAAAAAAAGAATCTTATTCACACTTTATGATCCAGCTTCTATAGCACCTATACAAATTTTTCTCTAACTTGGCTCACCTGACAGAATTAAGTTTTATACTGGGTTTCCATGGTACTTTGAAGACAGTAATAAAAGCCAGTGTGTATTGAGCATTTACTATATACCAGGCACTTCGCCTTTAACCTTTATAACAACTCAGTGAAGGAGATGCTAGTACTAGCCCCATTTTACAGATGAAAGGATTGAGGTACTGAAGGTAAAATATTAATGACTTGCCCAACGTCACACAAGGAGCAAGTGGCAGAGTCAGCTCTCACAGTCTGGCTCCAGAGTCCCCACAAGTAGCTGGTGCACTGTCCTGCCTCTCACATACACCACTAGCTGTCACATGGTACTTAGCTGTTTCTAATCTTATCTTTCTTTCTCCCTTCATCCAAAGGAAGAGCTTTCCATGCCAGCTTTCTCCACTTTTCCATCTCCCCCTCCTCTACCAATTAGTACCTGGTTTCCGACTCTACCACCTCACTGAAACTATGTTCTTATGGTCACCAAGGACCTCGGGTTCTCAGCTCAAACCCTGTTCCGTCTTTATCTAACTTCCGGTTGTGTTGGAAACTTCTGGCGCCTCTCTCTCCCTCTGGAAACAGTCAACTTCCCTTGGTTTTCCTGACCTCCCTGTTTTTTCTTTCTCTTTCTAATCATAGGCTGCTTCCTCTCGGTGCCCTTGGTTCTTCTTTTTCTGCCTACTCTTAAATTTTCATCCCACCCCAGTTCAATTCCTAGCGTTCTTCTCTTTTCTCTATAATTTTCCTAGGGAGGCTCATCCACCGCCAGTTATTTTTTTCAAGCCCAGATCTTTCTCTTGAGCTCAACATTCATGTAACCGTGTGTCTCCCCATCCCAGTTTCTCCTACGTAGACCTGCGACACAGCACTTCTCTGTCATCTTTCTATTCTTAGCACCTGGTGCAGAGCAAAGGATCAATAAGTATTTTTAAAAGAGAATTTAGGTAAGCCAGATTATAGGGTGTTTTGGTAAATCAGGCCAAATAGATGATGCTACAAACTATAAAACCCTCTGGAGAAGGAACTGAACTCAAAAGACAGAATAGGCTGACCTTGGAGACTGATTAGACATGGTGCTGGGAACAAGGGTCAAATATAACTCCTGGGCACCTGTCACAGGCCACTGAGTATTTAATGTGCACAAATACAGAGGGTTGGCCTTTTCCTTTAATTAATTTACCAGGTAATTGCCAATATTTCCTTTATTCTGTGCTGCATAGAAACACCCTTCTGTGTAAAGTAGAACCAAGGGAGGAGGATGTTCTCCCTAAGCCATTAGTTAACTGCCAGTTCCACCAGCATGTAAGCTCCATGAGAACAGAGGTCATGCGTGTTTTGTCTTAGTGCCTTGCCCAGTGATCAGTATGTTGTAGACACACAACAAATATGGATTATATTTTATTGAGCACCTTCTATGTGCCGGGCACTGTACCATATGCTTTATGTATATTTTCTCCTTTAATACTCACAACATAAAGCAGGGGCCTCATTTTAGGGATGAGGATGCCAATGTTTAGAAAGGTTATGTTGCTTATTCAAATTTATAGTGCAAGGAGCTAATGTAGTTATACCTAGACTGCTCTGATCCAAAGGCTGACTTTTAATAAGATGCTATATGGCTTTCCCATATGTGGTTCAATTTTCCAGGAAAGCTGGGCATGCTAGCATGTTCCTGTAGTCCCAACTACTCAGGAGGCTCAGGTGGGAGGATTGCTTGAGCCTAGGAGTTCAAGACCAGCCTGGGCAACATAGTGAGACCCAATCTCTACAAAAAAATTTAAAATAATAAATAAATAAGTTACCTAGTCTGTAGTATTCTGCTATAGCAACTCAAAATGGCCTAAGACACTATTGTTGTTATTGTTGCTGTTTGGTTGCTTCTTAGAAGAGATTGTTATGAATAAAACTGGTTTTTCCTTTCCCAGTGAGACCCTAGAGATGAAAGTACTTTCTCTGTCAAGAAGTCTCAAAGTAGGGAGACTTTGGAAGGGCTCCGTGCAGCTGAAGAAGAAAGAGAAATGAAGATAGTCACTCTGGAAGAAAATTATGAAATTCTCAAAAGAATATGAAGAGAAATCAGAGATAAGGAAAAATATTTAGTTTGTGGGATGAAAACTATGAGTTATTTAACACAAAGGGGAAGGCTGAGGGGAAGGGAAGAAGAGGGAGACTAGAAGGTGCCCCACAGACCAAAGTGTAGCTGGCTGTGATTGAGGGAGGCGGGACGGGAGCCATGGCTCTCCACGAGCACGTTCTCAGAAGCAAGGCAGCCTTCTTGACAAGACTTACAGTAATATGTTGGCTTGACAGTTCAGGACATGGTGATAAGGTATCAGAGGAAGTGACCTCTGACAGCAAGTCTGACCACGAGAAAGGAGTCCAAGTGTACACTCTGCTTACTTGTTCCTCCACTAACCTATGGCCTGGCTTCTACCACTTCAGGTCCAGCCTAGACCGGCCCAGCCCTGACCTGACCTCACACGGACACAAAGCCAGATGAACTGCTGAGGGAAACGCCAGGCAATAGCCCAGAAGTCAAATGGAAAGGTTCAGCACTCTCCTATTGCTACTTTGTGTTTCGTGTATATCTTGGGAGACAAACTAGAAAAATTAAAAGAATAATGTCTAAGAATGAGGACATAAGAAAAAAATTTTTTTAGTCTTATAGAGGGAAATTGGGGAGCTTTCTAAGCTGTTTCCTTCTTAAATGATCTCCTCCCCTTTAAAAAAAATAGTGTTGTTTTATGTCCCAGAAAGTTTCTTGAAACAAGCGGTTTGTCCCCTTTTTCTAAGCCAAAGGCCCAAAATAGGAATTATTTGGCTATCTCTTCTGAGGTAGATCTGGGTAAGTCTCACCTGAGAAAATCCTCCTTGCCCATTAACTCAGGGATCTGTCACGGAGGAATCCTGGGAATCACAATATGCATTTCTACACAGAATGTCTAAATGGGAAACAAAGCTTGACCTGGTTTTCTTCACTCTTCTTTTTCTCTGCTCCCTTAATAGATGAGGGGGAGGAAACAGCTTCAAGCCAACACCAATACCTTCTCCTCAATGCTCCGTCAACTTGAGTCACCAGAAGGAAGATGGTCAGGTATACGGTATAATCTGATTTTACAGATGTTTTGCCTCTTGATAGAGCAAAAACACCTTCTTTATCAAAAGGACAGATTCATTAACTATAGCTCCCCTTTTCTGTGTGCTTCCACTGTGCCTGGCACATCTGCTAAGCCCTTTACGTGCCTATTTTTAATCTTCACAGCAACACTATCATGGAGTACGATGAAGATTCCCATTTTATAGATGACTCAGCCAAGGCTTAGAGAAGTTGAATAATGGGGTTGCACAGTTAGTGGAATAAGAAGCTCAGGCAATGGGACTCTAGGGCAATGGGACTCGAGCCAACACTCTTGAGCATTGGACTCTAAACTTCCAAATCAGTTATAGAGAGAGAACAGGAGCCTGCAAATATTTAACAACACGAGTTAGCACAGGCTTTGTGCTGAATAAATGGAATGAGCCACTAATTATAGGAAGCACAGGAAACGGATGCTTTCAGCACAGCTGAGACTCGGCGGCTGAGCCAAGGGAGGACTGGCCACTCCAACAGCAGATTTTACTGACGCTTCCAACATTGGCCTCCAGTAAGGAACAGTATTAAAAACAAACACCTTCGGCAGACTAGAAAGGAAATAATTTTTACAAACACTTTACGTTGTTATCTACTTGGGAAGCAGCTCTTTGAGCAAGCATTTGATCCCTGAAGATGTGCATAGAAAAGCCCCTTAGTATTTTGGGTTGCAGCCTCTAACCCTCACCCTTCACACCCCTAGAGAGGCAGGTTGCTCCGTTTCAAGCCAGCTTCCACCAAGGCAGTGAGTTGCTTGTCAGTTTCTAACGAAGGAGAGTCCAAGATGCATTTTGCCCCTTTATGTGCTCTAATCTTGAATAGAAAGAGGCAAAGGTCTCCTAACACTATATCCTTAACACACATTTAAAATTGTCATGTTGCTCTGCAGTTTGGAGCAGACCTTTCGAGAAATATTAAGTTAGACTGAAAATTCAATGGTCTCGGTAACTTTCTGGGCTGCTCTAAAATCCAGCATATTATGAATACAACCTAAAACGATTTAAACATGGGTTGTTTTTATTTTTGCAAGACAGCAGCTGCCTAAAATCAGAATTGAGAACAATGAACTGTGAAAAAAAAAAGGATGGATTTTATAGGAGCTAAAATGTCTTATTTGATAGATATATTTAACAGGAAAAGGAAGTGGAAAGAACAACTTCATCTTCAGATGGGGCAAGAGTATGTAATGTAACCAAAATGGGAATGCATGCAGGGGGATCTTCTATTTGACACAGTATATTGCCCGTTGCTTTTTTGGTCCTCAGTGACTTTCATGCAAATGTACTAAGGTGTCAGAACGGCAGGCATTTTACATGTGAAAAGAATCCTCTCATGTCTAAATTTGTGCCCATGCAAATCACACACTTCTTAATCTCACCATTCGATGGTACTCTTTGCAAATCACTGATCTGTGACAAAATGTGTCCTTTACTAAAACATGTAAGCATTTCATAAATGCACCCCACATATTCATGAACTATTTTCAGATAGGGTATTTATAAAACTATTAAAAACTCATTACTCTTGCCATCTCTTTTATAAGTTGAAAAGTAAGCACAGGTTATTTATATCCTTGCCCTAGAGACACTAGTAATTTTGGTCTGGAAGCCATTTGCATTTAAGATACATCATGCAACTGGCATCAGTTTATTTTTTAATACTATGTTTATACACTCATCTATTGGTAGCAATGGAAATATGGAAATGTATCATGTTTCTATTTGAAAAATATAGTTGAAGAATCTTATGCTTTGAAGCGAGAGCAAGGCAGTCTCTGGGCTGGGGACATCTAAGTGGGCATTTATTATCTCTCCACCAAACTGGACCAGGAGAAAATAGAACCCAAGAACAAAAATTATCTCGAATTCTTTCCATTCTGTAAAAAAGAGTCTTAAACTTGCCCCTTCCATGAGTAATAGATGGAGAAGATGTTAGAACTGACACATATTGCACATGACAGAGAGAGAAAGATTCCTGGGCATCAAAGACCCCCGATCCATGGATGTGAGAACATCAGTGTCTAGTACAAAGTGATGTACATGTTTTATTTTCTAGCAGTTAACTTCCAATGAGCATACCCTCTCAATACGTGTGTGTGTTGTATGTACACAGCTTGTCATTTAGTGGGATTGACTGATGCTAGTTTCATTCTCCATAGGACTACCGCTGGTTTCCCTGACATTTTTCAAAGCTCTTGCCTGAGATGAGGTTTTGGAAGCACCCTGAAGACCCGTAGGTCTCACCCACTGATGGGTGGATAGCCATCTTAAACAGCCCTGGGCAAGTTAGATAGCGTTTGACAGAATAGTCATATCCCTTCAATTTTGGATGCCTGAGCTCTCATTCCTGGCACCCTGGTTGTGTTGCTTGATGCCTCATCCTCAAACCCGGCTCCTCTTTCCTGGATCATTGGCTGAACCCTTTGCCTTGGACTTCTTCAGGGTTATTTGTTTGTTATTATTTTGATTTGCTAAGTGGATCATAAATTGGAACAACAAGGCAACTCGTAAATACCAAAACATCATTATACAAATGACCCTCCACCCTTTCTTTCCCTTGCCTGTCACATCCAATTCATCACCATGTCCTTTCAGTTCCACTTCCTAAGTGATACGGAATCTGCCCTCTGGGCTTCGTCCTCACCATTGCATCACCTTAGGACCTAATGGCCCGTCACCTGGATCACTGCACAGGGTCCTCTCTCGCCTTCTCCAGGTGTGTTTTCTTCCCAGTTCCTCTCCCCAGAAGGTCAGGGGATCACACTACAACAAAACTGTGATCACTGCTATCGCACCTGGATGGGGTATAGAACCCTTCCATAGTTCCCCCCTCCCCCCACCCCCAGCATGCAGAATGAAGTTAAAGCAGCTTGCTGTGCTCAGACGGCCTTTCCCTGTTCAGTCTCAGCCTCTCTCCAGTGGCCCAGGCTCTCTCCCTGCCCCGTTGGCCAGTGGCTGCACACGCCACCCCAGCGCCATCCCACATGAAGCAAGACCCTTCACACCCTGGTCACCTTGCCCTCATGCAACAGGCATCAGGTTTTTGTTTGTTTGTCTTCGAGACAAGATCTTGCTCTGTCACCCAGGCTGGAGTGCAGTGGTGTCATCACAGCTCACTGCAACCTCAAACTTCTGGGCTCAAGTGATCCTCCTGCCTCAGCCTCCTGAGTAGCTGGGACTACAGGTGCCTGCCACCACGCCCGGCTGATTATTTTATTTTTTGTAGAAACAGGTTCAGACTGGTCTTGAACTTTTGGACTCAAATGATTCTCCCACCTCAGCCTCCCAAAGTGCTGGGATTATAGGTGTGGGCCACCATGCCCAGCCTATTTTTTAACATTATATTTATACACTCATCTCTGAACTTGCTGCTCTCCTTAGACACTCAGTCCTTTTTTAATATATTTTTATTGATACATAATAATTGTACATATTTGTGGGGTACATGTGATATTTTGATACAAGCACACAATGTGTAACAATCAAATCAGGGTAATTAGAATATCTATCCCCTCTTACAAAGAATGTATCGTTTCTTTGTGTTAGGGACATTCCAAATCTTCTCTTTTAGCTATACTGACATACACAATAAATTATTAACTCTAGTCACCCTACTGCAGCGGTCCCCAGCCTTCCTTGGCACCAGGGACCATTTTCGTGGAAGACAATTTTTCCATGGACAGGGGTGGGGGGGTGGGGGAGGATGGTTTGGGGATGATTCAAGCACATTACATTTATTGTGCACTTTATTTATATTATTATTACACTGTAACATATAATGAAATAATGATACAACTCCCCACAGGTTGGGGCCCCTGCCCTGCTGTGCTGTGCCACAGAACACTAGAACCCGTTCCTTGCATCTAACTATATTTTTGTATCCCTCCCCCTCCCCACTTCCAGGCAGCCTCCTTCCTCCGGGGAGCCCGCCAGGCCCTCCCGGGCACACGACCCCCAGAGCATGGACCACTTTCTGGAACATTCGAAAACTGGCCAGATTTGAGGTATGTGTACAGCTGATACAACGGTTAGAAATTCTGAGGAAAACAAACATATTACCGTCCAAATCTAATCTGAAAGTGATGATCTCGTTTAAAAGCAGCAAAAGAATCAAAGTAAGGTTTTCAAAGAACAGGAACTTTTGTCTGGAATTCTAGCCTCCAAAAGAGATTTTTGCTCAAATAAATGACTTCGATAGTATCTTTCCAGCTACTTCGTTCTCCTGAAAGCTCCTCTCTAAGCTTCTAAGGACCGCAAGATAACAGTGTGGAAGAATTTTTTTTTTCACCTTGTCGTCTGTCAGAACCTGGGCTTTAGGTGAGTGACGGGGCTACAGTCACAGCTTTATGTGGCCGAAATGAATCCCAAGGGACAGCCCCCCCCCCAGATATAAGAGCCATCAACAGCCACACGGTCAGTCAGATGAGAGGGCGCAAGAAGAGCAAACGTGTGAAGCCAGGAGGCCTTTTGTCAACATGCAGTTGACAAAGGCAGGGAAGCCAAAGATGGCCTGGCTTCTTCATCTCTCACCCTCTGAAGGATTCGGCTGCAGTTTCCCCCTCTGCCTTCACCCCTTTCTCTCCATTTAGATGGAAACAATGAGGAGATGGAAAGATCAAACAAACATATCTTTGTGAAACAACCAAGAGGAAACAAAGCGACACAGTGGAGTCCCGGGAGGGAGGAGGGGCGGAGGCTGCCTCAGGCTTGTGTTCCTGGCCGAGGGGAGCCAGGGAGAGGGGACCAGCTGGGGCGGCTCACAGGTGTGGAAGGGGCTGACTGCTCATCACCCCCAACCACAGCGCCTGGTGACCAGCTGCCCTTTGAATACAAGAAGGATCCACTTAAAGAATCTGCTGCTGACATTGCAGTTGGTGGCGGTGACATTTGGAGAACGAGGGAGCGATAGGGAACTGGTTAACATGAAGAAGTCCTTGTTCTTTATTTTTCTTTTAAAAATTTGAGGTGAGGTGGAAAGCAATACGGAGATACCTTAAAGCGATACAAGTGGATCTACCATTTGA
>VBSM01003148.1:16943762-16955937 GCA_008086735.1 Cheirogaleus medius | reverse complement strand
ACTGGGGGATGGACACGCTTGAAGCTCTGACTCGAGGGGGGAGGGGGACAAGGGTAATATATGTAACCTTAACATTTGAACCCCCATAATATGCTGGAAAAAAATTGGGGGTGAAGGAGAGCTGCAAATGAAGAAATCCTTCCGCAAGTGAGGAAAGGATACCTCAATAAATGAGAGGCTAGAGCCCAGCCTCATCTGACTAAAGCATGCTGAACCTCAGCCCATGAGCGGTCACACTCAGAGGGATGAAGGACACACACTCTGGAGCTGGACTTCCAAGTATGGATCCTGCAAGCTCACACCCACCAGCCTTCTGATCCTGGGCAAGTTTCTTAATCTCCCTGTGCCCAATGTTCCTTGTCTTTCAAATGAGGGTGAAAAGGTATCAGCCTCCCATCATTGCTATGATGATCACAGGAGTTAAAATGAATATAAAGCTCTCAAAATGTGAAGTCCCAATACACATTAACTACTATTATGCTAAGCAAGCTCTTTAATTATTTCATGCCTTGGTTTTTCAATCTGTAAAATTGAATTCGTTTTTACTAGCTATGTAGTCCTTAGAAAAATTAAGAGGAAAAGCGTAGACAATATAACTAGCATGTCAACTTGGAAGACATGTTTAGAAAGGCTTCATAGTCACCAAAGCATTTGACAAACAAGAAAGAAATAACCCTGTCAACACTTAAACACACTTCTTTTCAAACACATCCCCTAGAGGTATCATTAATTCTGACTGCTCTGTGCATCAGCAGCCTTGAAAGAAAACAACTATCTGACTTGAGAAGATAAAAATGGAGTTTCCCTACCATCCTCCCATGTTCTTGTGAAAACCAAGCCGGGAAGAAAGGCTTAGTTTTATATTCTTTTGGGGATATTGCCTGAATATTTAGAAGTTAGTAATTAGCTAGAATTTGTTAAAAACATAACGTGTGCCAAAGTGTGTTAGATATTTTATATGCCTATTGACAGAACCTTAAGAGTAAGAATTATTACTAACCCATTTTACAGAGGAGAAGATTAAGGTATAGAAAGGTTAAGTTAGCTCTCAGGCTGTCTGACTCCAGACCCTGTCGGCTCAACCATTGTATTATGCTGCCTCTTTTGATTTTAGGTACACTGAATCATTTTATTTTTCACCATATACTTATAACATCTGATATTACTAATTTTAAAGTATTTTTCAGTTGTCCAATCCATATTCTAAGAAACATTTCCATATATACTAAATGTCCTTTCCTGAAAAGACTTGTCATTGTGAGATGACATTTTTCCTACTTCCAGGAATTAAAATGTCCTTCTGAAAAATGAAATAATCATGTTGGTAGATGATACATTTCCTTCTTTTCAAGGAGCAAAACAAAACCAGAAAAAAATCTTCTATGGATCTTGCCAGCTTTTTCTTTTAATTGATGGACTATGTAATTCAAACATCTAAGAACATTGCATTGTATTCTGCATAATCTCCACTAGCTATTGGGACTGAGGACCTCATTTCTCTATCATTGCTGTATTTCCTGAAATCCCAGGAACATAGTCAGTCATCTTGTTAAAATATATGCTCATTATTTGATTTGAACCAACAAAAAGAAAGAAGGAACCAAAAAAAAAAAAGATATTTTTAATGGAATTAATTATGGATTGACTCATATGATACCAAGGAATTACTGTTATTAATAATTTATTAGGTATGAAAATAGCATTGTTATTTTTTAAAGCCCATGAAATACACCTGTAAAAGGGAAAAGTAAATATCCAATATATTGATTAGAAAATATTATGTGATAGCATTAATGTCAAAATGCAGTATTTGAACATGACTTGTTTTAGCATGTCAGAGGAGTGGGGAAAAAAATAAATATAACATTTACTGAGAAAAAATAATTATGAAAAGCATTGCTCCTTATGACAATACATAAAAGAATTCTATCTGATAAAAAAATAAAGCCCACATTTTTTAGAGACGGGTAACAGCTAGAGCAGGGATAAAACCATACGTCTAGCATTTGCTTTAAATTTCTTCAGCAAATTGAAAACAAGTAAGAGAAAAAAGAGATGAAACAAACAAGTCTTATTTTTTTAATCTGGGTGATGGAGAGAGATGGATATACAGTCAGTGCCCTCAGGGTATTAGTTCCAGGACCACCTGCGTCCCCACCCCTCAAGTCACCCCACCCCTGTACCAAAATTCACAGATGCTCAAGTCCCTGATATAATGGTATAGTATTTGCATATAACCTATGCACATCCTCCCGTATACTTTAAATCATCTCTAGATTACTTATAATACCTAATATAATATAGATTGCTATGTAAATAGTTGCTATAGTATATTGTTTAGGGAACAATGGCAAGAAAAAAAAGTATATATACCCAGTACAGACCCAACCATCCTTTCTTTCTTGAAAATTTTCAACCTATAGTAGGTTGAGTCCACAGAGGTGGAATCCATAGATACATAGGGTTGACTGTACTACATTTGAAATACAGCACTAGAAATTTTTCATAATAAAGATACATAATCATATGTAATGCTCAAACCCTCTCATCAAGTGTTGATATGTTTTTCTCAGTATTAACTATGTGGACTTGAGCAGTTTCCTCTTTAGTCAAATGAAGTAAGGATATCTAATTTGCATATTGTTGGGGGATTAAATGAGATGCCTAGACCCAAAAATGTATTCAATCAATATTGGTATTCTTCCCTCCAACTTTCCTTCTTCTCTATCAAGGTCTGTACAAATTCAGAAGTATAGAATGATATTTAGTAATAGCTATTCACATGTTACCAAATGATTTACCATGGAGTCTTAAAAAGAACAAACTTCTTTAGTGCAACCGTATGACTCAATTTACAACAACAAAACATAAAGGCATCTTTTCAGAAATATAATTTATGTGAAGAGATATATAACTGGAACAGGAAATGATGGTCATTTGACACAGTAGTTATAAAAGTTTTGTGCAACAATTAAATTTTTTAGAGATTATGCATCCTTTCAGTGTTCTATCTTAAGTTTTTGATAACAAGTATATTTAATTAATTAATATGTTTATGCAACTATAATACAGCTTACATAGCATTGGCAAAATCCTTCAACCTATATCACAATTAAGTCACTTAAATTTCTTCTTAATTTCATACAATTTTATGGAAATCTTTTGAAATTAGGTTGCTAAAAATTCAGCAATGTTTTTGCAGCCAATAAAAAATTAGGTATTTCTATTAGTATAAATAATTATTGATAATTTTCATAGGTGTGTTCACTCTTTTTATTGGTATAACATTAAATTGAAATAGAGAATTTTTTCTAAGTTAGAGAAAGAATCTTTGAAGAGTTTGTTGAATCACAACATCAAGGGACACTTTAAGAATACTGATCTAGAAGGCAAATTCTTCCCTAACACATCTCTCAGATCATCCTACTATTGCTTATTGAGTATAAACGTGACACTATAGAAGGTAGTCATTTCTGAAACTTTTACAAAAGAGCAAATATATTTACTATGCTTTGACATACAGATATTTTCAAGTTTCAATTAAGAACTACCATTCATCATTTTCACTAGCACAATTACATGCCCAGACCCTTTTAAAGCGCAGAACAATTTAGTAAGTTAAATCCTGTCAAAAATAACCTATCAAGCAGATGACAAGAGGAACCCTTGCTTTGAAGCTTGAAAAAAACTTGCATTTCGCGGAGAAAAATCGTCTGTCTTTAGGGTCTGTTTCATGTTTCCTCAAACGTTTCATGTCAACCTTTCCCCAGAGCAAAATTTAAGATGAAGTTGTATAATTTATTATCATACTTTAAAGATATTACAGTTATTCTTCCCTTTGATAGCTTTTTTTTTTCCTCGTAGGTCCTGGGAAACGGTAAGATCTATCTGAATTGACTCTTCCTGTGGTTAATGGAGAAGGTGGCAGGATTTGCAGAAAGTGAGAAGGTAGCAGCAGTACAGGAAGGAAACAGCATAAAGAAAGAGAAAGGTAATGTTGCAGACTTCAGGTTTTTCTAGTTTGAGTTATAATCTAAAAGATTAGTATTCTGGGCCTAAAAATAGAAGGTCAAACCACCAATAAATATTACAAGTACCAATAGAATAGGGTCTTTGCATCAAGTGCAATTTTACCAGATCAAACCAAGTCCAGAAGTTTGTTTCATACAAGAGAAGGGAGAAGTCACATTTATTGGGTGGGGTCTCTTAGGCGCCGCGAACTGTGGTGGGCAGTTCCTTCACATAGTTATCTTATGTCATCCTCCTGACAACTTCCTGAAGCAGATGCCATTTCCCAACATACAGATCAGGAAACTGAGACTCAAAGAAATTGTAAAATAGATCTTAAATGACGTTTGCAGCAGAGCCAAGTTCCAATATGCTAATTATGAAGTTTGCAATTCTTCTACCACAGAAGTAAGTCATCTTGCCTTCACACGAGGGTCCTATTCTGTCCCCAGCCTGCCTTTTACTCAATTACCATCCCAAACCAATCAACAACATATAAAGGAACCTGATGTGAGAAGATCCTGACAATTGAAGTCTTTTAAGCCATAAATTAAAGGAAATCAATGAGGAAATGCATCCAAATAGGACAGAGACAAAAATCAGTACCTTTGGTGAGATGGTTTAAATGATGCATTGATCTTCTAAATTCGTGGTTCTTTACCTGTGTTTGGATCTTGGGCCCCTTTGAGGGTCTGATGACAGGTATGAAACTGACCATTCACACGACCTTGCAGAGGGCTGAAGGACTACCACCTAAGTGATTTGGGTTACTAAACCCTACTCTATATTATTCAAAGTGTGAAATGCATTTAAATATGAACATGTTTATGCATATAAATGAAGGACTTTTCAGATACCTTTAAGTGCTATGCAAACAAAAATTGCCTGAAGCTTGAGCACTGTGATGTCACAACCTTTGCGTGGATGGATCAATGTCAAGGGTCACCAAGAGCTTTGGATCATAAATCCATTCATCTTCGGGAAACAGCATTAGAAGGGAGCCATTCTAGAAGGATGTTGTTGGCATGTCAAACCAGTCATAGTATCCGACCCCTCAAAGTTCTGGGGGAATAGAACGTAGCGTGAATGAGAATTCAGTTGTTAGTTTCATTTTCTCCCATTAGATCAAATGAGATCCTAATTATTTCATGTAAATTGGTGGATGACAGGGCAGGTGCAAAGCCTGAGACACTCTAGGCCCTGCAAACCCCAGGAAGCCTCCTCCCAAAGGGAAAAGAAGTTGTAAAAGGCATAGGATTGTCTCTGCCCACCACTTCTCTCCCCAACAAAATTGAGAAGTAGCGGGAAAGGCACAGAAGAAAAGTGAGACAGCAGATTGAGACAGCAAGATCGACCACCATAAGCATGAAAAACGAACGTGGGAGGGAATGAGATAAAGCACCTTAACCAGCTTAACAGGCATTAGACATGCTTAGGTTAGAAAAGCCCTGCAAAACTTTGGTGTAAAAGCGCAACGTTTCAGGAAAGTGAAACTGGTAAGCTACATTAGTTTACTTTCACCCACTGTTATCACTTGGCTTTTCATATTTTCATACCCAGTGTTTATTAGTTAATGTTATAGACCAGCAAGGGGGTTTCCATCCTTGGCTCTGCCACCAATTTGCTCCGAAAACTCAAGAATTTCTCTCTGGGACGTGGTTCACACATCAAGGGACTTAGGACTCCTCCGGTTTTCCTAATGTGCTAAGGGTCTGTAATGCACTGCAGATACATGTAGAAAATTGTCCATTGATACAACGAAAACAGGAAATAGGAAACTTCTGCACCAATTAAGATGATGATGCTTCTCCACCCCTCCCTGCCTGAATTAAAGGAATAAGTAGAAGTTTGCCTGACACAAAGGAATTGGATGTTTGAATGGATCATTTTTTCCCCTTTTAAACTAACAATTAAAATCTTGAGACATTGCCAGATACAGACAAATTATTAAATTAGGTAATTTATTCCTTGTACCACTCTAACTCTCTCTGCCCTTTTGTCCCACTGGGAGCCTCATGCGCTGTATTCTCCTCTCCAATCCTCCATGCCCCTCCCCCGCCCCCAAGCATAGCCAGGGCCCTGCATGCTCAGCACTCCACTCCTCTGAACCCCTTCACATCTCAGAATTCTTCCATAACCCCAGCAAATTTGGTATCCTCTATTTTTTTTTAGATGCTTTAAGAAAAGCAGCTTTATTGGGCCAATTTACACGAAGATATGAATGACTAATAATCCTTGAACATCCCAAAGACATCTGCACTTTTAATAAGTTTCTGCAGAGAGACAGAGAGAATGAATGATCATGAGAGAGCTTTTTAACTAATAGGAAATTGGGAAAAGTTAAATGAGAGTATAAAAGGAAAAAAAAAGCCTTTAGTTTGAGAGCCATCTGAGCACATGGGCATACCAAATCTTCTGAAGTCAGATTTCTGTACCTGTTTTGCAGTTTCTTTCCTTCCTTCTGCCCTGAATCCAGAAAAACTCCTAGTGTTCCTTCCTGACCCTTTCCCCGCTGGCCTAACAGATTTTATGGGAATGGCTGAGGCTCCAGCAGTTGAGATAAGAGAGAAATATTTGTCATTGTCTGTTATTGGTAAGTCAGGAACTGTTGATATTGATAAGATTTCTAAAATCTCACCACTAACATGGTGACAAATTACTCCTTTCTCAAACATCAAGTTCATGCTTAAAAATGAAATCAAGAAATGAAAAGCATCCTTCCTTAAACCAATTTGCCTTTACATTGTTTCTGCTGTTCTGAAAAAGTCAAGGGTTGGGGGAGAGACAAAAAGTGACAAAAGAGATTCTTAATGCCTGCTTACTTAAGAATTGACAAGCACGTGATTCGAGAGATCCACCATATTGTAATGTTTCTATGTCGGAGCTTTTTCTATGTTGGAGCTTTTAAAAACGTGATTTGGAAGAAATGAAAACAAGATCTGCAATTTTCTAAAAATTGCTCAATATTGTAAAAGTGTATATGCGTGTGTGTATGTGTGCATGCAAGTATACATACCTATGTATTAATATATGTGTGTGCACATATGTACACATGCACACATACATAGATGGATTTTATTCTAAATCCATATACTTTATTATCTAACTTACCCACTCATAATAATTGAGAAGATCATTTTGTCATCCTTTGCATTAGAACACTAGCTTTTTTATACTGTTTGTCACTGCACTCCAGCCTGGGCGACAGAGCAAGACCCTGTTCCTAAAAAAACAAAAACAGAAAAAACTTGAAAGAAACCTCTTTCTTCCTCTGTGATGAAAGCTACATTAAAGAGATTTAGGAAATTATTAATAGTAGGCAAAAACGAACAAAAGGGGAAAGGAAAATAGAAAACATCTCAATGCCTCCCTTTGCCTGAAAAGCTGTACTTCTCTCATGATGTGACACCCCCACGGCACTGGGCCAGATCATCACTCTGTAAACGTGCAGTCTTGTCTCCAGCAGAAGCACGAGTTCTGCTGAAACTCACTTCGTCAGCACCAGGAAGATGTATGTTTTCTCTGTGCAATTCAACCACAGGTTGTATCACGAGAGGAAGAGTTGGGTAACAGAAAGAGTCTGGAGTCAGATGTAGCTGGATTCCAGTCCCGCTTTTGCCATTCATTAGCTGTGCGGCCAAGGGCGCATTTCTGAGCCTCAGTTTTCTCATCTGCATAGTGGGAATAATAGAGCCTATCTCATAGGCTGTTGGTGTGTTATTTATGTGATGAACCTAGTGTATAGCAGTAAGGGTGGCTGTGGATCTTATTAGAATGGCCCTGATATAATGACACAAGAGCTCTGATCTTCCTGAGTCTACTCTTTATAATCTGGGAAGATTCTGTGGCTTTTGTGCATAAGACTGTTCCTCCAAGCAAAGTGCCATACTATGGAATAACTGAGGTGACCTTTATAGACTCTGCAGACAAGTAGGATTCTGAATAGGAATGGGGTAATGTAGTACTGAGTGTGAACTTTTACCTAATAAGCTAATATTTTTACACATTAGCAAAATGATTTGGTGAGAAGAGTATGGAATTTGTTCTCTCTTGACTGGCTACCATTAGAAGACCTAGGTTTAAGCCCAGTTCCTCCGGTTATTAGCTGGGTGACCTTGAACAAGTTCATTTACATCTTGAAACTTCAGTTTCCTCATATGTAAAAATATCTTACTCATCTTTCAGCGCTGTTATCAACATTCAGATAATGCATATAAAACTCTACAATTCTAGACAAATATGACTGTATTTGTTACAAAAATTAAAGTCATTTAGCAATGATGTTCAAACCTTGATATGGAATGACTCTAATCACAGAATTTAAAATAAGGCAGATATTTCTCAGAGCTCAGCAAAGATAAGGTATGTGATGAAATATCTCATTGATCTCATTTTAAGAGGATGTAGAGTATGGATAAGAACCATTACATTATGCAGGGAGGCTCCCAACTTTCATGTTTACCATCCTATGCGACTGAAGTCTTTTCTCATATTTGTGCTTTAAAAATAATTAATACAAGCTCAATAATAAACCCACTGAATATGATTATGAGTTAAAATGATTGCCTTTTTAAAAATGTTTTTAATCTCAAAAAAAGTGTATGTTTCTGCGTGTGTGAATCTCACTACTCAGAAGTAACAATTATCGATACTTTACACTTCCCTATCTTTTTAGTAACAATTATCGATACTTTACACTTCCCTATCTTTTTAACATAGTGTTTATCAACATACAGAGAGAAAGATAGAAGTATGGATATCCACTATAGAGTTTATAAAAATGTTATCTGAACTTCGTTTCATAATGTCTTTTTCATTCAATAATGTATCCCAAATATTTCCACACCTTCACAACATTTTGAGAGCTTTGTAATATTCTGTTGAGGTCATGTTTCACTATTTATTCAACCTAACTGTGACTCTGAGTTATTTTGTTTCTCTCTATTTCTTTCTGTTTTGAACAGCAATGTCAAAAACATTCTTATAGCTACATCTTTCTACATATTCCTGATTATTATTTCCTCATAATAAATTGCTTAAAAGAGAAGTACTCATTCGAATGTATGTGAAATAATAAGGCTTCTGATAAGTATATTCTTTAATTCCTTGGTATATTGTCTTTCTCATTAATTTGTCACAGCCCTTTTACAAATGCATGTTGCAATTTTTTTTCCTTTTTTATCCGTTAAATTTTGTTCATAGTATATTTTGATGTTCATTGAGTTTTTATTTTCATTACTCAAATCTGTCCTTTCGAAACTTTTACCTTTTGAGTCATGCTTTCCATATCTGATCAAAGTTTCCTTTCTTTTTTGCTATTTTCTTTTTACATTTAGCTCCTTAATCCACCTGTAATTAATTTGGCATCCAGCGTGAGGCTGAGAATCCTTTTGTTTCTTAAATAGCTAACCAATTTCCTTAACATACTGATTTTTAAAATTTTTCCTTTCGTGCTCAATAAGAAAATCTTCATTATCCTCAGATGTTTATGTATTCTTATTCTGTTTAGTTTATCTCTCTGGCTAGTAATGGACCAGTTTCATACTGATTAAATTATTTTAGCTTCATCATAAAACTGTATATAGGAAAACAGCAAATTCTGCCTTGTTATTCCTCTTTGGAAATTTGTCTTGGCTTTGCTAGAATGCTTATATTACCAAAACAATGATTGCTTTTAAAGACATTTTGACAGTATGTTTAGACCCTTCTGAGGTCATACTAAAAAAGTCTTTTTTATAATTAGAAATAAGTATGCAATTGCTCCCTCCTCTTTCCTCCCACGTGTCCTGTGTGCTAGCTTTTTGAGCACCTGAGTCTTTGTTGACAGCAAGTTTGTTGATGTCTGTGTCTCTACCAAACTGACCCTCTCAGGGGCAGAGATTTTGTTTTGTTTCTTATCACGATTTTCCCACCACCTGGCCTTTATCATATTGTAGGCACTCAAAGAATGTTTTAAATCTTGCTGAATAAATAAATTAATGTCTAATTATATAATATATCACTTTAGATATTTAATGACTTTCTAAGAGATCTAAATTTTTATTATAAACTCTGCTTCTATTTCCTTCCTTTTAAAGAATAGATGTAGTATCCCAAGAATGGAAAAACAAGCACCACATGTACTCACCAGCAAATTGGTATTAACGGGTCAACACCTAAGTGGACATATAGGAATAACATTTATCAGGTGTCGGGTGGGTGGGAGGGGGGAAGAGGGGAAGGGTATATACAAACATAATGAGTGAGATGTGCAACGTCTGGGGGATGGTCACGCTTGAAGCTCTGCCTCGAGGGGGGATAGGGGGGCATGGACAATATACATAACCGTAATATTTGTACCCCCATAATATGCTGAAATAAAAAAAATTATACAGATAAAAAAAAATAGATGTAAATATACCACCCCTCCCCAAACTCCATAGGATTAAATACAAACATAGAATTGGGAGCTTAAGTGAGCAGGGCACGAACCACTCCAGCTTCCCAGATGGAAAAAAGTAGGAGTCCGAAGCAGAAAGAACTTCCCAAAGTACGTGGGAAATCAACTACATGTGAGAAATGGGACAAGTTTCTATATTTTCTGTGATGATTTACATTGTTGATTTTCATCAAGATAGAAAACAAAAGCAAGGGAAAGTCCTGGTCCCTTTGTTGTAACTGGGCTGTTGAAGACATAGCAATTTCGTCAGCTCTGGTGGCGGGTGTTCTGCCAACTCAGAGACACACGCTTGTTGATTCATGTTGGCACACACGGGGCTTGGCACTATCGGGCTCACAGATTTCTTACTCTTCTTCAGTTGTTCTTATAATTTCTGGTAACTCTAATTTTTGAAAATTATTTTTAAACACATCATTCTAACCATTTTCCACACACACGAAAACATTCTAAACATTTTTTTCTACCCCACCCATGGCTCATGGAGTCCCAAATGGTAACTGTAGCATAGAATAATCTAGCATTTCATTTCCTCCAGTAACTAATCCTTGTGCATCTACTATCAACATACATTAGAGAATTATGCAATTGAAATTTTGTAATTTATGCATGGATCCTGTCCTTGGGTTGAAATTTATTCATATATGTGATGGATAATATCAGAGAAAACTTATCTTCAAAGTACAAAAGAGTTTAAGCAACTCAAAAGGGTTTAAACAGCTTTGGTATTTAGACTTTTATATTTGAAGTACAACATTATAAATAAAGCCAACACTTATATAATGCTTAGTATGTGTCAAGAACTGTTTGTTTTTCTCATTTGATCTCCAAGCTGAGAATGAATTCTAAGATTCGTGTACTATCATTACCCTTATTTTACAAATGAGGAAGTTGAAGCACAGAGGGGTTAAATGACCTGCCCGGGGCACACACAGCCAGGATCCAGGCTGTAGAGCTGGGGTCCAAATCTAGGCAGTCTCAGTGCAGCATCCATGTTCTTAACCATGACACTGTTTATCAATTCTGGCTTTAGAATACAGAAAAATTCAGGGACCGTGAAAACAATGAATTTTATTTAAAAGTACTGCCATGTTGGCCTCAACATCATTTGGTGATGAAACATGACTATACACTTGAAAATTAAAGTACCTGTGTCTCAAAGCTGAAAATATTTTATATTTTAAAATGATGGGGAAAACTGTCCGGCGCTGGGACGCGGCCGCTCGCCGCCTCCGCATCCCCGCGGGCCGGTGCTGTGCTGGAGCCGGCTGGAGGCGGCGGCGGACGGGTGTGCGGGTGCGCGCTGCTGGAGCCGGGCCTCGTGTGCTCTATGCTCGGCCGCCTGCTCCTGTCCTCTGGCCGCGCTGCTTGCACGATCCTGATTGGTTACTTTTTGAATCCTACTGTTCCTGATTGGATGTTATAACTCGTTGCTGATTGGATGTTAACGCTTGCTGCTGATTGGCTGTTAACGCTTGTTGCTGATTGGACGCTTTTTGAGTCCTACTAAAGGTATAAAAGCAGGAGGAGACCGGGGAGGGGGGGTGAGAAGAACAGAAGACGGCTGAGGGTGCAGATGGAATAAAGACAGTTCTTGGACTCTCTGCATCCTGCCCGGTTATTTCCAGCATCAAGAGCTGTTAACACTTGCCGGAACATTTTGGTTCCCTGACCGGAAAACCGACCGTGCTGGCACCTTGAAGCCACCGGATCGGGACGGCGGATGGCTTC
>VBSM01003148.1:16932211-16943662 GCA_008086735.1 Cheirogaleus medius | reverse complement strand
CCTCCGCCCCAAGAGACTGGACTAACTTGTTTCTTGGTTAATCCTTTTCTGGGTTTACATGGGGTGCCTGTGTTGTTCTTGGGGCTCACTGGGGGAAGAATGCTGTTACTATGTAAACCAATCAGGAATTGTAACTACCAAAGTCAAAGGGCTAAAAGATCCTTATGATGGTTAACCATGGGACCCTGCTTGCCCAATGCAGTTATTAGATTCATAGAGGTTGATGCCTCTGTGTAAACTTATAAGGGCATCAAAAGAGGGGAATGATGGGGAAAACTGTCCGGCGCTGGGACGCGGCCGCTCGCCGCCTCCCCGCCGCTCCGCATCCCCGCGGGCCGGTGCTGTGCTGGAGCCGGCTGGAGGCGGCGGCGGACGGGTGCGCGGGTGCGCGCTGCTGGAGCCGGGCCTCGTGTGCCGGTCTGGGCCCACGCTCCATGCTCGGCCTCCTGCTCCTGTCCTCTGGCCACGCTGCTTGCACGATCCTGATTGGTTACTTTTTGAATCCTACTGTTCCTGATTGGATGTTATAGCTCGTTGCTGATTGGATGTTAACGCTTGCTGCTGATTGGCTGTTAACGCTTGTTGCTGATTGGACGCTTTTTGAGTCCTACTAAAGGTATAAAAGCAGGAGGAGAACGGGGAGGGGGGGTGAGAAGAACAGAAGACGGCTGAGGGTGCAGATGGAATAAAGACAGTTCTTGGACTCTCTGCATCCTGCCCGGTTATTTCCAGCGTCAAGAGCTGTTTAACACTTTACGACGTAGAGCTGGCCAAGAGCTGTTAACACTTGCCGGAACAAAAACACTGTTTTACTCTGTGTCTTTGTTCTGTACTGTTGTAACAAAATACCTGAGACTAGGTAATTCGTAAAGAACAGAAATTTATTTTCTTATAGCTCTGGGACTGATAAGTCTAAGATCAACATTTGGTTGTCTGAAGTCAAGCACAGTGGCTCATGTCTATAATCCTAGCACTGTGGGAGGCAGAAGAAGGAGAATAGATTGAGGTCAGGAGTTTAAGACCAGCCTGAGCAAGAGCAAGACCCTGTCTCTACTAAAAATAGAAAAATTAGCCATGCGTGGTGGCGAGTGCCTGTAGTCCCAGCTACTCGGGAGGCTGAGACAGGAGGATCGCTTGAGCCCAAGAGTTTGAGGTTGCTGTGAGCGAGGCTGACGCCACGGCACTCTAGCCCAGGTGACAGAACAAGGCTCTGTCTCAAAAAAAAAAAAAAAAAGAAAAAATTGGGTTGTCTATTGAGGGCTGCTTTCTTCTTCCAAGGTAGTGCCTTGTTGCTGCATCATGACCCAATCACCTCTTAATACCATCACATTGGCCTTTAAGTTTCCTGAATTTTGCAGAGCATCCATTCAAACCCTAGCACTGTGAATAAAAGTAAAGTAATGGACTGGAGATTTGAAAATCATCAACAAAGTGAGAAATATATATATACTGAAATGTATAATTTTTTTTAAATAAAGTGTTCTGAATAATAAAGACAAAAATGTTGCAGGGCATTGTCAATGACCTTGATGCTTCCAAGCTTATTCAAAGAAATGTGCTGAGACAAGGGTGGGGGATGGAAGAACAGCTGTCTCTCTGTGTAATGCACACCCAGAAACTATCCCAAGCCACATCCGATAAAGCTCAGCCATCAGGTGCCTCGCAATGTGACTGGCTTTTTGGGCTTTAAATCTTCGACAGCAAATCAGACTTGATTTGAATTCCAACAGATGGCCAGCCTAACGAAGGCAACACCAACCGGAGGGGACATTGTAAGAGTTAAGCGTAAGGAAGAAGAGCCCAGAATTTTCAATGAACATTGTCAAGCACATACTTCGAATCTAATGATGACAAGGATTTGTGAAGATATTTTAAAATTTAAAAATGCTTTAAATATTATGAATTCTATATTCAAGAATATTCACCCATCTGCAAAAAAAAATACTACCAAGTTTTTAAGATAATTATATGTGGAATATAGGTATGAAATACCATATAATTTAGTAAAACCATATTGGACACTATGCCATTATGTTTTATTAGCTGTGATTGAGAAGTTTCTGGAGCCTATTAAAACACTGGCAATTATATCAAGCAGTTCTTCATCCAGGTGTGCAGTGAATCCAGTGATTTGCTGATAATTGCCTTCCAGGCTTGGATTTATTCTTTGTTTCCAAATTTTTATTATGTGCTAAATATGACAGAAACTCTTTCCAAAAACCTTCAAAGTGAAACTGAAGACATTTTTATTTGCCTTCTAAACCTCAAACAGTATTTTGTTGTTTACCAGTTAAGAGAGATGATGAATATTTTTAGGCCATTTGGAACGGAACAGATGAATAATGCCAAAATAATCTTGAAAAGTTACAAAATAAAAAAAAAATCTCCTTCCTTTCAAAGGAGAAGAAAAATAGATAATGGTTATTTGTGTAAAATATTTTTTCCTACTTCATAAGATGAACGGAATAAAATTAATAGTCATAATTAAGAACTGAGCACCATAATATGGAATTTAAATATTTTAGAGAGCAATTATAGCAACATGAAATAGATTCTAGGTTCACTATTTAAATGGAATGAACCATTAAATACAGTAATAACCAAACATGTATAAGAATTTTATAAGCATGAAGTAAATGTGATCCTAGAACTTCAGTTTGAATGCAGCTACCAAAAGCTCCATTTTGTGCTATCAACTTCAGCAATCCTGGGTATTTATTTAACATCTCTCTAGTAGTACTTTTGTTCCTGCTCAGAACTATTACTTCCTGCTTTGATGTGGCCAATCATTAAAGCAAGCGTAAGCTGTTTTGTACGCTTTTCTCCCTAAAACCCTACTTGAGAGCGTTACAGTGGTCAAGGAACAGAAAGCAGTTCTGTAAGGCTAGAATTAGAGGTGGGCAGAGGTGGGGAAATCAGTGGCAAGATATAAAGCTGGAGAAGTCCATAGCTCCATAGCTGTAGGCCAGAAAGGTTTTGAACACTGTCCCCAAGAGTTTGCACTTTATCCTTAGACTACTTTAGGGAAGTGATATGGTCAGATTGGAATTTTAGAAAAAATACTCTGGCAGCTGTCTAAAGAATGTATGGGGGGTGGATAAAACTGGAGGCGGAGGCAAATGAGAAGATGTTAGAAGTAAATAAAACAAGAAAGATACGATGAGGAGATGGGATATATTCAAAAGAGGTGCAACAGTTAGGATCTGTTACCACTGGATTGGAGACATAAGCTGAAGAAGAGAAGATCCTTGAGTCTTTATGTGTATCATTGTAAGAAAAAGTACAGAAATGATTATTTGGGTATACCCCAGAATTCCACTTAGATAAATGTCATTCAGTCAGGTGGTTTCTAAAAAATAGCACCTATTTTTGTTGTTTCTTTAGGATTAAATAATATGCAAAGGAGAGAGCAGCTCACCATTTTTGAAAAAGAAAAGATGATGTGTGAGCCTCACATTTGAAAATAATTACTGAGAATAAAGCCCTAAAATCTCAGTGACCACCTCTTAAGGCATTAGGAACATTGAACGAGTAACCTAAAACCTGGTGAGGTTCTCTCTTGAAGATATGGCTTTCGAGCCTTTGAACCCCACATGCCCAGATGATTCAAAGATGTATGTTTCCAGTCGGACATCTCCTCTGAGCTCCAGCCGCATCTACTCAACTGCCTATGTGGCCATCTTCTCGGGAATCTCGAAGTCATCTCAAAGTCAACACGTCTAAACCCAAACTTATGATCATTCTCCCCAAACTTGTTCTTCCATTGTCCTCTACCCCAGTGATTGGTGTCATCCACCAAGAAAGAAACCCAGCAGTCATCCTGATATGTCCCTTGAAGCTGCCATTCCCAATATTCTACCAATCCCCAACACCTGCAATCTTAACTTCCTAACTATCTCATGAATCCATCCAATTTTCTCCACTCCCAGCACCCAAGGAATGCACCATGCAACTTCAGGGATCACCATTCTCATAAGCAATCATAGAGTGATCCTTATGGCATTGGGCAAGGTTGTGGCCCTGTCACCATGCTCATCCTAGTAACACAATTATTATCTCCTGTCTGAGTACTGCAATGTACCCCGACCAATACCTTCTATGTTTTTCTTCTGCCCACCTCCCCTTAAATCTGTGCTTCATGCTTCAGATAAATTTGAAAACCCAACTCTAACTATGCACCCTTCCTGACTGAGATCCTCGCGAGGTTTTCCATTGCTCTTAGAATGAAGATTGAAATCTTTAACATGTTTCACTACACTCTGCATGTCTTTCCCTACCCAGACCAGCTCACATGGATTCCCCAAGCCATTTATGACCCAACCACAGGGGTCTTCTTTTAGTCCCAGGAACATGCCATGCTCCCTCCTCACAAAAGGAACTGCACGTGTAGACCTCTGTCTATAGAGTCTTTGCCTAGTTAATCTGTGCTCATTTGAATTAGTTAGCTGTTGCAGCTGATAAACACTTCAAAACTCATTCTTGTCATGTAATAGACAGTGATGATCTCACAGATCTATGGGTCAGCTGCTCGGGGCCAGGCTCAGCTGATCTCAGCTGGGCTCGATCGTGGGTCTGTGCTCACTCAGCAGGTCAGCTGTGGCCTGGCTGGTCTTGGACAGCCTCACTCACATGTCTGGCAGCTAGGTGGCTGTTAGTTAAGATGTCAAGGGCAATTGGACCACCTGTCTCTTATCGTCCCAGAAGCCTAGGCCAGCTTATTCATATGGCAGTGTCAGGATTTTGAGGGGGTAAATGACCATGCACTAAGACCTACATTTAGAACTGACTCAACATCACTTCTTCTGCATTCTATTGACCAAAGTAAGTCTCAGAGTCAGCCCAAATACAAAGGATCATGAAATAGATTCCCCTGATGGGAGGAATTGCAAAGTCATCTTGTAAAAGGACAGAAATAGTTGGAACAATTTTTGCAATCAATCTACCACATTACCTCTTGGATACTGGCTGAAGATAAGATTCCTCAGGGAAGCCTCTCGCAAGCTTCCTGTCTAGGGTAAATCACACTAATATGGACTCTATGAATCTCTTCTTTATAGCACTTGGCACAGTTGGAATGTCGCAGGTATTTGTGTGATTATTTGCTTACAGTCTATTTCTCTCTCCATACACTTTTCCCCCCAAGAATTAGAGGTGAATAAAAATGTCCCTTTGTGCTCACCGTGGTCTTCCCAGCACTTGGCGCAGGGGGGGAACCCCATAAATATTTCTTTAATGAATGATTTCACTTCCCATTGTGTTATTTTCAGAATATGTTCTGTCTCCTAATACAATGTTGTTGTTGTTTTTTTTTAAATAAGTGACGTTTTGCTTATTTGAGGGAGGCAGCCAGGGGATATTGAGTCTTGTCCACAGCAGAACCCCCAAGGCATGAAGCAATTATCACCACCTCTTTGGGACCTGTGGCAAAGAGAGGACTACACGGGGAGTCTCCAGGGGCTGGAAAGTGACTTTAGGACTAAAAATACAGAGACTTGTGTGGAGCCTTCTCATAAACCGAGACCAAGGGAAAAAAAAAACAGAAAAAGGAGGAGATTATTGAATAAAGATAAAGGGCTCCATTGCAGATCTGTTGACTTTGAGGTGTCCAGAGAACATCCGTGAATCTGACACTGGGGAGAGAGCTGGAGATGAAAGTTCCAGATTTGGGAGCTGACAGTAATCTCCACCATAGAAGTAGATGAGGGTGGGTAGGGTAAGAAGAGAAGGCTGGGCCCACGAAGGACAATCGTATTTAAGAGGCAAGAGGAACAAGTGAGGTGAGGGGCAGAGAGGAATGCTCAGAGAAATGAAAGCAGAAGTAAGAAGGAGCCAGTGTCCGAAGTTAGAGGAGGGACGAACTTCAAGAAGGAGGAAGTGGCCAAAGCTGAGAGGTGAGGGAGATGAGGCATGAGACTGACTCATTTCAAAATGACATACCCTACGACTGTTATAAATTATTGTTTCTCAAAGGATTATTTCCAGTGATGCGTATAATCGAAAATTCTTGCAAGGTAGGTTGCAAGAAAGCAATTTACAAGCACTGTGATCCACGTATTGTCCACTTTGTATTTCAACTTCTACTTTGAATGAATAGGTTAGCCCTGCTCAAATTCTTGTCCCTTTCCCACTGTGCTATTTGGCTTCTCATTTCCATGCATATGTGAAATTAGTTATTTTGGTGATTTTTACTGCTACTCATGTCAGTAAAAAATACCAATACAGATTAAGTGTAATTTACTCCCATATTCCACTTAACCTCAGTGAAATGTCATTGTGTTGAAATATCTTTAGATATTAGGCCGGGCACAGTGGCTCACACCTGTAATCCTAGCACTTTGGGAGGCCAAGGCAGGAGGATCATTTGAGCACAGGAGTTCAAGACCAGCCTGAGCAAGAGCAAGACCCTGTCTCAAATGAAAATAGAAAAATTAGCGGGGCTTGGTGGTGCACACCTGTAGTTCCAACTACTCAGAAGGCTGAGGCAGGAGGATTGCTTGAGCCCAGGAGTTTGAGGTTGCAGTGAGCTGTGATCATGCCACTGCACTCCAGCCAGGGTGTCAGAGCAAGACTGTCCCAAAAAAAAACAAAAAACAAAAAAAACCCAACCCCCCCCAAACTTTAGATATTAGAACAAATGATTTTTTTTTAAAAAGCTAGAATCTCTAATAAAACAAATAAAACAGGTGAGATGCTTATCACCAAGCAAGAATGCTGCTCCCAAACCTGGAACAAATTAATTTATTTGTTAAATAAATGTTGACTATTGAGCTGATCAGCTGAAACATGTATAGAATTTCCTCTGGGTTCTATCTTCCCAGAAAATTATAATACATAAGAACACTCAAAAGGGAGGAAAAGTTCAGCAAGGAATACTGAACGTATCAAGTGTTAAGGATGCCCTTCTCTTCCTCGATAGTTTTCTAACATTGAACTAATCATAAGCACAATTGTTTGGCAGGTTTTTTCTTGTCTTTTAAAAAATTATTTTACTAAAGAGATTTCAGACCTATTATTTCATTTTACATTTTTAAATAGAATTAAACTATCACAAAACTGGAAATGTAGTGAAAGAGAAATAGTCTGACTTCTGCCCATAACCAGGTAATTTCCCCAATCATTTCCAATAATTGAGACTCTAGCTAAAGATTTGATATTTGTATCCTTAAATATATATTTGGTTTCGTCATAGACATATTTCTAACAAGAGAATCCATAATTTCCCTGCTGAATGAAACATAGAGATTTTTTTCTCTAGACCAGGTGTCCTCAAACTATGGCCCGAGGGCCACATGCCGCCCGCCTAGGACATTTATCCGGCCCGCTGGGTGTTTTTGTTGCCGCTGCCTGTCCTGCTTAGCAGCCGACTAGTCCTGGGCCCACAGTGCGCACTCTCCAACGGTCTGAGGGACAGTGAACTGGCCCCCTGTTTAAAAAATTTGAGGACCACTGCTAGACCATCCACTATCTCAATAAAGAAACTAAGACTTCAAGAGAGTGAGTGACTTGCTAAAATTACAAAGGATTAAAGGCAAAACCAAGACCCCCAGTCTTCTACCCCATTCTTTTCCCACTATACTACAGATGTATTTACAGTAATATATACATAAACTTTAATAAAATTGAATGTTGTTTTAATCTAAAAGGATAACTTATTACCTAAGAAGAATAACTTCCTAAACAAAGAAGGCTTTTACATTAACAATTTTTGCAGGTCATTTTGAGATGGTGGTTGTGCTGTTTCTTTGTTTTAATGAGGCACAGCAGTAAAAGATTATATAGTATTTGTATTTCAGAGCATCACATTGGGAGAGAATTCAATATTTGTATTCAACCAGGGATTCTGATAACATAATTTAACAGTAAAAATGTTCATGAGAGTTTGCTGTTACATTATGATAAATAATACTCCATACCAATGTAAGCCAGTCTTTTAGGAAAACGATAGATTATAAAAATAGCTATAAATTCATCCCCTCCTCTGCATCCACAGCCTTGTGAAGTGACTGCAGGTTTTCCCATTGAGAGGTGAAATTGATTTCGCCACTCCTAATCTGGGCTTGGCCATGTGACTTGCTTTGGCCAATGGGAAATCAGCGAACATGACACAAGTAGAGACTTGAAAGGCACTTGTACATTAGGATCTGCACTTTGAAGCTCCCAGGAACTCTTCCTTCACCACGTGGAAAAACCTAGAATAGTCTGCTGGAAAATGAGGGACTAGGTGATGTGGTTCCAGCTAAGAAATGAGTTGACCCAGCTGAGACCCCCATATCACGTAGCTCCCAGTGTACCTGGCAGCTGACCACAGACCCCTAAGTGAGCCCAGTCAAAACCAGCAGACCTGCCCAGCTGAGCTCAGTCCAAATTGCTGATCCACAGACTCAGGAGCTAAAGAAATGACTGCTGTTTGAAGCCACTAGGTTGTGGGGTGATTTGTTACACAGCAAAATCTAACTGATACAGGGAGAGAGAATAAAAAACCTTTAGAGATGTGTTATTGATATTAAGTATGAAATGTCTGATTTCCTTAAGTACTAAGTTTGACAGCTGATATCTCTGACATTTCACTTTGACATTTCTTGTTTCATTTTTATTGTGAAGGTAAATCCTTAGTCTTTCAAACACACATTGTGGCTTATGATTATCTTTCAATTTTTTTAGAGCAATTTTTGCACTTGAATCATCCTGAAACCATCCTCCCCACCCCCACCCCCACTCCCATCCGTGGAAAAATTGTCTTCCATGAAAACGGTTCCTGGTGCCAAAAAGGTTGGGGACCACTGCTATAATAGAATCTATGTCTATTCCATTTGCTAATATCTTTTTATGGGGTTTACTTTTGAGGAACACATGAAAGTCTAAATGTTACTGATTTTCAGTTCTTTTAAACAAACTAAACATTATCAAGGTAGTAAAAAATGTAAATTAGCAAGAATTTAATTGTAGAGTATCTGTGGCAATCAATTACACATTCTATTTGGAATTATTTTGCATATTTTCATTTTTTTTAAGAGACAGAGTCTTACTCTGTCGCTCAGACTTTGTTCAGAGGCTCGATCACACTTCACTGCAGTCTCCAACTACTGGGCTCATCAATCCTCACCTCAGCCTCCCCAATAGCCAGGATGACAGGAGAGCACCACCACACCTGGTTAATTTTTTTGTAGAGACAGGGTCTGGCTACGTTCGTTGCCCAGGCTGGTCTTAAACTACTGGCCTCAAGTGATCCTCCTTCCTTGACCTCCCAAAGTATTGGTATTACAGGTGTGAGTCACCTCACCTGGCTTGATTTTGTATATTGAACTGTCATCTACTATTTACCACTGAGGACCATGCATCCATTAAGTAACAATGCAAAATCCCTGGCTATCTCTGCAATTTAGCTGAGCAATTACCTAATATTTATTCAGAATCATTAACTGGACAGATTTCATGGTTTTATACCTCTTGCATTGAAGAAACCATCCACATTTGTAATAAAATGTTTAAGGTATGGCACACTCTTGCAAAGTTTCCTAAAATATACAACATAGCAATAAAATTTATGAGTGTAGGCAAACAGCACTGGGTGAATATAAGCTTTGAAGTTTGATTAAATTTTTTCCATAGGGTCCTATATTAATAAACAAAGTGCAATACAGTGGCCACCGGATGAGAAGTCAGATTTTTCAAGGTGAGCGATCACCTTGTATTCAATGGGAGTGGTTCCAGAAGTGGATCAAACTCAGAGGCAATGAACACAAAGAATAAACGGATGAGCATGCTGAGTCAACCATGAGGGTGATTAATTGGGGAATAGTCCCCACAATTAAATTTCTTCCTTGTCCTCCTGTTCTGTTAGCAGTGGGCAACATTGTCTAAAGATTCCGTTTAAAAACACAGATTAGAGCAGAGAATGTGTGCATTTAGCCTGAGAGAAAAGGAGCACCCAAGAATGGTAGGAGAGCAGGGGAACCCCACACCATATAGTGAGCTCCTGGCATGCGTCAGGTGGCACCATATTGTCCCTTCCCACAATCACCGGGGACAAGCTCCTGCAGTCAGGATTGGCATCTACAGAGGAACACAAATGGTCAATTACAAAGGCAGGGAGCCGAGGGAATCAATGCTCCAACTTCATCCCTTCCCTTCCTCTGACTCCCAGCTAAGGCTCCTCACTTGCCAAGCCCAATTATAAGTCAGAGGGCAAGGGAGCCCACTGATGGAATCCACGCAGATCAGCCTTTCAGGGAAGAATAGAGTGTGTAAGGGCAAAGAGAGGATGTGGATAGAGTAAATGGAAGATGTGTGGGTCAAATATATGGGTTAAAATTTTAATTATAAGGATAGAAATAATTTCCAAGCCACTTGAACAAAAAAAAAGAACAAAGCACACACTTGATCAATCCAACGTTAATGTAGATTGCCTGTATGATGGTGAAATACCCTCTCACATCCTTGTGCACACAGCCCTGTACAATGATACTTTGCCATTCCTCCCATTCTGCAGTGGAGTTTCTTCTCCACTCTCCAAATCCAGGTTGGCCTTGTGACTTGCTTTGTGCAGAATGATGCAGAAGTGATGTTATGGACCTTCCAAGCTTAGGCTTCAAGATGTTTGTAGCTTCTGCTGTCACCCTCTTGGAGCACTTCTGTAGGTGAAGAGGCTCAAGCTGGCCTTCTTCAGGGTGAGAGCCCATATGGGGAGAGAAGCCCAGCTGAGAGTCAGCACCGACAGAGTGAGGTCCCATTTGAGCTGCCAGGTGACTGCACCTGGCTGAGTGGTCCCAGGCAGCACCAGCGGAAGAAACTCCCAGCTGAGCCCAGCCCAAAGAGCTGACCCACTGAAATATTAAGCAATAATATGGTCATTGTTTTAAGCCACTTAAATTGGTTTGGAATGGTTCCTCATATAACAATATATAACTGATGAATAAAACTAAAATACATTTGAATAGCAAGCAGAAAACAAATCTGGCTTTTCTGTTTGTAGGAGTTACAAAAAACAAAATGACACAGATCGTTTGAAAATAAATGGATAAGGAACAACATGCTAACCACAAAGCAACATTAAGAACAGAAAAAATAGAAAAGGTAAAAACATTTAAAAAATAAAGGATATTTTTATATCAGTAAAATATACATTTTATCAGAAATACATAAAAGTCATGAACTTTTATACACCTAATGATGTAACTTTAAAACATATAAAGAAAAACTGTTTTAATATAAAAGGAAATTTGATAAAACACCTTAGAAGTAAATTAATTTAAATAAGCAAAAATATAGAGGATTAAACTTATATAATAAACTTAATTGAAGAGTTATGTTTTAAGAACATCTGTCCCAAACATATGGGAAAATGCATTAAGTGTTCTTATTAATCTTCATTTTTATATATTATTTCCGACATTAATAGTACAGAGAGTAATATAACAGCATGTGCCTGCCACTGAGATTTTTTTTTTTTTT
>VBSM01003148.1:16912787-16930691 GCA_008086735.1 Cheirogaleus medius | reverse complement strand
GAGGAGTGCCAGCCCTAATTCCCCCACAGGGCGCCCCAGCTGGGTAGATGTCTCCCACTGAGATTTTTTTTTAAAGGTTAGCTTTTTTGCAGATTTATTTATATTTTTTGTTTTTAAGGAATAAAATACTACAGATAAAATAACTCTTTCTTATCCTATTTATCTCTGTCCCTCTCTGGAGGACACAACTGTCCTTATTAAACTGGTTAGTTTCTAACCCTGTTTTATACTGTTATTTCATATATATGTTTGCATAAATAATATATAGGTTCATTATATGTATTTTTAAGATTTACATTGTAAAGGAGGAAACAACCTTTTTCTCTTACCTCTTAGGTTCTGCATCTGGGGCCCAGGAAATTAAACTGACAAAAGATGGATTAACAAAAGCAAAATTGAATTATAAACATGACATTATATACACACAGGAGAAACTCAGCAGTGAGTAACTCAAGGCAGGGGTTAGATCACTGGGCTTATAAAGCATCTTAACAACGAACAATAAATTTGTAGAGAAGTGAAAAAACAAAGGAAAAGAAGTTCAGAATCTTAGGGGTGGCAAACTGCGGGAAGATAAATGTATAGGGGAACCAGTGGAAGATAAATCTCGTTTTATTAGTTTTGTCACACAGATTCCTCGCTGGGCTGGTAACGAGTCTAATGTCAGGCCAGGCGCCGTGGCTCACACCTGTAATCCTAGCATTCTGAAAGGCAGAGGTGGGAGGATCTCTTGAGACCACGAGTTCAAGACCAGCCTGAGCAATAGCAAGACTCTATCACTACAAAAATTAGAAAAATTAGCCAGGCATGGTGGTGTACCTGTAGTCCCAGCTACTCGGGAGGCTGAGTCAGGGGGATCCCTTGAGCCCAGGAGTTTGAAGTTGCTGTGAACTATGACGATGCCACTGCACTCTAGCCTGGGCAACAGAGCAAGACCGCATCTTAAAAAAAAAAAAGTCTAGCATCATCTCTGGTGATTAAGAATCCTGGGTATTAAGAATTGTTCTCCTCTTCCTGGTATAGGAGGAGACACCTTAATTGGGAACTTATGTTCTGCTTTTAGCCAGACAGGGGGGTGGCAGAGACACCCCCTTTTTTCCCTATGTCTGCTCTCTCTTAATTGCCTTCAGCTCAGAATAATTCATATGCCCAAACAGCATATTTTGGGTTGCAATATTCTGATCTCCTTACGACATAAAACTTTAAGTTTACATAAATAGATATCTTTCTGCAATGTTTATAAAATTCAAAATAAAATAGCCAAGTTGTATCCATTTCAATACATAAGATCAAGTGCATTCATTTAGCTACTGTGAAATGTTCAATTCAGTGATCTATTCTCCTACTGATGACTACTTCAGTTGCTTCTCATCTTTTGCCATCACAAGAAGTCTGCAGCATGCACCTTTGTATATACTTTCGTGGGTATATGTAAAAGCATTTCCCAGAAAAGTGGGATTGCTGGGTCATAGGGAATACACATCTTCTGCTTCGCTAGGTATTGCCAAACTGCTGAGAAGTTGCACCAATGTATGCTCCAGCCGTGGCTAAGAGTTTTGACTTCCCATACCATGACTGCCACTATGAATTGTTAGACTTTTGAAAGCTGTGCGATGTGGTGGAAGTGATATGGTATAGTTGTGTTCGGAATAGAATCCTACACTGATAGTTACATTTTCATTGTCATCTGGCATCTCATGTCCCAAATGAGAAATAAACTATCAGTTTAACTTCAGAATGACTTACCAGTAATTCTTTTTTAACGACTGACTTCCCTGTTTCCATATTGTTTCTTCATTGTTGACATTATACGGTTTACTATAGCATGATTAGGTATATGTTACTTAAATTCATTCTGTGGAAGACTAGGTATCCTTCTTAAATTAGAGTATAATTTCCTAGAAAATTCTTAATCACTATCTTTTTAAAAACTGTCTCCTGACTTCTTTTCACCAGCAATTTGGTAAATGTGGTACATCCATCCCTTTTTATATGACAGATAAAAATAGAAAAAAAAGTATATTTCAAAGAGATGTTTCTCAGCTCTCCAGAAAGCAAAGGAAAACAATCAGAGGCTGGAAAGCTCTAGAAAGCCTGATTTCACAGGCTCTCAAGCCAGCATTTAACCTGAGGGCATCTGCAGATCCCCGATGGCCCAGAATCTGAAAGCCAAGTGCAGTAAAGGGTCAGATAGAGGCTGCCCACAAAAGCCAGGATCTTCCACTAAAGATGACTTCCTAAGTGGGTAGATGGAAAAGCTACATACTGGAAAAGGCTATTTGGCTGTTGTGGCCTTGGCCTTGGCCCTGGAAAAACGTAGAGGGGCAAAAGGTCTCCTGAGCATTTGTAGCCACAAGTATGCACTTACCCAGCTCGGGGAGCCACATTCTCAATATTGGTGTGGCACAAAGAGGCCCAAGCTGAAAATCCTCCGTAGAGGAACATTCTTTAATCATAGGCCTCAAAGAATCCCGAAATACAAAGTTCCAAGGAACTTGCAATCAAAAATCCCTAGATGCATAAGAAAATAAACCACAATGAAAAATAAAATTAAAACCACAAGAAAAAATAAAATATAGAACTGGATCCACAAGGAGTACAGAAATTAAAGATAGTGCACAGGAAAACCTTTAAGAGAAGACAACATTTGGGCAAAGACCTGAAGGGTGTTAGCCATGCAGGTATCTGAGGAAGGGCAACCTCAGCTGAGGAATCTGAGTTCAGAGGGTCCGAGACAGGAGCATGACTGAATGTTCTGGAAACAGCAAGGAGGGCATCATGGCCAGAGCAGAGAGAGGTGAGAGAAATAATAAGGGCCAGATCATATAGGGATGTGTATACCATTGTAAGGACTTTGGCTTTAATCTAAGAAAAATGGGAAGCATTGGAGGGTTTTGAGTAGAAAGGTGATAAATATGACCTATATCTTTTAACAAGATCTTTCTAAATACTTTGTTAAGATTATAGAGGTGGAGAACAAGACTGTAATAAAGGCAAGTAAACCAGACAGATTATTGCAGTTAATTCAGGAGAGAGATGGTGGTGAATTAGATCAAAGATGTAAGTAGCGAAACTAAGAAATGGACAGATTCTTGAAGGTGGAGTTGACAGACGTGGTGATGGGTTAAATATGGTTGATAGAGAGAAAATGGAGTCAAGGATCACTTTTCACCTAAGATGGGAAAGATGAAAGATGGAGCATGTTTGTTGGGAGAGAGTAGGAGTGTAGTTCTGTACAGGTTGGGTTGAGACCACCACATTGAGAAATTCAGTAGGCAGTCGGACAGATGAATAAGGACCTCAGAAGAGAGGTCTTAGTTGGCAGTGTCATTTGGGGGTTGACATAAAGATGAAGCTGATGAAAAAAAATAATGCTTGCATTTAAGAAGACCAATGCATCTCTAGGAGAATTAAAAATAGAATCTAGGACTTCAAGTTTCAGCTCTGGCAGGGAAATGGATTCAAACTTATCACTCCCATCCTCATAATAAGAAAAAAGTTAGGCCGGGCATGGTGGCTTATGCCTGTTAGCCTAGCATTTTGGGAGGCCAAGGCAGGAGGGTCACTTGAGGCCAGGAGTTCGAGACCAGCCTGGGGCAATAGTGAGACCCTGTTTCTACAAAAAATTTAAAAATTAGCCCGGCGTGGTGGCGCACACCTGTAGTCCCAGCTAGTCAGGACACTGAGGCAGGAGAATTGCTTGAGCCCAGGAGTTCGAGGCTGCGGTGAGCTGTGATGATGCCACTGCACTCTAGCTGGGGCAACAGAGTGAGACCCTGTCTCATTAAAAAAAAAAAAAAATGATGGCACTCTATAAATACTCATGTAATGTGATAATATTTTGCAACATTAACCCATAATTTTTCATTCTCAGTAACTCCTTTTCAACTTTCTGCATTGGAGCCTTTGCACTCGCAGGTGCTCTGCCTGGAATATTCTTCCCACTGAAAAAAATGGCCTGCTCCCTTTATCCTTCAAGCCATTATTCGAAAGTCTGCTAGTTAAGGTTCCCTGGTCATGCTATCTAAACACTTTTCTTCCCTTTTTTGTCCTATGTTTCTCTTTATTTATTTTCCCTATCAAACATACTGTATATTTTTTTACTCTGAAATCTCCATGAGGACAGGTATTTTAATCTGTTTTATTCACGATCCCAGTGCTTAAAACAAGGTCTGGCACACAGTACATGCTGAATAACTAGTTGTTAAATGAATGAATGATAAGGGTAACACTTATTGAGCACTTACTATGTGCCAGACACCATTGAATGTGCTTTCTATCTATTAATCATAATAATCTTCATGACAACCACTTACAGTAAGTGCCACTATTATCTCTATTTGATATGCACCTAGGCAGTGACAATGCTGATGTCTATTGCCACATGGAAAGGCCAAAGAGCAGAAAATATGAAGCCAAAATCCTTGGCTTTTCCTTCCAAAATGGATTCTTGATGGCTGGGCATGGTGGCTCACATCTATAATCCCAGCACTTTGGGAGACAGAGGAGGGAGGATCACTTGAGGCCAGGAGTTTGAGACCAGCCTGGGTAACATAGCAAGACCCCATCTCTACAAAAAATAGAAAATGTAGCCAGGTGCAGTGGTGCATGCATGGAGTCCTAGCTACTTGGGAGGCTGAGGCAGGAGGATCGCTTGAGCCCAGGAGTTAGAGGCTGCTGTGAGCTATGAGCCACCACTGTACTCCAGCCTGGGCAACTGAGCAAGAACCTGTCTCTAAAACAAACAAAAATCAAATTGGATTCTTAAAACTCATAGTGAAGGTAATACCCTTGAAAGAAAAAAATTTTGATTTCAAAATCTGAATTTTTAAAATAAATTGTAAAAAGATCTCTGTATGGCCAGTAGCCAAGTATCCAAAGGATGTTGAGCATAAATTTTGAGTTTATTCTTAAATGATAGTTTGTCATGAACACTTGCTTGGTCAATTGTGCCTTTTAGAAGAAGAGGAGGGAACACACTCTTGGTGCAGCTGGGATATATTCTCAGCATAGAAGAGAGCAGAACTGGCCCTGGTGTGGGTCGGGAGTCAACCCAGATCAGAGCAGACCTAGGCCTCCATGATGAGTTGTGTCCCAGGAGGCTGAAAGCTTCACAGAGAAGAACCAGGGCAGGCCCAGAGCAGGCAGTAATGCTGATGGGTTGAGGTTCCAGGTGGAAGGGCCTGAGGGTGACTCAAAGTCCCCTGATCCTCTAGGGAGGCAGAGGGGGCTGCGGGGTAAGGACAGACCTAAGACCTAAAGGGAACTGGAGTTGGGCTGAGAAGTTTCCGGAGCATGGGGGCCTGAGTAGAAGAGACCAGGTCATGATGGAGTTCACCTTGGTGGATCTCAGGAAATCTGTGGCCTTGAACCCAGGAATTGGAGGCTGCAGTCCCAAAGCCACAACATGTAAGCGTCCTACCCATTTTGGTCACTCCTAGGGAGAGGGGAATTGACTTTCAGGGAGTATTTCCCTAATGGAGACAGAAAAACTCAGAGTTTGACCAAGTTTATCTCGAAGAGACTTGATCAAGTTCTCTGCTATTCAGCCAGCAACTGAGCTAAGAGCGGATATGAAGTACAGGATGGATGAAGGAAATTAGAATTTTGTATACATGAGATTTGTGATAATGAGATTAGTCCCTGTTACTCCAATATGGAAAGATCTCCAAGGCATTGTGTTAAGTAGAAAGGAAGCAAGTTGTAGAACAGTATGTACCGTATATTCCCGCTTACATAAAAAGCAAACATATGTTAGTGCATGTACATATATGTGTGCAAATGCATAGAAGCGACCTTGGAGGACCCGCCGCACTGTAAACAGAGGGGAGTGGAGGGGAGGAGAAGGGGGAAGGGCTAAGGAATGAGAAGTAGGGGTGCAGGGGTGGGAGGACGGACTTTCTCTTTTTAGACCATGCCCTTCTCTACTGTTTGAATTTTTTATGGAGATATATTTAAATACTTTTTATGTAAATACAACAATGAAATAAAAAGATGCTGGGATTATGCCGCATACGCTTTTTTAAAAACTCCACTGGTCATGTGATTTTTCCTTCCTCTGTGCCTCCAGTGCACCAACACTATTGTCTTGCTTTCTAGCATTGAAAATGGTTGGCTTATGGGTTTATTTCCCCACTAACCTAGGAGCCCCTCAAGAGCAAGGAATGTGTCTTATTTGCCTTTGTGCTCAGAATCTTCTAGGACTAGCTCGGTGCACGTGTGATGAATGAATGAGGAAAATGATCACAAACTTATTTCTGACTTCAGATTAGTCTCTGAGCTCTATTTTATGAAGTTTTTAAATACCAGTACTATGACCTACTTAAAATTTGAATTTGCAAGCTGAAACAAGAAATAGCCTGATTAATAAAGGAAAAACAGGATTCTTCATTGAAAGTTGATTGTGACATCAGCTCTCTAAGGAGGAACCATGCCATATTTAAGATGAAAGCACAAACCAAGGGCATAATAGTGTGAATAATCAACAGTCCCGCATCTTTAAAATTCAGACCTAGAATTTTATATAACAATGATTTCATCTATAGCTTCCTTTTAGTACAACACTTGAATGTGAGCTGGCACTAAAAATATATAAGGGAATTAAAAGGTTTTTTTTTTTTTTTAGTCTAAAAAATCTATGAAGCCTTTTGAGATTTTACAAGACTTGAGAAAGTGACTAGGGCTATGTCTGGGGGTGACAAGATGAACATCAGATTATTAATTGAAAGTAACCAGCACTTTGCGCTAGGCACGCAGATCTAAAACTGTGAGAAAACTCATGGAGTAGAATTTCAAGATCTTTGTATAGGTAACAGAGAAGGTTCAGGGGATTTGTATCAGTAGACTCCTACATAATGGGGTAAGATCACATAGGCTCCCCAGGTTTGAGAGACAGATGGGTCTGGGGGTGCCATTGCAGTGCGCCTCCTGACTATGGTTTTGGGGCTGCTTCTGCTTCTGCAGGAGGCTACAACAGTGACTTTCAGGAACTGAGAACATTGAGGGGGGAAGTGGAAACAGCCTGGGTAGAACTGGGAATCTCACGGGGACCCCTTGTTCCTCTTACCAATTAAATTCTTCCCCCTGGGTTGATGGATGGGAGCTGCATGAGGTTAGTCAACTCAGACCCTTGGCACTACCAGGATGAGAAGGTCTTTGCCCTTTGCTAACTCTCAAGGTGAATGTTCTGCATCTTCCATTCAGTTCTCAAGGGCAGCAGAGAACTGGGGAACTGCTCTCCCTCTGGCTATTGGATACGGCAGCATGAAGACTACTGTGATCATTTTCTAATTTTTTATCAGTTTTTTATTAATATGTAATGGTCATACATAGTCTGATGGCGATGGGATATTTTGATATCTGTATGCAATACGTAATGATCAAATCAGGGTAATTGCGATATCATCACCTCAAACATTTATCTTGCTGTGATCATTGGGTATTTATGTTGATCGGAAGATACATTTCTTTGGATGTGTTTTAAACATACGCATCAATTATTTCTTTAGGTTTTCTTTAGTGAAGCAGCAGTACAGTGTGTACTATATTTTAGAATTAAGAATCCCTCCATTAAAGCAGACTTCAGGTGAGATTTCCCTTCAGGTGCCTTCTCATTAAGAGCAGCAGATGTGGAAATCAAGGGTGCCCCTTGGTTGCAGGAATGTTAAAAGCACAAATGAAGGAGTGACTGATCTTCCACCATCCTTCCTCTAGGCAACCAGGCAAATCTGCACTTTCTCCTCCCTCACACAGAGTAAAACGCTACTGTCCCTTGTAGGTAAATTGGTCCATTTTTTTTTCCTTTTCTTTATCGCCAAGACTTTAGTCCAAGCCACCATCATCTCTTACCCGCATTTCTGTAATAGTTCCCTGACTTGTCTCCCTATGCTGACATTTATGTCCCTTCGATCTATTCTCCACCCAGGAGCTATTGAGATGTGTTGATAAATCCTCAGCTTTCCAAGGGCTCCCCTTGAGCTAAAAATAAAATTTAAATTCCTTGCCAGGGTCTCAATGACCTGCCCCCTGCCAGTCTTGCCAACGTAGCCCTCCGTTGGGTCCTAGAACAGAAGCTGTTAGGCCAGATGGCTCCTCTGTCCTGGCCACTGCGGCCCGGGCACTCTTCACCCCATTCTTTGCACTTCTGACTCCTTCTCATCTTTCAGACTTACATAAATGTATCCCTTGGAGAAGTTTTCCCTGAACACTCTGTTTTCTGTCACTGCCCTGGGTTTATTACTTTCAGAACCCTCATTGCAATCTGCAATTTATGATTGTTTGTTTGCTTGTTTATCGTCTATATCTTCTCAGACTATAAACTCTATGAGGGAAGAAATCATATACAATAAATGAAAAAATAAATAACCAAGGAAAACACCAACCTCCTTAACAATAGTCAGACTTAACACCTGCTGCAGTCATAAGGGATTGGGACAGGTTCACAGGTAGCTTGAGGGGCTTCCTCTCTTCCCAGCAGGGGCCTTGCCAGCCTCCATGCAGCTGGAGCCTCCTGGCTTCCTGCTTCTGGGCATCGTTGACTTTCACCTTGGCCCGGACCAAAGGCTGAGGCTAAAATCTTCTGATCTTCTCATTCGGTGTTGCCTTCTGGTCTGAAGGTCACACCCATTTGTTGACACTATTGGTCATTGTTGATCAACAAAAAATAGAACCTCTCTTCCAGGCCATTCAAATAAATATCTTTAAGTGCTGGACCTTGTTATTTTTAGAGGCTCCACCCACTCATTGCATTAAACATATTAAAATGCAATCATAGTCCACATTGAATACATTTACTGTAAAATACATTAGGAAATATTTTTATAATTTTGCTCTTAGAATTTTTAGCTATAATCAACATTTAATTTTTAATTCATTATGCATACTTGTAAAATAAGAAAAGTGAACTCACAAATTGCTTGTAAATGCAGTTATATTTTTGATACTAATTTTAAATTTAATAAACTTCACCGTATTATGTTTTGGCAATGTTTAATCAAATGTTTAGTATCAATATCAATTTTGTAGTTTTCTTTTGAAGTCAATTTTTTTTCATATCTCAAATTTTTTTCTAGGTCCCTGAAAACCTCTTAGGCCCTATGCATTGGAAAGATGATGCTTAATAGATAGAGCAACACTACTTCTATTTTCCTCATGTTTGTAGCCTTCCTTTTTCTTAAGCATTCTGGAAACTCAGGGGAGCTTTCTCTCCTCCTTACATATAGGAATATGGCCTGTTCCACTATTAGGCTTAGTTCAACATTGCCTAAATCAAACAATAAACATTGTAAACAGCGAGGCATGGCTGACAAGTCTGTTCTCTTGAAAGAATGGGCTAGTCTGTTAAGTGCCATTACTATGTGACTTATTTAAACAAGGAAGATATTTGCATTTTTCAAATATTATTATTGTAAAAGTAATACATACGCATTTCACAAAATTTGAAAGATGCATAAATATATTTTGAAAATCATAATCCAAACAGCACCCCTAATATAGCACTGTCAAAAGTATGATGAAGCTGAGCATGGTGGCATGTGCCTATATAGTCCCAGCCACATGAAAGGCTGAGGCAGGAGGATCACTTGAGACCAGGAGATCAAGGCTGCAGTGAGCTGTGATTGTGCTACTGCGCTTCAGCCTGGCTCACAGAGCAAGACCCTGTCTCAAAACAACAAAAAAAAGTATGATGTGTTTTCTCTTAGTGTTTTACATGCACGCACCCACACACACACACACACATTTTATAATATTAAAACCATAGCATATATACAGTTTGCATCCTCTTCTTTCACTTACATTAATATTGTGATATTTTATGTCATTAAATTTTCTGTGAAAATACCATTTTTATTGGATTCTTCCATACGGATCTACTGTAATTCACTTAATTGCTCTCCCAATGTTGGAAATTTCTGTTTCTATTATAATATAAAGGCATATATGCTAAAGATATAATGCCACTAGAGAGTGACTCCTGTCCTCCACACGCTTTCTGTCTTCCAAGGGGACTAGCTAAAGTTCTCGTGCTCTGCCTGGGGAGTGGAGAAGGTGAGGCAGCTGGGAAATGGTTAGCTCCTGTATCACCCCCTCATATGTGCTCTTCTCCCAGTCCAAACTCTCCAAGTCAGGCCAACCGAATAGGTGCCAACTAACTGGTAGATTCCTGGAATTGTTGCCACTGTCCAGGAAGTCCCAGCCAGTGACAGAAGTCAGAAGAATCACCATCAGTATTTAAACTGGAGTGGAAAACCCCAACCAGCTGGTGCCAAACCACAGCCAGTCCAGGAGGGGTTTGTCTAGCACAGCCAGACCCCCGGAACTCCCAAGATAGCAAGCTGTGTTGTATCATGTCGATAACTTACCCCCAAAAGTAACTCGCATATCGCAGTTGAATTTTTGCAGCCCACTTATTGCATTTGTAGCCCACTTACTGCCTTTTCGCTGAGTTTGACAGTATAGGTACTTTCATAATGGTCTTCTAAGATAATAATGATTTTTCATGGCAAAGCTCTGGATGAGACTGCAGAAGAGTGAATGGAATTGCCTCACATCTTGCTCTGAGCTCTTCATAAAGCAATAAAAAGCACAAAAGCTCCCAGATAGCACTAAGTCAAGGAAGCCACCGATCTCCTCCCCTGAAGGAAGAATTGGAATTGGAATTACTCAATTGATAAGTATTTTTTGATGGAAAGGGTAATTTAATAACAAATCAGAGCATATACCCTATTTCAACCTCCATTTCTCCAATCGTACACCTTAGTTAACATAACGCTTTCACCATATGGTTTTATGATGAAGTTGATTACAGTAAAACAAAGCAAAAACAACACAACAGCAACAAGAAGCATAAACAAGTCAGTATCGGGGAACTTTCAATCGTCCTGACATTCCCTTCTCTCTTCTTTGTGAACTTGGCTGCTGGAGCATTTCTTGCAGCCGTCAGGACCTTGGCATCTGGATGGGCAACATCCCAACAGGCCAAATGCAAAGGAGTGTGGCTGTTGGGGACAGTGACAGAGAGCTTGTCATTCTCCTTGACCCACACAGCCACAGGCCTTTCTCGAGGTCACATTCCTTTGATCTTTCTTCTCTAGTCTCCAAGATCTTTGGTGAATGCTGGTGGTGGGTGGTTTGAGTTCTTCAACCCTCGACAACATAAACAGCCTGAACCAAGTTCTGAACCAAGAATGAGCAGGACATGCTCATTGTTTCACTATGGCGCAGACTCCTAAGGAAAACAGCGATCAAGTTGCTAGGCTGTTAAATCCACACACAGTGGTATCCAGCCCTCAAGTTTAAATACTATGTCTAACCTAGCCTAATTTCCCAATAAAGTATTTCTGAATGGAACCTTGCACAAACATTTCCTGGCCGTGCAAAATTGACACGTAAATTTGTAAATTTGCAGTGAGAGATAAAAATTTCCTTTTCATTTATTCAGCACCACGTTGTCACAGGCGCTATGGGAAAGGGAGTGTGCTAGATTCATCCAGAGGCTCTAGAAGCAAATACACCATGGACCTTGCCTTCAAAGAGTTTCCTGTCTCCCAGCAAATCAGGAAATCACTTATATTTCTCTAGATCTCAGCTGTCTATCTAATGCATGCCATTGGAGAACGGCTTGCATACTTTCTGAGGTCATTTCTGTGACTTCAGGACACCTGAACACACACACCCTCTAAAGAGCACAAAGCTAATGTGAAAAGTTACTGGCAAAATCATCTAATGATGTGTTTGTGAATGGCATTGTGTTAGATGCTGTTCAAAGCAGGTTAAGTCACCAAAAATTCTGTCTTTTCAAAGCCATGTCACCTCATTCCTGCCTGAAAATACCACACCAGGCCCCTGCCTGCCCCTCACAGGATGACGTTGGCCTCTGCACCCACCCATAAACCTGCTGCTCTCCTGTGTGAACCCTCACGATACCCACACGTTCCCATCTCCTCTTCCTCTAAGCCTCATTCAGCACTGTGTCATCACGAAATTCAGTTTCTCAGCGTTTGCAGCAAGCCCATTGTTTTGCATTATTAATACACAATTAAGCATAATATGGCTATTATGGAACAATAGAGCGCTACAGAGGCGCTGCGGTGGATGGATTAATTTCCACGAGGAGGATCAGGAAAGCGCCAGGGAAGACATAATATCTGAGCATAATTGTTTTCAAGGGCAGAATCTGGTAAAGGGGTTTATGTGGAGTGGTGATGAGAAGCAGTAATCAATGATGATGCTAAGCTTTCAAGCCTGGGTCAATGGAAATTTGTTAAATAAATGAACTTCAAGCCGGGGTAACAGTGATATGAATGCAATTTCCAATAGAATACAAGAAGTGTGGGATGGGCAAAGATGTTGGACTTGGTTTCAGACACTTTTTCCCACATGCCTGTGGGCAAATGATGTATAGATGTTCAGCCAGGCCCTTCTCTGAGGTCAGGGGAGGGGGTGCATGGGTCATCCGCAGGGACTCTGCATTTTATCTGGTGTTGCATGCCCTACAAAGGACTTTCATGGCCAGTATCTACTGTTGATTTCGATTCTAACAAACATCTTGGAAAGCAGGTAGGGCAGGATTACATTACTGGGTCTAGAGTAGTCTCTAAAGTGACATTTGTGTCTGGTGATACTTATTGTTAACACAAAAAGCCTCAGGCTCAGAGAGGTCAAGTGATTTGCTTAAATAAGTGGGAAGCTGCAACTGAGTCCCATGTCTTCTCACTATAAATTTAGGGGTCCCCCCCACTAAGAATGATATGATTGATGCTGGGGGAGCAGACATCAGTTTGGACAATTGTATGAAGCAGGCAGGAAAGAACTACAAGAGGACTTGGGGCAAACTTTATGTTTAAACAACAGTCAAAGGAAGAACAGGAGCAAATGAAGGTGACCACATGACCTCCCCCTACCCCCACGAGACTCAAGCTCCTTACAGGATAATGGTCTGTCATCCTGTGTCTCCCCAGCGCCTGATAGAACCAAGCAGACTGCCAAGGGCACAGTAGGTAGCCACTATATTTGAGTGGAGTATGAATGACCAGACAACAGACAGCAGGTCTTGAAATACTGTCATTTTATTCACCATCATTTTGTTATAATGTTGATGAGAGAGAGAAAAAAAATAGATTCCTGCCAGGGCCACTATCTTTGTGAAGTTTGCATGTTCCCTCCATGTCCATGTGGCTTTTCTCTGGGCATTCCATTTTATCTCTCATCCCAAAGACATGCACATTCAGTTCACAGGTGGCTCTACATTGTCCCAGCGTGAGTGCATGAGGTGTGTGTGAGCGCACCCCAAGATGGGACGGTGTTCTGTCCTGTGTTGGGTCCCGCTTTGCACCCTAAACTACCCAGATAGGCTTTGGCCACCCGGGCACCTCAACAGGGATAAATGAGTTGGAAAATGAATGAATGAAACACATGATTGTGAAATAAGAATGTATAAAGTATACGATAATCCGACACATGCATGGCAATAAGCGATGTGGTAGGAAAGTGCTCAGCGAGCCCTATCACATTTGTTATTTTTTTTTGAACTGTACAATGGAAGCAGATACTCCTCACAATTTTCACTTTGCAAACATGTATTCCTTAAGTCAACACCACTATAACTGCTGTCACTCACTGATTCGTCAGAAAAATTGGGTAAATCATTATTTTGCTTGTTTTTAGTGAGCTTTCTTAATGTATGTACAGTTCACATTTATTTCAATGTTTAATATCAAAAGTGTTTTGGGTCGTTATTTAGAAGTTTGGTGATGTTTTTGTGGCCAGAAATATGCTCTATATTAGTTAGCCTATGGTAAAATTGGTTTTGTTATATGTTGTTATGCTTAAAGTCACAGTTTCCAAGAGCCTATGGACCACGTTAAGTGAGGACTTCATATTTGGGGCTGGGCTAGGTCAGAGGACGTACATAGCACAGGGTGACAATCCTGGGGAAGACTTGGGGGCAGCAGCTTTTTAGACACACTTGGAAAGGCAGCTTCCCAAGGAAGGCCAGGTATTGCCAGCATCAGAAGGGCTAAATTTAGGTGCACGTGGACGAGGGCAGCGAACAGGTTTCCAAGGAAGAAAGTGAGTGTACTGAAAAAAAGTAAGGGATGGCAAGGAACATAGTGACGGATTCCAAGTAGAAAGTGTAGTTGGGGCACGGTCCTCCTGGTCAAACCAAAGGCTCTGATGAGGAATCCAGGACCCTGTCCCATGAGCGAGGGTGGGATGGGAATGACAGCCCAGTGTATTAGCTGGGGGTATCCCTTTGGAATGACTCAGGGAGTGTGGGAAAGCCCAAATGCGGGGTCCGAAAGGCCCGAGGGTTAAAGGCACAAAGGGATTAAGAAGTTCATTTCAGGGCCACTTTGGAAGGGCGGCTGGCAACCTGCCAAGGTCCTTTCCCTCGGTGTTAGGGAAGCCCCGGTCTCCACGCCGCGCTGCAGGTCTCGCCCGCTCTCCCGACTCTCGCAGGGGCGCGCGGCGGTGCCCAGAGCCTCCTTCCTCCGCCTGATCCACGCCCCCGGGGCTCCGCTCCTGCGACCTCCCCCCGCTCCCCTTCCTGTGCCCTCTGCTCCCCCGAGAGCGGGAGGGGATGCCCGGCGGAGTCCTCGCGCTCCCCGCGCCGCACGCGCGTCCCGCGGCCACCCCGCCCGCGCACCGGGGCGAGCCGGAGCCGGAGCCGGAGCCGGAGCCCGAGCCCGAGCCCGAAGGCGCAGCCTAACGGTCCGGCGGCCGCACCCCGCACCCCGCGCCCCGCGCCCCGCCCGGCGGCGCCGCAGCTGCCCGCCCGCCCCCTGCGTCATGACGCCGGCGCCCAACGCGGAAGCCGCTCGCCGCGCGCCTGGTCCAGCCGCGGCTGAGCGCGGAGCCGGGGCGGGCGCGGAGCCGGGCCGGGCGCGAGCCGAGCGCAGCGGCGCCCCTGCCCAGCCGAGCGGCCGAGCGCGCGGAGCGGGCGCAGCGGGCAGAGCGCGCCGGCTGCGGGGGCGGGCGGAGCGGGGCGCGGCGCGCCGGGCCGCCGCCGGGGGGATGCGGCTGCCTCCCCGGGCCGGTGTGTAGAGAGGGCGGGTCCCCGGCCTCGGGAGCGCGGCGGTGGAGGGGACGGAGGCGGCGGCCATGGCGACCCCCGGCAACCTGGGGTCCTCCGTCCTGGCGAGCAAGACCAAGACCAAGAAGAAGCACTTCGTAGCGCAGAAAGTGAAGCTGTTTCGGGCCAGCGACCCGCTGCTCAGCGTCCTGATGTGGGGGGTAAACCACTCGGTAAGGGCTCGGCTGCGGCGCGCAGTCCCCTTCCTCCTCCTCCTCTTCCTCCTCGCTCCCCTCCTCCTCCTCCTCCGGCGGCTGCTGCTGCGGGCCGGGGAGCCCGAGCCGGCCCCGGCCCTCCGGCTGGTTCGCCCTCCGGGGCTGCTCGCCCGCCTCGGTGTCCCCAGCCCCGCGGCGCGCGCCCGCCCCTCTGGGCCACCCGGACGCCACTCGCGCCCCCTTTGGACCTGGGACCGGGTGCAGGACGAGGGGTCCCGCCTGGATCTGAGCCCCACGGCCGGTGCCAGTGCTGCCCCCCATCCGCCCGCCCGCCTGCGGGTCGGTCCCCGCAGCCCGGGAAGTGGGAAGTTTGTGTGGGGCACGGCTGCGCCTCGCTGTCAGCTCCGGCACGGGCTGCGGGGACCTGGTCCTGGAGATCGCTCCCCTGCGTGGGGGGCGGCGGGGGCGCCCCGTCCTCAAGCGGCGGGCAGGTGTACCTGTCCCAGGCAGGGAGCGTCCGTAGCCTCCCGCGGGAGGAGAGGAGTGAGGATCCTGGAGGGACTGGAAAGCGAGGAGATTTGGGGCAGCAGCTTTAGTCTTAGGTCCTCTTTTTTCCTTTAAAGGCAATAGTATTGGACACAAGGGAGGCTTTTTGGCAAAGAAAAAGCTCATGTAAATATGGCTCTGATGCTGAGCATCTTCTCTGCTCCTCTCCCGCATCGCCCTGCCGCCGTGCCGACTGAGGAGCCCTGGCGGGGAGTCGGTCTCCCGACGCCTCCTCCCCCACTTTGGGGAGCCGGGCAGAAGTCACCGACTGCGGAAGGGCGGCCGGGGCGGTGACAGCAGCAGGGGTCCTGGCAGGCGCGATGCGAGGTGGGCTTAAGCTGCCTGCACCCGCTTTGGGGGTTTGTTTAAGAGGCTGGGGGAGAGCGCTTGGAAAGGTTAGCGTAGCACGCAGCCGGGGCTGGTGGAGGATGCGCCGCTGCGGGCTATGCGGACTGCGGTTCGAGGGTCTGAAATAGCCTCCTGCTGATCCTACTGCGAGAAACTCCTGCAGTTTTAATCTACTTGGACAGGATCAGGAAACATGATAGGAGCTGTTGGCTCAGCCATGAAAGTTTAAATGAGCCTGTGAATTTTGACCATGACCTTACCCACTGCAGTCAGGCAGCGTCTGAGCAAAAAAGTGTAAGTCTGTCTTTCAGTGCTTTTGATTTCCATGGGTGTCTGTTTCCCTTTCAGCATCATGGGAATGACAGAAAACCATGTTGGTTTCTTAAAAAGGACGCTCTCACTTTACTGAAGTTGTTGAAAACGGCTCAAAAGCATCGTTTTTGTATTTTTGTTTCCCTAAGCTGAGATGGGGAAAAGGTGAAACAGTATTACGATTGATTGTGTTTGCATGGAGTTGTTGCCTCTGAAAAATTTGAAAAATGATTATTTGTATCCAGTTTAATGCCTGAGCCGCTGAAGTTCATTTTAACTTCCTACAACTTCTTTAGCAATTAGGTGTGTAAACTGTTAACATGGCATTTGCTACATTATTGATTGCACCAAAAACTCCTCCCCCAAGTTTTATTACAGAACATGAAATGAAATTTTTCCTATGTTAGTAAGTCTGCAATCTAGAGTTATGTATACTTTTAAGCTCTTTTATAATTTATGTTATTAGTTGTGTGTCCCTTATTACTGAAATCAGATGCTGTAATAAAAAATAAGATGTGTTTACTGTAGTGCTCCCTCATATTTACGGGTGCTTTTATCCTTTGGAGTTCTGGTGTTTTGGTCAGGACAGTGTTTGTGTTTCAGGGTTTAATCTAGTAAAGTGGTGTCAGCAATATGCTGCAGAAAAAGAAGGTGCTGTCTGGGAGTGAGTCTGAATCCTGTTTACTTCAGAAAGTCTTGCAATATTGTGCATGTTTTACAGTAACCACTTATGTTGCTACCTTAGATTTTATGAATTGCTACATTTGTTTTAGAGTTTCTTGCTAATTGGAAGTATTTTGAAACTACTTAAGGCTTATAAAAATAATGTACGATTTGTAGATAGTACATTTAGTGTTATTTGCTTTTGCTCTCAAGAAAATGTAGCAATTCTAAGTGTACACAGCGGAGTGAAGTTTCCATAGTATACAATGTAATCCTGTTATTCATTCATCAGGTATATATTGGGCACATTCAGCGTCATCTACTGTGGGAAAGATTGGTAAAACACCTCTCATATTTTTGTCCAAATATCCTTATTTTGGGGGGCTCTGAGTTGACATAAACTTGGTCCATTTCACAGCCTTCTTTTTCAAATTGTCCATTTTCTTTAATGTATTAGTTTTGAAAAAAGAATGGAAGTACATATAAAGATGAAGTCTAAACACTGAAATGCAGTGTATTTCTGGTTGATTTCATGTGCATTTCTGTGTACCAAAGTTTATAGTACAATGTGAGAATAAATATGTCAGCACTGTTAAGAACAAGCAAGCATAGTGTGTATGAATGGGAACATTTGAGAAAGCATAACAAAGATGGAACCTATAATCCAAATCGGAGTCTTTCCTTACATTTCTAAAGTGATCAGAATTAATGGGAAAATATTTGTCATGAATATAGCTATTTTGTGCTTTTAAGATTTATTTGCCTAGCACTCTGGGAGGCTGAGGCGGGAAGATAGCTCAAGGTCAG
>VBSM01003148.1:16884251-16908891 GCA_008086735.1 Cheirogaleus medius | reverse complement strand
GGACGTCTGTGGCAGTCCAGTGAAGGCTCTGGACCCCTTCTCAGAATAATGCTTTTTAATGAATAAGTGAAATTACAGAATGCAGAGGATATATCCTACCAAGGTCATGCATCCCTTGAATTCTATCCATGGAACATTTGGAGGTTTGTGGAGCCCAGTTAAGAATGATAAAACATAGCAGATTATTAGATTGTATGTTAAATTAATGGTTACTTTATCCTGGTTCGTAGTATCGTGTCATCATTTTACTTGGCATCCTTATATATTTTTAAATTGTGAATTATCACTGTAGAATTGTCCATATGCCCTTGCTTTACTTTTTGTATCTGTTTTTCTGTCATGTTCTTTCTTGTATCTTTAACACCTACCTCCACTAGAGATTAGGTTGTTTGAGGTGTCAAAAATCTAATTCACATTGATTAGCTGCAAGTTATGTCAGTTATTGACTTGATATTTCACCTTTTTTTTTTTTTTAAACATAAGAGACACTGCAAGATGCTTTGGATGCAAAATGAATATATTGTGGATGCTGCCTTCAAATCGCTCATAAATGCAGGGGGACACAGACATAAGACATATATATACACACACAAATAACTAGAATGTCAAGAATGCTGGAAGTGGAGGGTATTAAAGAGTGTAGGCAGAGTGTAGGCCTCGTTAAGATGACGGCTTTAAGCAAAGGAATAAGTGGGTGAAGGGCCTGGACATGAGTACACCTGGGTGAAGAGCATTTTAGGCAGAGAGATTGGCCAGTGCAAAGGCCCTGAGGCTGGCACTTGCCTGGCATGTTCGGGGATCTGCAAGGAAACTGGTGTGGCTGGCGCAGAGTAAGAAAGGGGTAAAGTGGCAGCAGATGGGGCCAGGGTGATAACAGGGGCTGGAGCATGATTACTTCTGCCTGGGGGACTTGGAGAAGTCTTGAGAGGAGGTGACACTGAGAAGGACCTTGAAGATTAAGTAGAATCTCCCAGCTGCAGATGAGGAAAGGCACATGTGGCCAAGGGGCCAACAACTGGTGAAAGCAAGCAGCTGGAGAGAGTGAGCAGCCTGCTGTGGCTGTGGCCTAGGGCCTCGCCACTCAACACGTTCACAGGCCAGTGGCCTCAGCCAGCACCCAGGAACCTGTTAGACATGCAGAGTCTTGGGCCTCTGCAGACCTCCTGGAGCACAATGTGCATCTCAACAAGACAGGTGATTGTAAGAACATTCTAGTTTGAGAAGCACCAGCCAGGGTGGATCTTTGGTTTCAAGCCCTGGGGTTCTTTAGACATGCCTCAGAGGCAGGTGGGGGAGGTTAGCCCCTATCTCAGCTGCTTTGCTTTTGTCCTCATTGTCATCTTTAAAAAAGAATGGGGCATTGAATATAATATGTAGGGGGGGGAGAGGTTCTGCAGCCAAGGGGATTGAAAACCACAGAGGTAAATGATGGGAATGTTGGGCGATGGTTGAAAAGGGAGTTTGGGGCCACCTTCGATGGGCCAAGCAGTCTGAATGGTTGCCAGAGAAAAACCAACAATTCTGACCCAGGGTCACTTTAAAATTTGCCACAGATCTCAAATGGCACTCGACCCTGAGATTTTCCTGTCCTCCTTAATGTGTTCTCTACTCTCCCAAATCATTTCTTCCTTTCCCCCTCTCCTTAAACTTCTGCCTGGTGTCTTGTCCCTCTGCCCTCCCCGGGCTGAGAGCCTCCCTCCCCTGGAGGGCACCGAACAAATAGACGCCACCAGCTTCTGCTCTTCCTAACTTTTGGACTGCGGCATCCATCAAGCTACAGACCTGCTGGGGAGCCGCACTGCCCGGCTTGGCTATTTAAATTTCAATTACTAAAACTTAAAATTCAGTTTTTCATGCCAAGTGCTCAGTAGCCACATGTGACTATTGAATGGGACGGTGTCAGGGCAGACACCCATCACCATTGCAGCACCAACCTCCGGGCAGCGCTCGCTGCAGTGTTTTTCTTAATTTATTTTAATCCAGCTTTCGTCTTGCTTTCTTCTGCCTACTCTGCACCCTCTAACCCTATAGTGCCCTAAACCAGCATCTTCCCATCTCAGTGAACGGACCGCCATCGGCCCAGGGGCTCAAGCCAGAAACCCAAGGACTGACCTTGACTCCTCTTCTCACCACTCCTTTCCCACATCCCATTTTTGAGTCCTGAGTCTGCAGCTTCTCCCTTCCTACTGAAATCTTCTTTCTCGAGAACCTAGTAGCCTACTAACTGATCTCCCTATGTTCCCCTTTGCCCTGTTTCAATCCAGATTCTGCCCACCAGTGGCAGAATGAGCTTTCTGGACTGTAGGTGATACCGTGGCACTGTCTCAGTTCAACCTTCCAGGGGCTTCCCACTGCGTTTAGAATAAAACCCAAACCTTTTTCTACAGCTTTCGAGGTCTCCCTGGCCTGGCCCCTACTTCCCTCTTTGCCCTCAAGCCTTAACACCCTCTTCCTTACTCCCACGCAGCTGCCACACTGGGCTTTTTCTGTTCCTGAAACAAGACAAGCTCAGGGCAGCCACAGGGCCTCTGCATTTACTTTTCTCTTTGTCTGGAATGTTCTTCCCTCAGATCTCTGAATAGTTGGCTCCCAATTTGTCATTTTAGTCCCTCAGCTGAAGGGTTGCCTTCCCAGATGGTCTCTGACCTCCTAAACTCAGGCAGCCCCTTCACTAGCATGCCACTCTTATTTATTTTCTCTGTGACGCTTAAAGCTCTCTGCTGCTGAGTTGTTTACGTGTTTATTGTTTAACTGCCCCAACTATTAACAGAACGTCAAGTTCTGCAGAGACTTTGTCTTATCTACCAGATTTCGCCTGCACCTATTGCTTTTATACAGTAGGCGCTCAATACATGTTGTTGAATGAATGAATGCAGCTGGGATTCTCAGCTGTGGGCCATTAGTGCTCAGGTGGGGCACCACGAGTCCTCGATTGCGTTAAATTTTCACCAGCGTTGTAAAGTTTGTTATGATTGAGCACAGTATTTGGAGCGTTTTGCTGGGCTGGTTGTGCAATGCATGAGAGTGGGGGAAAAGTTGCTGCACGCTGGGGATGAGAGGTATGGGCTAACTGCAAGCCCATGCCGAAGAAAGAGCTCGTGTTTACAGCAGCACGCAGGCACGGCGCCTCCTGAACATGGCAGAGAAGGTTCAGAGAGTAAACAGCTTCTCTCAAACAATGACAGAATGTTGAAGGGCCGCCAAGGGCATCGTGTGAAGACTGTGAATGTGTTTCTAAACAATCCGAGGTATGATTATGTAGAAGAGGGCCCCGCAGTGTTACTACTACTGACTCGTTCTTTTAATGGCTTCAGATATGCCTGTAAAAATGCTAGTATTCAGAAGTGTGCCATAAGTTAAATTTAAGATTCTATAAACACTTTGAGAACAATGATGGTCATTTCAATATCTCAAGCCTTTATGGGCTTTTTTTCTACTGTGTATTGTTTCTGTTGGTTCTTCCTCATGGTGCGTCGTTGCCCTGTGTGTTTGCTTCGTTTTGGCTCTGAGCGGCTCAATCCCCTTGTGCCGTTGTTTGGGGAGGATTCTTGGAGTCTCAGGATAAAGGTGTAGACATGTCCCTACGGAGAGAATTGTTTGTTTTTCCCAAGTGTCTGGGGGCACAACAGACTAAGACCATTTGAAACTAAATTCACAGCTTGGGATATTTTGGACCTCATGATGATATAAATTTGGGCTGTAGACCCCTGGGGATGGAGCAGATTTATTTTTGGTTGAACCATTGTAGCTTTATGGAGAAAGTGTTTCCTGTTAGACTCCGCTTCTCAGGTGGGCCCTAGGCTTTGACTTCTTCTCTCAATTCGTGAGACCATCAGGGCCAAAGTGGTTTCCTCGACTCACTCACTCCTCCTGTGTCCAGCCAGCTTTCACGTAGATTTTGGCAGGGTAACTCTCTCCCGCCTCTTCAACTTTGATGCCTTTAAGAAGATGCTTAAAAAATATTTTATTCAGGATGATTACTTGTGGACAGAGTGGATCTGCATTTACCTTATCAGCAGAAATGGAAATCAGCATCAGAGTTTGAAAAGAGAGGGAATGACAGCGAGAGCGTGTTGAGTCGGAGCGCTGTGGGGTTCTGTGGCCTCCTAGGGACAGACCAGGGAGGGGAAGTGGGGGGACAGGAGGAGGAACTGTAGAGAAGAAGGAAGGTCATCTGGGCAGGAGTTGATGGGAACCTGAACTTGCACAGTGGTAGCAGAAGGGATGTGCCCAGAGGTCTCTATTTCAGAGAGAATTGCTGGGTTTGGACTCACCGAGGGAGTTTCCTTGCTCGTTTACACTCTCCCTCACATTATTGTTATCATTTGGGCCATTTGCTAAAAACAGTCTTTATTATCTACACTTAAGTTTCTGATATGTAGAAATGATTATATTTCCCATGCTGAAATTTTCACACATGCTAACAGTTTAAAAAGATAGCATTTGATAGATAATTCAACATTTGATGTCACCAGTGTAAATAGATCCCTGAGATGTGGTTTATTGGTCCAGCTTTAACCGGTACCTTATTTTATAAAATGTGTTATTTTTCATATCTAAACTTCTACCAGTAACCTATAACGGGTTTAGGTTTTTTTGAGATGTTTTCCAATAGTGTCAGTAGTTTGGAGTGACCCATGTATAACTCTCTACCAGCTCTTCCACTGCTTGTGAGCTTTTGGACTGTGTCTGCAGAAATTAGGAGTGGAGTTCATATGGGAGTGTTTTCTTTCTCAAGCTGACTATACTGGTGAGGATAGGGCCTCCAGCTTTTTAATTAACCATTATAGACTTCTAGAGGACCCCAAAACTGACGATTTTGGTCTTAAAGTATTTTTATCTTCTACTAGCTTATTTCATTCTTTTATAAAACCTTTACTTTTAAAAAACAGTATTCTTAAAATCAAACTTAACATGTCATAGTATTAAGACCTATTGTTTTCCCTTAAAGGTATTTAAGACTGGTTTTCTCCCTTATTCTTTAATGAGGATCATTAAATTACTTTTCACCTGTCAAGGCTGTGGATAAAATTAATCTTGGCTTCTTTAGGTATAATGTTTTCTATTCACAGTACTTTATAACTTACTTTCTGCATGCCTTTTAACTGACAAAATCCAGAGTTGTGTATAATATTTTATAAGGCCTATACCTGAAAAGTTAACTTTTGGCTTATCTGTGCTATAGTTTGATCATTTAAAAAAAAAAGTAGGCAGATATTATATGAGGTTTTTTGTGTGTGTTTATGTGAAAATTCCTACTGGCAAGAGACTATCAATTAAGTCACCATTATTTTTAACTAAAAATCTGTATTGAAAAGATTGAAATTATTTGAAGATCTGGAGTATAAAGTCTTTGTGTCCGTATTTCAATTGGCTTCAGTATACATACATTCCATTCTATTCTAAGAGGTCTGACTTTCAACCCAAACTAGCTGTGTCTCATGGGTGGGTAGTTTGTTAAAGGGAGAATGATGTGAGAGTGTGGTTGGTTAAATCCATCACCAGTATTAGACAAACAGCCTAACACAACTCTTTTCAAAACTGAATTGAAACTTTATATTGACTATACCGCGAGAAGAATTTTTATTACCTCTCCAAAGAATATTCTTACACAAACAAATCTTTTGAATAAGATCTTTTTTATTTATTGAGCAAAAATTCATTGACCATTTGCTTATTAGATACTGATCAAGGCCTTAGAGCAGATGTCCTCAAACATGTGGCCTGCAGAGGACATTTATCCAGCTCACCAGGTGTTTTTGCCCATTTTGTTTTTTTACTTCAAAATAAGATATGTGCAGTGTGCACAGGAATTTGTTCATAGTTTTTTTTTTTAAACTATAGTCCGGCCCTCCAACGGTGTGAGGGACAGTGAACTGGCCCCCTGTTTAAAAAGTTTGAGAACCCCTGCCTTAGAGAAAGAAGTATGAAAAAGTCTGCCTGTAAGAAAGCAGTTCACAGTCTTACTGGGAAGATGGGCATGGAATGATGTAAACAAGGTGGTAAATTGGTGAATTAACAGAAGTGCCTCATTCAAAGTTTATTTGGTTGCTCATAACAGTCACATACCTCAGATTAGCTGAAGGAAAAAATAGGGGAAGTGTTTATTGGGTAACTCCTGGAGCTTCAGAGCAGGACCTCAACTGAGCTTCACACAGACCAGGATCCAAAGTGCCTCCTTCCTTTACTTTCTCTCCGGGCAACAGGGTCTGTAAGCTTTGCACCACTTTTTGTGAACCTCTCCTCTAAGAACCTCTTTGTGCAAGTAAACCTCACATAGCTCCTAAGTTTATTTGTCCCCAGATGCAGGTACATCAGATGGTAATTAGCTACTCTGAATCCCAATTTCAGATTTCATAAGAGTGAGACAAAGAGTTAGGGGCCATCCAGATCCAGCCACATGTGGCTGTAGGAGCAGGGTCTCCTGGAATGTGGGCGTGGCTGCTGGGCAGCTGCTGGTGGGACACCCAACTCCCCGCCCCCACCCAGATTGTGCACAGAGATACTACGGGACAGCAGAGGATTAATAAACTACCCTGGCACAGTTAGTGTTATTTGCGTCAGATCTTGAAATTCTTCGAGAATTGAGTTGGAATTAACCTAGTAGAGAAGCTGGAGAAAACGAGTTATAGGCAGCATAAGCAACATACATAAAAGCATAAAGGGCCTGTGGCATTTGCAGGGAACTGCCAAGCCTGCCTTCAAGTGTCATACTCCCCATCTTCTAGTTCTGTGGTTTTCTTCCTTTCCATTCTTATGGACATATTCCTATTTCAGTTACTTCTGTTTGCATAACTTCTTTAGGCTTGGTCAGTTAGGGTGTCCAGCAACTTGTAGATATGATTCCAAGCCTGACATTCAGAATATTCATAATTTGTAACTGCAATAAGTAGGCTTTGGGTTTTTGGTTTTCCACCTCCTCCCTCTACCCCCAATCTGGACTTTGAGGAAGGTGTTCGGTATTAGTCAACCCAAGAATGACCTCTGTAGCTTTCCACATAAACTGCATAAAGGCTCTGGGCCGTGGGGGCAGGTGGGGGCTGACATCAGTCTTGCCACCTGCACACGGTGGCAAAGGGCTGCACTAGCCGGAGACAGGCACCCTTTTTGTGGTTTTCCTGCACAGAGGAGGCTCATTTTCTGATGTGCACAGAGGTGCCCTCTGTGCTAGCAGCTGCCACGCTTTGCCCTGCTTTTCTTGGGTCATGCATCGAAAAATTTCTCATGTCAGATTCCCAAGTGTTGGTATCTTTGAGGAAGCTTTCGGGGGTGGTGATTGAGGCTGGACACAAGAAAAGAAAGTGGAATTTATAAAGTTCCCTTACAGATTTGAGTCTGCTTTAGAAAATGCACAGTTGTGCAGTCTTTCCTGCTACATGCTGTTTCTACGATGCAGATTAGTTTATACAAAACGGGTCCATAGGGAATGTGGTATATACGGTGCAGGAATTGGTTCGTAGACAGTTTTCCTGGAGTACGTCACTGTTTATTGCCGCCAAGTGACTGCAGCTGGATGCAAAGTGCACTAACACAGCTGAAAGCAGCAAACCAGGTTGGGCAGCAGGGCCACACACCTTGCTCATTCATCTGTGTTGGTCCTCTTAGGTGGCCAGGTGTTCCATCTTAGAAGTACTAATTTTAGGGTTCTCTCTAGTCTTTGGGCTTTTTGCCCTAGTCTGTGTAACTTAGAAACTCCATTATTCTTTATAATCCTTTCATCAAGCGATCTTCACCTTTGTATTTTTAACATCCATTCTATATTTATTAGAGATGAAACATTGTCGAAAACTGATATGTATATTTTTAGGATTTTTATTTTTGAGCATTCTGGTCATTGAGTTTCATAGGTTTTGAGTGGTCTGCCTAAAATCTGGTTTTTAGAGTGTGTATAGAACTTAAAGTTTTTCCGAAGTACGTATATTGCATTACAACAGAAACGTTTGTTATTTACAATTTATTTTGAACAACTCTATGCCCAGGCTGGAAGCCTCCCAAAGAAACACACAATCCGTGCTGGTTGTTTCGTTTCCAGGGATAACCAGAAGCTAGAGGCCTTGTTTTCTAAGGGGCCCATGGCCTAAAAAGTTTGAAGACACTGTTCTAAACAAGGAGAAAGCTCATTTCTTTGTGGGCCCTTTGCAACTCCTTAGTGATCCTCCTCCGGCCTCACCACGTCTGTCTCCTGGTTTCTCACGCTCCCAGGTGTCTAGTGTGTTCCGGTGTCTTTCACAGGTGTGCCCTGACCCCGAAGTTTCCATTCTCCAAATGACTTTCTCCCTGTGCTAATCACCAGCTCACCTTTCCACAATTTGCTCGAGTCTGCTTCTGTGCCCAGGAACATGAGAAGAAACTTCTGTTCACCTGGCCTCTCTCTCCAAGACCCACGTCCTCAGGCCCTTACCACAACATTAGGACGTGGAACATGTTTCCTGTAGGAACAAACAGCCAACTTACAAATGAACATTTGGAACACAATCCATTCATAAATTAGGTTCTGCCTGCACCCGGATGAAAAGTTCAGATGCTTTGGCATCGAAAGAACTGTTCAGAAACAGTTATTGTTCCTGAAATTATGACAAATCCATAAAGCACTTATGTATTTATTTATTTTTGGCACACTGAGCCAAAGTAGGAGGACAGGAGCACATTTCAGGGACATTTTAAAAGGAAAAAAAATACGTTAGGAGAAACTAATACATCATTTTCTCTTATTCACTTTTCTCTTGCAATTTTGGCATCAGTTATTGTTATAAATTTAACACATGCCAATGAATATTTAATTCAGTAAATAGCCAATAGTGAATATTTTTATTATGTGTTATATAAAGCTGCTTCTTATATTTATTTAGGTGAACTGGAAACATTCATGGTTTCAGTGGAACTTAAGTTCTAATAAGTACAGATAGTGTATTTTCTGGAAAACTCGAAAAATACACATAAATATAGGGACGCAACCAGTGTTAATGTTTTGGTGTGTTTCTTTCCAATATCTTTTGTTTTTTTAGTCTCATTGAGATTGTACTGTTTATATGTTTCATCATTTTACTATGTATTCTTCACAATGATAATTTTTAACTTTTAATGGCTGCCTAATCGTCTAATGAAGTTTTATTAGTCTGTACAATGGTTTCAGTTTTTTTACTACCATAAATAATGCTGCTATCAACATCTCCCTTTATAAAGGTTTTTCTTATTTTAGATGATTTCCTTAGAATAGATTCCCCTTTGGGGGAATTTATTTGGTCAAAGGGTATGAATATTTTAAGGCTCTTGGTACATGTTGCCAAGTGCTTTCAAAAAGGGCTGTAACAGTTTATAACCCCAGCAGTGTGGGTGAGAACTTCTTTACCTCCTGCTTTTGAGTGTATTTTAGGTTGAACAGCAAAGATTGGAATAAAAAGATATTCTCTTCTTTGCATATGCTCTTAACCCATTTAAATCTGTTTAGAGGGATTTTCAATAGCTTAACAAAAGAGGTGCACATTTGGGCAGTGTAGGGGTGTCCGGTCTGGGGGCTAGAGGACAGAAGGGTTGGCCGTCTGGCCCAGGAGTCTTCCTTCTAAGGAGAGCTGCTTTCAGCTGACCCATTTCTTACAATATTTTCCTTCATTCTGCTCTGGGCAGCGAGTCCCTGGGTTCCAGAAACAGGTCCGTGTCCACTGTCTGTGGTTGGCTCACTTCAGCTGGCCAAACACCATGTGACTTATATTAATAGTAGACCCAATCCGGTAGCATTCAAAGGCAGGCAGAATTCTTCAAACGTGAGCAGGCTAGTCAGGAATTTGCAGTTGGTTATCCAGTCTGACTCCTTAACATTCGATGTGACCTATGGATGCTTCACATGCAACTGTTCAGAAAATGTAACGTGACATCCACTAGAGTCCATAATTAGAGCAGCGTGTGTTTGCTTTTTAAAGGTCGAATGTTACCACTGCTCTGTAGGCCCGTAGTTTGGCTTGGAGCTTGATTTCACGTGCTGGCCACTCTGCCGGGCATTACCTGATGTAAGTATATAGGTCACCTGTGCTGACTTCTTGAACATTCTGAAGCCCAGCGAGGCAGACAGGGGAGGCTGAAGCTTCGCCAGATAACTGGAGGGCCCACGCTTCTTTCTGTTTAGATAACAGACATTCAGAGAGAAGAAAGCAATGCAATTTTAATTTTTAACTCTTCTGCATATTATAAAAAAGCCTTTCTTTTTTTTTTTGCTGAAGAAAATGAACTGAGAACATTGAAGAAAATGGAAGGAACAAAGGCAGAGCTCTGTCAGAGAGAAAGGAAAGGTCATCCTTATAAACCATCGCCATCCAGATAAACTGTTATTTCCACTTTATGTGCATATGTTTTATTGTGACAGTGGTAACTACAGTTGCCAATATTCAGGAGGCCTAAATTACTATTTTAGATGGATATAGGCTTTAAAATTAGCCCTGGGATAATATATTTCTTTTCAAACTTAACCTTAATTGATATTTTTTAGAGCTTGAATTAAGTAGAAAATTAAGGGTCCTTTATAAAAGATGAGAATATGTATTTAACTTGGATTAATAGAGAGTTATTCCTTATTTTAAAATATTAAATGATACAAAAACAGATCATTCTGAATAGGCTTTGGGAAGTAGGCTTTTCGGTATAAATTAACTATATGCAATGTTTTAGTAACTTCAAAATAAGAACTTTAAAAATTACGGATATAAATTTTGTATGCCCTTTCTATTTTTGAAAAAGTAGCTTGTTTTCTTAGGATATTTGGGCTAAATACAATACATGCAATATGCAGTGCAATACAGTGTATCTGCATATTGCAATACTCTGTAGTCATTACACGTTGATGGAGGGGGGTTTACTGATAAGAAAATGTGACTGATTTGTTGAGTGAGAGCATGGCCAGTATGTATTGAAAATATTATGTGTCTCACTGAGGAGGGAGGAGGGTATTTCACTTTCTACTTATCTTTCTTATAGGTTCCTTTTAAAAAAATATATTGAGCATCCCGTCCTTTTATAATTGTGGGGGGAGCGGGAAACAAGTCATATTCTAAGGTTAGATGGATGGTGAGAAGAAACCTTTTATACAATCTTCTATACCCTCTATATCCACGGGTTCCACATCAGATTCAACCAAGCACCAGTCAAAAACATTCATTTCTTTCTATTTTTTTTGGAGACAGAATCTCACTCTGTTGCCCAGGCTAGAGCGAGTGCCGTGGCGTCAGCCTAGCTCACAGCAACCTCAAACTCCTGGGCTCAAGCAATCCTCCTGCCTCAGCCTCCCAAGTAGCTGGGACTACAGGCATGCGCCACCATGCTCGGCTAATTTTTTCTATATATTTTTAGTTGGCCAATTAATTTCTTTCTATTTTTAGTAGAGACGGGGTCTCGCTCTTGCTCAGGCTGGTTTCGAACTCCTGACCTTGAGCAATCCCAAAAACATTCATGAAAAAAAAAGACAATAAAAAACAACACAACAATAAAAACAATTACAAATAAAAGTATAATACAGTCTAACAACTGTTACATGGCCTTTACATTGTATTAGGTACTGTAAGTGGTCTAGAGATGATTTAAAGTATGTGGGAGGATGTGCTTAGGTTATATGTAAACACTACACCATTTTTATAAGGGACTTGAGAATCTGTGGATTGTAAGTATCTTCAGGGACCGCAGATACCAAGTGATGCTGAATTTGATGGCAGAACCAACTCATACGTTTTGGTTTGTGAAATAGATACATCTGCTTGATATAAGGGATTTTTTTGGAGGGTGAGTAGTTATCCCAGAAAATCTTTTGATTTAAAAGAAGTAGTGATTATATTGGGAGAAACAATTAGGTAATAAATGATTCTAAAAGTTGTCACTTTTTGTGAGTTTGAGAAAAAGATAACCTGGAGTGATTACCACTTACTTACCTACAGGCATCTAGGTTTTTATTGTGCATCTCATCAGTGAAACAATTTGAACATGTGCTCTCAATATATTAATTTTTATTTGTAAGTTTCATGTGTGTACTACTGCGTTTTTTTTTTTTTACTACTGCGTTTTTAAATGTTTATACTACAGAGAAGTTTTTAAGGGATGCATTAAAGATAAATATACCTAAAAACTTGTTCTCATTAAAAATTATTGATAGTGTTAAAAATTGTCATCACTATGTAATGGATTTGTTTGGGGTTTTTTTTGTTCAAATGAAGGCTATCTGGATAAATTCATGTCATTGTTTTTAAAAATGTTGGTGAATACTTTGTGATAAAGCAATATGAAGATCTGGTCCTCCATTCAGTTTATTTTGCTGTTTGGTTTTAGAAGTTATAATAGCTACAAATGTTACACAAAGATACACTGATCCAAATGGATGAAGTATATTATTGACTGTACTTATTAACTAGTAATCCTCATTTTCAAACCATCCACCAGTCACACAAAAATTTTTGTGAAAATTTGGTAAATTTCTATTTTCCCTATTGTCATTAGTTCTCACAAAATATGTTTCAGTTTATATTAATAAGGATGAGAGGAATAAAAATAAACTTTTTGCATTTGTTGACCATCTTAAGATGGGTTAGAAAAATGTTTTCTCAGTTCTTTGTGGCTACAAAAGCACATTTCTTTTCAAAATGCTTTCTCTGTAGTATGAGTTTCTTTGCAAAAAGGTAGTTATTTTCTTGCACTTGTTAAAACTTCATCTTTACCTTGAAGGCACTGATTAAGCTCATTAAAAAAAAAGTCTGCTAGGTGGCATGTTACTGTGATCATAGAGTAGGTCAGGATATTCGGAACAAATTGTATTTATGTAAAAGAAAAATGTGTTAATCATCCTTAATTCTTCTGTGTATTTTGCCATGTGAGAACTGGAGCCACCACCGTATGGTGCAAAATATTTCTGGAGTCACTGCCCGCCTTGTTATTAAAGGTTTTACTTTTTTGTACCATATAGATAGTTAGCACCCTCCTGTAAGTAAACTGAACAGATGACAGAGGGGCACAGTGGCACATCCTGAGTTATTAATATATAAGTGACACATGACCATCTATCATACGAACCCAAATAAGGGCTGCTGGTCTTGATAAAAGCTGCATTTCTTACCTTTTAAGGTAAATTTAAGTATAAATAGGTGTTCTGATGATTTCTTTTTGCATCCAGTAGATTGTCTTACTTATTCCTTCCCCAGACACAGCCCTTGGGAGATTTTCAATTCAAGTACAGTCACCCCTTTGAGATTCCCAGGAGACTGGGTCCAGGACCCCCCAAAGATACCAAAATCCATGGACGCTGCAATCAGCCCTTGGGAACCCACAGATATGAAAAGGCGACCCTCTGTGTTCTCAGATTCTGCATGCAGCAAATACTGTGTTTTCAAACTGTCTTTGGTTGAATCCACGGATGTAGAACTCTCCCATAAAGTATATAAATGAAAGAGAGAGTGACTCTGGATTTAGACCTCGTTCATCAGGTTTTTTAAATTTCTTTGATTCCATTTCAAAAAATCATAAAATGTCAGAACCAGATGGTACTTGTGGTTGGTTTTTTTTTTCCTAACCCTTTCATTTTATAGATGAGAAAACTGAGACAGTTCTAAATAAAGAACTAGTGCTCAGCGGTAGAGCCGGGACTAGAATGACATTCCCCCACTCGGTCCCAGGTCCCTTGTGTGTACTTAGGTCATCTGTACACAGCGTGTGGATGACCAACAGCTCCCCAGATGCGAGCTGGGGGAGATCTCTTGATATCTGACTTCCTAAAGACTAATTTCCTTCTCCAGTCTCTCAGCTCTGTTTTGCTTCCCAAACATATGGCCTCGAAATCATCTTTCGTTTTCTCTTTTTGCTTCCTTTTTATCATAGACACATGCTTTGTCTAGCTATTACTGAAATGTGAAGAAGACTCATAAATAGATTCTCATTTCCTGAGAAGTAGCCTTCTAAGTGAAGCAAGATGCCATGTAACCACTCTTTGACTCTTTTTAGTGATGAAGGTGAAATCCTTATAACATGTCTAGTCTTGGAAAGCCTTTGAGACTTTGAACAAAGAAAGTATAGGTAAAATAAGCAAAAAGCAAATAGTAAAAAAAATCAAGTTATAAAGAGGGGAAGGGGAAATTTATATTTACCCTAAAATTTTGCACAGTCCTGGTTAAGGAAACTGTGACATTTGAACTTGAACGTTAGGTCTGAATTTCTCAGCAGCCATGACAAAGCTGTGATCTAACTGTCTTTGTCTAAAGGGAGGACAAATACTGGTTTATTTTCACTCCCTGGTTCTGAAGGAAATTTGTTATGAAAGGGATTAAACCACAAAGTGAATGACCCCAACTGATTAAAACAGGGCTAAAATTCTTAGATATGCAGAACTCTTTATCATTGAGTTCTGTGAAAACTTGACACACGCTGGGTATCAGGGTGATATAACCCAGGTGTACAGCTTTCTCCCAGTCTGACTGTACACAGAGGTCCAGCTTGAATAAATGATGCCTTCAAGAATTGTTTTCCAGTCTGGCTTGGTGACAAATGGAGGTCACGATTGCATGCCAAAAGGACCTATTTTCTGCACTGTTGACTAAAAGAAGATTCCTACAGTTGTCGGTACCTTGGTATGTAGGTAGTGAAGACCTCGTCTTACTAAGTCAAATGAGAACCTGACTCGTGGGCTCATGTGAAGGGCTATTCCTTCTCTGTGCAGGGGAAGGCCACATGTGGGACCTAGACATTTCTGAGAAAGCAGTCACCAGCAGTACTCAGCTGAAGTCCCCAGAGCAGGGAAGACAGTGTCTAGGAAAAGAGATACCAGGGGCCTGCCCTGTGATGGAAGGCTGTATGCAGCGCCTATAATGTGTTTATTTAGAAGCATATCCTACCCCGCCCTATTCCTCAAATAATCTAGTGTGGATTTTAGACTATTTCCTGTTGTCTCAGATACTAACAAGTTTCTGATATTTGGTCCACACTGACAATGACAGGAATTTAAAGTCTCAGCTATAGTTCTAAGCTGCTTTTAGCAGCTCTTCCTATCCTGTAATTATTAGAAATATTTTCTTTAAAAAGTTTATTTTTGAGAAGTTAGAGTTCTTGGAAACGTGTTCCTGAGAGTGGTTTACTAAAGCCCTCGTGGACCAAGCCTCGTGCCGAGATCAGGGTTTCCCTTTTAATCAGGAGCTTGCAACCAAAAACGTGGAAAATGCCCTCGTGGAGGGTTTGTGGAATCAGGCAGGGGGTACAGAAGGAATAAACAATTTTTCAGGTGTTATTTCTATTTTACCCAAAGGATGATATAAGGACTTATGTTTTATGATGAAAAAGTAAGGAGTAAGATTTGAGAAAATTCAGGAGCCAAAAATTGTATAAGAACTTCTGGAGGAAAAAAAAAAAACAATAAACAAAAAACTAACTCTCCCCTTGTATGAAGATGCTTACATAGTACAAGGCAGTGTGCTGGGCTGTCAATAGGAAGTCAGTAATCCTGAGAGGAGGAGGAGGAGGAGCAAGAGAGTAAGGGCTCCACCACGTACAGATCTAAAGAGAAAGGGGGTGGTGTGTGTACAGTGCTGCAGGTTTTTTAATTTTGAGGTCCTGGCAGATAATGCAAGTGCTCAGGAGGTGGATGACAAGGACAGAGGAGGACATGAGTCTGATCTAGCCAATGGAGAAGCTCTGGGCTCATCTCACTTAGTCACAGCCACCATTCTGAGTTTTATTAGAGCCAGGTGGACTTGGGTAGCCCCTGCGCACAGTTGCTTTCGTTTGGTCCAGACACTCGCCAGCATTGTCTGAACCTCGGCATTCCTTAAGACTTTACCAAAACCGCTCAATTTTTCTTGCTTGTAAAATGGGGATACCATCCCCTCTTCTGCCTCCCACAGGGTGTTATGTGGGGGACCAAGCGTGCTCAAAGATGAAGAAATTTCCTCCCTTTTTCTAGCCTGGAGCAAACGCCAGCACAGGGGAGTGGTGGAAATGTTTGCTTATGTGCCCCACAACCAATTTATACCCTAGCGCCCTTGTGTTTGTATCGAATTGTTAATTTTTTTTCTTGTTTAGAGGAAATATGAATATTGATTTCACAATCAAGGCAGTATTGCATAATTTAAAAAAGAAAGACTGGCATTGGAACCAAACTATTTCAAATTCTAGTCCTCCCATTTGCCTTGGACAAGCTATTTATCTTTTCAAGCTCAGTTTTCTCCTCTGTAAAATGGGTAATTCTTGCCATGCTATTATGAAGAAGACAAGTGGGATAAGGAACATCAAAGCATCTGGCCATATCAACAGCAGTCAGCGTGCACTTGGTGAATGAATGTTAGGGCTTTTTTCCCTCCCCTTCTTTGATATTTGTGATCCTAGAAGAAAAATTCTCTTGAAAGAGGGGATACTTTAGTTTTGTGTCACTTTCTTCCACAAGGGGAGAGATGAAAATCTTTCAGAATTTTATTTGAAATGTTCCAATTTACAGAAAACACATTAAAATGGTGAATAATCTTAAGAAATCAGTGGAGTTAATGATTTCCAGGTAGAGGAATCCTGATGGTTTAAATATGATCGAATGCTGCATGAACTTATGGGAGGCAGTCCAGCACAGTGCCTGAATTCAGACTTAGAAGCTGACGGACTGGGCTCACATCCTGGCCCCAGCATGTTTAGCTGTGTGAACTCGGGGAAGTGAATTAACCTCTCTGTGCCTCAGTTTTCTCATTTATATAAAGAGGATGATATTAATACCTAGCTCATAGGATTGTTCCCTCAATCCTTCTCCCAAGATAGGATATTTTTGAGGTTTAAATGAGTTAATATACATTAAGCTTCTAGAACAGTGCCGGGCACCGCTAGCTGCTGTTCATTATAGTTGTTACCCTGCTGCTGTTGCTGTAATGCTAATAAGGTCAAGATTAATGCAAGTTTAAAGAAATATCTAATTAGAATAAAATGTCTCCTTGGAATAAGCAGTTACAAGACTTGTTTTTTTCTTTCTTCAGGGCTCAAGTGTTTGAAAAGAATAAACAAATCCCATCCTTGTTTAGTGATATGTTTACAGCGACCCTGCTTTTGTGCTTTCAGTCTTTTTTGACATGAAAACATTGCTGAAGACAGGCTTGAGCAGTCAGCAAAGATACTGCCGGGTGCGTGGCAAGGACCATCAGTTTGCAGGGGTTATGTTTTGTTAGGTTGCTCTCATCTGGTTCCACTTTGCCATGGTGCTGCCTTTATTCATTGTTGACGTTTCTAAATTGAAGCCATATATTCCTTTCCTGTCATGCATGTTGAAATCCGTGTACGGTCATCCCTCAGTGTCGTGGGAGGATTGGTTCCAGGACCCCCAGTACCCAAATCCAAAGATGCCCAAGTCCTGACGTAAAATGGCCTAGTGTTTGCACATAACCTGTGCACATCCTTCTGTATACTTGAAATCATCTCTAGATCGCTTACAATACTCAACACAACGTAAATGCTATGTAAATGGTTGGTATACTGTGTTGTTTACGGAATAATGACAAGAAAAGTCTGTACGTGTGCAGTACAGATGCATCCATCGTGGGCCTAATTACATTTTTGATCTGCTGGTGGTTGAATCCGAGGCGGGACCTGCGGACATGGAGGACCTACTGTATGTGTTTCATCTAAGGGAGCAGTGACATTGCACAGCCGTGCTTTTTTTGGTTTTTTGCTTTTTAAAAATATTTTTTGTTGTAGATGCCTTTGTTAAGTGAATGCTCAGTGTGTGTTACAAGCACATAAAAGGGGGATTTCTCAGGGGGATAAGAGGGGGTTGGGAAGGAGGAGGAGGATGAGGAGGAGGAGAGGAAGGGCAGGGAACATCAGGGCTAGCCCAGCACCGCCCCCCCATACCAGCCCCAGGCCCCCCAGCTACTGAAGGTTCCCCTGAGCACACTCTTATGAAACCACCTTGAAGAACAAACCTGCCAAGGAAGAAGAAAAACATGGATCAGTGTTTTTAAAGTTATAGGAAGACAAATGAATCTTTAAGTGTCTCTCTTCTTTCATGAATCTAATTCTTGATGATAGTCAATTATTTTGAGATGTGCGATCAATTGTAGCAAGCCCAGATCTTTTGCTCTTGGCCCTGGGTATGCGTATATGTAAGGAACTTAATGGGAATAGGAATGTTCCTTTACCCTAATAATAAACAAACTATTATATTGTACCAGATGCAAGATATTAACCCTCTGACTAAGGTCAGCCAAGAACTGAAGACCTAATATTGTGGCAAATGTCACAACTTCTGTGAGTAAAACATTCCATGCTTTTAGAGACTGTGTAGTTTTCCTACTATATGCTGTTACTGCTATTGAAGAACCACAGAAGTGTAAATTTTATAAAATGGTCCTTTACTTTGTGCTTGATGTCTGAGACCATGCACAGCTTTATTAGATATGAGCCTTCATTTTGAGTCTGTACAGAATCCTCTACTGATACTATGTGTTAATTGCTCAGTGTTCTGTTATCAGTTTCAAGTTTTCTATCGATGTTACTTTTTTATTATATTTAGAATTCTTTTTGTTTAAAAATGTTTCAAATTATTGTCACTTTTTTGTTTAAAAATGTTTCAAATTGTTTTCCTTTTATTCATCTTTAATAAAATATAAACTATTTATTTTCATTTGAGATCTTCCAGTTCATACTGTAGATTCTCAGGATGTCTTTGTGGGGATTTTCCCCATGGGATAGTTTCTCTTCATTTTTTCCCCCAGATTTTCTTTCATTTTTAAAATAAATTTTATTGTATATATTCAAGGTTTACAACATAATGTTATGGGATTCGTATAGACAGTCAAATAGTTACTGTGAAGCAAGTTTACATGCCTATCATTACATATACAGTTGGCTGTCTGTATCTTTGGATCAAAAATAAGTGGAAAAAATATATAACAATAAAAAATACAAATAAAACATGCAATATAACAACTATTTACATAACATTTACCTTGTATTAGGTATTATAAATAATCTAGAGGTGATTTAAAGTATTCGGGAGGATGTGCTTAGGTTATATGCAAATACTATACAATTTTATATCGGACTTAAGCATCTTGGATTTTCATAACCTTAGGGTTTCTTGGAACCTATCCACCATGGTTACTGAGGGATGACTGTAGTTGGGGAGGAGACTGTGTGTCCGTGTGACAAGAGCAAGTAAAATCTTCTCATTTAACAAAAATCCCAAATACCATACAATTTACCTATAGTCCCCATGCTGTATGTTAGATCTTTAGATGAACATTAGATCTGTTCATCCTATATATCTGCTACTTTGTATCCTTTGACCTCCATCTCTGCATTTCTTCCTGCTTCCTCAGCCCTGGTGACCATTGTTTTATTCTCCATCTCTGTATTTGAACTTTTTAAAAAAGATTCCACATGTGAGACCATGCAATATTTTTCTTTCTGTATCTGGCTTATTTCACTTAGCATAATATTCTTCAGGTCCATCCATGTTGGCAGGATCTCAGGAATCGTTGCTCTTTAAAGTAGATGTTTCCTTCATATATATATATATTTTTTTTTAGAAATCTGACTTATTCTTACCTACTTGAATTGCAAATTATTATAATGTCACATAGGGTGGTGCATCAGAAGCATATCAGAATATCACAATTTATAAGAATTTAATCTAGTAAAACAAATACGATCTCCTCTGCCATTGTATGAGTGAGCGTGTGTATGCTGGGTTAGGTAACCGGGGTGACAGAATGTACGTGTTCTTCAGCTGTTGAATACCTGTCATCACATAAGGCCCAAAATGCAATTCTTGCATTTCAAGACATGTAAAATCCAAATGGACTAATTTAGCTGTGCCAGTATGAAACATTTAAAATATTGAAATGTTACCTCCTTTTCACCGTACTCTACTTTATTCATAGATTCAAGCAGAAAATAGAGCGTGCTGTCCTCAATTATTGGTTGGTTCCTCAACCTGGACTAATTGGCAGGAAGAAAATGGTCTTTTTGATACCTACTGATACCACTTTTCAGAACTCTGAAAGTAATCAGGGGTTTAAAGTCCTCTTTCTCAAATCATGTGTGGGATTTAATTAAGATGTACTTTGTGGAAACTATTGGGGAGATTAGATTTCCTTTAGTAGATAAGAACAGCTGTCTAGGAGTCCAAGTGGTCCAAGGATGCAGTTGCCTGCCTTTGGGAATAGTGAGTTTCCCATTCCTGAAATTATCGAATGTGCCAGTCCAGTATGTTTCAAAGCTGTTTTCCAGTGACAGACAAGATGGATAAACACTCAAAAGCCAAGCAGCCTCGTGGGCCGAGCTGCGATCGTGCAGTATTCTTGACACACCAGCTATAATGCCGTTTCTGTCTCCCTCCCTCAAGGATGAATATTGGAATGAGAAGGAAAGGGATGCTATGGCATTGGATCTATTCACATTTGTATATGAAAAGTAAATGATTGGAAAATATTATTGGTATGAAAATTACCAGCAACACACTAGAGAACGGAGCATTGCAGTTACCAAGGTGTGTGGCTGGAGGTGACATCTGCTGACCTCATAGCCTGCTATTGTTGAGGGCCACCAGCACCAGGTGTGTGATTAGACTAGGTAGCTTTTTACCTTTCTTAACTCTGAGACTTTGATGCTGTCATTTCGTGAGGAAAATTTTCTTTTTAATGATTCACCTTTTTTTCTGAAATTTATTACCACTGATACTGTGGTTCAGAGAAGTGGAGACTTTGATGCTGTGTCCTGGCCCACAATGCCTATTTTGCAGTAAGTACTGAACTTGATGCTAAATATCAAAAACATTGGTTAAAAAAAAAGAAAATCAGTTGAAGAATATACACCGGTACTTTGTTGAACTCCTCTTAAAGAAAAAAGATCTGAATATAAACTCTGATACTATGTAATTATGAGTTATAATTTCCATTCCACAGCTTTAAATACTCTCTACTTCAACCAGGACCATTTTCCGAATCAAAGTCCTGTTAGCAACGTAAACATTAGAATTCTTGAAAACATGTATACACTGCAGATCTGCCATAGCTGAAATTAAATGACAGGGTCGTAACCAGTAATGAGGTTTCCTTCACTGCATCTGTTCCACAAGTGTACAAATAATCCTTAGGAACCCACTCACCACCGTTTTACTAGGCTGGACCCCTGCCGAACTGCCAACGACGCAAAAGTTAAGCAGCTGTGCATGGGACAGCTGCAGCCAAGATGGCCATAAGCCCTGCTGTAAGGACACATCAAGGCACAACTTCAGATGACTTGGCAGGACAGTGAAGTGCTGGGAAACTGCAGTAATAGGCTGGGCATTTTCCCAGAAGTTTTCAAAGAACTCAAGGGTCCTTTACAGATGGTCACTTTACCATATGCCTGAGACATTGGCAAGATTTTTAGTGGGTGACTCTGCTTTTTAAGGAGGACTCCAAGGAGACTCTGATATCTTACAGACCAGGGGTCCTTTTGATGACAGTGACCTTGGGCTGATATTGGACATTACGAAGGAGCTCCAGGTTTTCTGATAGACATAAACCATATTTCACTAATAGAATTTTTGTTGGAGGTAGGAAATATTCTTAAGAGGACAAGGCAAACCAGTAGGCATAATTGTTTTTATTATCAACATGTGTGTATAAGAAAGAATATAATGAAACAAGTACAGTTCAAAGCATAATGACAAAACACATTAGATATTAGGTTTTGGCAGAGGGCAGATAAGCTTAAAAATTCTTTAAACGGTTTCCCTTCTTTTGAAGTAGAGGGAGTGGCTAAAGAGAAAAAATAAGGGATCCAGACCAAGGATACTTATTATTGATTTACGTTTATTATTGATTAACTGTTAGCACCACAGATATTGATGCTGGTTTCTAAGAATAATAATAATAAAAGACCCAGTCTGTAAATCCTTGAGACTGTCTAAATTTACGTTTTGATATTAAGTAGTTTGAAGTACTTGCTGTTTTACAGCAAGGCAATGGGGAAAATAAAAGACGGTTTACCGCAGACCTGACATGGTGGGAGTGGGAAGTTAGCATAGTTAATATCTGTACAGAAAAATGTGAGGTAATGCATTTAGGGGGAAAAAAACTACCTTGTATATCTGAAATATATACTTCAGGCTTCTCATGAGTATTTCAGATAGGGATGGATGCTTCAGAAAGTTTCTAGTGGGTATTAGCTGATGTGCTGTTAATGGTAGCCAAGGAAGTTCCAGGACAGGTATAGAAAAAATATATCAAGATCTTATTCTTTGAATCGTGTGTGCGCGTGTTTCACTCACTGCTTGGCAGGAAAGCTATAAGAGAGTTGGGAAAAGTTAAGAGAGGGCTGGCTAAAAGAGGTACCAAACATGGGAAGAAATTGCAGTCAGCAAGGATTCCTAAGTCTTGAAAGTCGAGGCTGTGATTAAAAACCCTAACAAAGCACAGGCCAAATAGACTTCTTTATGCAACCCTGCAGAACTGAACCAAACAGAGCGGTGGGTGCTTGAGGAGGAAAGTTTATGGAAAAAGAAAATAACGTGCGCTCAGCGGTTGACAGAACAGTTTCACCTTTGTGGTCCTGCCTGACCTTTACCCAACACTGGGAGGAAGGGAGGGCACATGTCATTATTCACATTTGACAGATGAGAAAACAGGTCAGGGAGAGTAAGTGACTTGGCTAAGTTGACACCGCCACCACTGGGGTCAGGGGCGAACCTAGCTCTGACTCGGGTCCCCTGCATGTGTCCCACCTCCGTGTTTCGAAGACTCGGGGTCACTCGACACACTGTCTCTGTGGTGTCCAGCCACACGGAATGAGGCCTTAAAGGAAAGCATTTTTATTTGTGCTGTATTGTAATGCAGAATAAGCTGTGTGTGTGTGTGTGTGTGTGTGTGTGTCAGAGGTGGCCTCTGCTAGGCAAAAGCAGAGGGATCCAAAAGATGAGTCTTGTGTGAAGAAAGGACAGCAGGTAGCGTGGTGGGGGGTCGCACACTGTTCATTCCCTAGGTCGCTGGTAATGCCAGCACTTTCAGACGCAGACGATGCATATTTAAAGATGATCGGACCATCTGTGTCTCTTCAGATGCCTGGTGAGAACACCAAGTGTTCCAAACAAGGGTTAATGTAGTATGTTAACCCTAACTAACCTCAGGTTGTAGTTCTCCCTCCCTGAATAGAGACACTAGGAGCCAGATTCAGGTCTGGGGGAATTCACAAATGAAGCAGGTTTCCTGGAAGAACTCAGAGGTCCTGCAGTACTTTGCGTGCGTGTCAGCTGTCCTGCCACCCCTGGCACCAACAGTGTGGTTCGTTCCTTTTGTTCTGTTGTTAGCTAAACTCTTGAGTGTCAAGTTGACAGCACTTTTTATTAGCCTCGTGGACACTGTTAATATAGTCACCAATAATTTGCTCTATCAGTAAAATGAAGTATTAGGAATAAAATGATCAGAACATGGTAGCTTCCTAATTTTCAGGTTGCTGGCATTTTCTCTTACATAAACACAAGGTGTACATACTTGAGATTTGAGACAAAGGAATGAGCTTACAATTATCAGCGCCAAAACAGATTAAAAAGAAATAATAGTTGAACTACTGAGAAAAGTTTAACAGAAGCTGAAATTGGCTCTTAAGCAGAACAGTTTGAGGAAAGTGAAAAATCTGGTAGCTCAGAGGTGTGCTGTACACAGGGGATGTGTATATGAGGTAGTCAGTGGAGTATTCCTCTTTGGCATTTTTTAATATCTTTCGAATTAACTACAGCACAAGCATTGGCAAACTGTGGCTGGTGGGCCAGATCTGGCGCACAGCTTGTTTTTGTGTGCCTCGTGTGCTAAGGATAGTTTTTACAAACATCGATAAAAATGGTAAAAAAAAAAAAAATCAAAAGAATATTTCATAAAACATGAAAATTCTATGAAATGTAAATTTTAATGCCCATAAGTAAGTTTTATTGGAACACGGCTACACTCGTTGGTTTGCCTGTTTATAGCTGCTTTTGCACAACAGGTTGCATAGTTGTGACAGGGATTGTGTGGCCCGCAAAGCCTAGAATATTTGCTGTGTACCCTATCACAGGCAAAGTGTGTCAGTCCCTGCTATGGTAAAATATTACTAATATGTGAAATGAGGGGTTTTCATCTTTTTTTTTCCTGTGATTTTTTTTAATAGTAAAGTTTTAGCAAATGGAATGTGATTTTGATCAAATAAAAGGACTGACTTTTTTTTATGAGAGTGAATCTTTTATTTTATAAGCATATTAGAAAACAGGGACCATTCAGCAGCCTTTTCACCAGACACAAAGCGTTTCTATAATGTATCTGTCTCAGCAGCCTGCGGCTCCCTTTTTTTGAAGTTGTTTTCTGCTGGGTTTGCCTCCACACTGTCTGCTAGGAGGTTCAACAATTCCTCCCATTCCCGTAGGCGCAGGTAGTTTCCCTCCTTGAGAGGCAGAACCTGTTTTTCCTCCCCTGAATCTGACCTGGCATTCAGGCTCCTTTTGACCCATAGGATATGGTAATGTGTGACCTCCAGGTATAGCCTAATTTAGAGGACTTGCAGCTTCAGTCTCACTATCTCGAAAACAAACCAACCGCCAAAAGAGAGTTAAGCCCAAGAAGCTTTGTGGTGGAGAAGGAAGACACCCTGGTCAACAGCCTCCCAAGACCTAGTTTTCGAGCCGGAATCCGCAGTTCCA
>VBSM01003148.1:16872357-16884151 GCA_008086735.1 Cheirogaleus medius | reverse complement strand
ATGGACAGAAGCTAGAAAACAACCGTTAGCCTAACAGCCCAGTATCTTACACTAGAGACATGACTGGGGTCACCTAGGATCCCCCAGCCCCAGCTGAGCTGCTGAGCCCTACAGGAGTTCCTAACCCCTATAACTGTGAGCCAATAAGTGGTGGTTGTGTTAAGCCGTGAAGTCTTGGGGTGCTTTGTTATGCTGTATTACCTAACTGAAAAAGTCTGGAGGTGGTATGCTAGACTTTTACTATGATAGATGAAAGAGAGAAAATATCCTCTAATATAGGATGTTCATAGAGAACTGTAGTTAAATACTTACTACAGTTATACACTTGGGTTCCTAGTGCATGCAATTCATCTGGAAAATTAAGTAGCTATTTTTGTGATTATAAAAATAATGTATGCTTATTGGAGAAGATTCAGAAAGGGTTAGAAAATTCTAAAGCACAGTACTTATTCATAATTCTGCCATCTAGAGATAATCACTTCCAGTTATAGCTCTTTCTTTAAAAATATATTCTTATTTTATAAAATTATATATCTAGTTTTGTACTCTGCTTTATTCATGTAACATATCATCCTTGGTATATTTCAAAAACACAATTTTTAATGACCACAACAGCCTATTTAAGTGGATTACAAGAAACTCACATAATTCAAGAGTACTACATGGTCTTCATGGTCTTGTATATTTACAAGGTTGTAGAACCATTATCACAATTAATTTTAGAACATTTTTATCCTCTCTAAAAGAAAGCCAAACTATTTCTCCCCTAACCTCTACCTTCCGCTTTAGGCAGCCACTAATCTACTTCCTGTCTCTGTAGATTTATATGTGGTCCTTTATAACAGACTTTGTTCACTTAGCATAATGTTATCAAGGATCATCTATGTTGTAGCATGTAACAGGACTTCATTCCTTTTTAAGGTCAAATAATATTCCATTGTATGGATAGACCACATGTTGTGTGTCCATTCATCCATTGATGGGCATTTGTGTTGTTTCTACTTTTTGGCTCTTATGAATACACTGCTATGAATGTTTGTGCACAAGCTTTTGTGTGGACATTTGTTTTCATTTTTCTTGGGCATATACCTAGGAGCAAAACTGTTGGGTCCTATGGTAACTCTTTGTTTAACTTCCTGAGGAAATTACCAAACTTTTCCAAAGCAACTCTATTATTTTACATTCTTACCAGCAATGTAATGTTTCTAATTTCACTATATCCATGCCAACCAACCACTTAGTATTATCTTTTTGATTATCGCCATACTAGTGGGTGTGAAAGTGTGATATCTCAGTGTGGTTTTGATTCACATTTTCCAAATGACTAATGATATTGAGTGTCTTTTCATATGCTTATTGACCATTTTTATATCTTCTGTGGAGAAATATCTATTCAAATATTTTGCCCATTTTTTAAATTAGGTTATTTGTCTTATTATTGAGTTGTAACAGTTCTTCATGTATTTTGGGTATAAATCCCTTATCAAATTTGCAGATATTTTCTCTCATTTTGTTGTTGTTGGTATTTTTCCTCCTTTCTTGATAGAATTGTTTGTAGCATTAGAGTTTTAAATTTTGGTGTAGTCCAGTTTATCTATTTTTTTGCTGTTTTTGCTTCTGCCTTCAGTGATATCTAAGAAACCATTGCCTAACCCTAGGTCACAAAAATTTTTAGAGAATTTAAAAAATGTTATTTATTCTTAACTCTATACTTTTCAACTAATACTGCCAGGTATTTTAAAAAATGCAAATCCTTCAGGACAATACATCTGGGACACTTTTTTTTTTAATGTCTTTGTGATATTCTATAGTATAAATATAGTATAATATATTTAACCCTTACCTATTGATGGGATTAGTCTATTTCCAGTTTTTTTGGGGGGGGAGCAGTTTGCCACAAACAAGGCTGCAAAACTACTTGTACATTTATTATTCTGCTCTAGTGTCTTTATTCCTGCAGGATACATTACTTATGGTGGAATGAGAAGCTTCCTTTAAAATCTAAATTGCTAAGATGTGTCCAATATTAGAATTTGAGCACTCGAGCCAGCTGGTTAGGAAAACAGATCATGAATCTGCTGTAGAAGAGCCATTGATCACAGCAAATTCATTTCCTGAAGCTGAGCTGCCTGTAATCTGTTGCTCTGTCAATAGTTTGTTTATTTTTTTATTTTCTTCTTTAAAGTGGGAGAACAGTTTTCCATATAGCAACAAAGGAAAAAAAATTCAGAAAAGTTTGGGAAATGGCCACTAAGAAAGTATGCCAGTGTTCAGTCCCTGTCTTCCATTTGGAGTGTGTGTGTGTGTGTGTGTGTGTGTGTGTTAATCATGCACTGCTGCAAAAGAATTTTAGAGACCACGTAAAGATACGTACATGCATGAAGCCACGTATGCTGATGTATAAACCTGGCAGAGTTACAATGGGGAAAGTGGGACCCATGCTGGCTCTTTGCCGTGGTCCCTGGTGTCTTCTTTCTTGTGCTGAAATGGGGCTTTCCACTGAGGCAACTAATTTGGGGGGGGGGTAATTGAAACAAAATAAAGGCATTTAAAAAATCAAAGTTCAGCAATTAAAATTGAATGTAATTGTTATTTATTCTTCATGGTTTAAAAGGAGCAAAAAACTTATAGGAGCTTTAACTGATGTCTGCCTGGTAAAATCTGTATTAACATAATTAATGGTCAGCTATTCATTTAAAAGAGCCAGAGTTAGCAGTTGAGTGTTTCAGTACTTTTAGATTCTTTTAAGAGCCCTTAGTGGCCTATCATATCGACTCTTCATTAAACCACACTCAGCCTCCCTTCAAATTGTTGCTATTATGTGGACTCTCGCTAGAAGGCTACTTTAGTACTGTAGCAACTGATTGAGATGCTAAGTTACATTTTAGCTTCATTTAAAAAACATTTTCTGATGGTTTGAAGGCTCCATTATAGCTAAGCAAATAATTTGTAGGAAACTGACAACCAGAGGTGGTTTTGAGGGCACTTTTTTCTTTGACCTTTTTGTTAATGGAAACTTTAAAAACATTTCAAAAGAAGAGAGACTAGAGTGTGACCTGCTACTCTTACATGTCCTTGCAAAGCTCAATTTGTTTCGTCATTCTGCACGATCCCTTATGGCAGCCACTATCCACGTGTGGCCGCTGAACGCCAGCGTCGTGGCCAGTCTGCATGGAAATGTGCCTCGGTGTAAAATGCGACCTCAGAGCCTGTTCCTGCAGCTCTCCCTCTTGGGGGACTCCTCGGAGAATTCTTCCCTGACTGGTATCTAAACAGCCCTATCTCATGTAAACCCCTTCTTTGTTTTCTTTATAACACTTTTACAGCTTGTAACTATTTAACTAGCTGACATGCCTATCAAGTTTCGGTCTGATTCCCTATAATAATGTCATCTCCATGAGGGGAGGGGCCTGGCACCCAGTGACCACCCAGGGAAGAGGAACACACCCCAACAGGAATTCTCCACCCAGGCCAATGGAAGCCCCCCTCTTCTGCAGAACATATCATTGTCATCTTCTTTATTATCTTGTTGTGAAACTCCAGATGACAGTTTTTAAAACATGGATATAATGCTCTAACTATATCCGAAAAGAAGAATATAAGGGAAGTAATTTGCAGTAAAATCACATGCTTTTTTCTTCTTCTTTTTTTAGTATTGATGGTGTAGATTGTATCAGACTAACCCACCAGCAGATAATCGTTCTAAACTCTGGCTAATGTTTTTTACAACACACACACATGTGCACACACACGCACACACATGAGGATGATGGTCCTAAACTGCCCAGTTCCTTGGTCACTTCAGGTCTCTGCTAACCAGTTACTAGAGAGGCCTTTCCTGACTCAGCCCCTTAGACAAAACAACACCCCCCTACCACCCAACACTTCCCAACCCTCATAATTAAGTCTTTTTCCCCATAGCACTCAGTATCAACTGACATTCTCTGTGTTTTGATCTGTTTCCTCCTTTACCAAGAATTTCCAATGAGGGCAAGGAGGGTTTTCTCTTTGTTCACCGCTGTATCCTTAGCACCTGGGCTCTAGCAGGCGCTCAGTTGAACAAATGAGTCTTTTAATTCTTGCTCTCTGATTCTTCAGCAAGAAAAGCCTATGAATAGCTGGATTGTGGGCAACTGTCCAAAAAAATATCTCACCCCTCTGCCCATGACTGAGCCAGACATTCTCTCTGGTGTGTCTCTTACCCTTGTTCCTCTCTGCTGGGTTGCTTCTTAAAGTGAGATGTGTAGTAGAGCAAGAGACAGCCCACCTGGAACTTTGTCCTGCCACGTTCAGGTTTTTAGAATCCTCCCCTTGATCTGGTCTTGTGTACATTAAATGCTGTCTTGTTCAAGTAGCAAGACAGAAAGCTGAAAGCTGATCGGTTAGAAGGTTGATGATAGATTCTAATGAGGACTAAGTGTTCCTAGAAGTCTTAGGGCTACATGGCCTGTCGGGAGTGAAGCATCATCACTATAAAGTTCTGCTGGCACTGGTTCCAACATGCTTGTTGGAAGGGAACATGCTTTGATTGATTGAGATGCAGTCTTAACTGTATTTGCTATTCAATTCAGCATGGTAGCATCTTATCAAGTGGAAGAGACTCTTATAAGATGAAAGCAGCTATTACTGGGACCATAGTTTTTGAGTCTCTGCTGTCTATGGAATAACATATTTGAAAAATGCTCTATACTGAACCTCAAGAAGAGGTGGAAAGAGGAGAGCCATGAAGAGGAAAAGGAGCTGACTGCACACTGCATCATGGAGCACAAAGAAGTGCCAGGAAGTGGCAATGGTTCATCCATTTCCCCTGTTAATGGGGTAGTTGGGAAATACTAGCCATAGCCACCCAAAATTTAAGTAATAGGTAATGTACAATAAATTATGTTATTTTACCAAAACTTAAATCAGTTTCCTTCTTCCAAGTTAGGACATGTCAAAAAAATTGTATTGTTCAAGGATGACAACCAAAGATTAGTGAGACATGAACATTTCCTGGCCTTGTTTTACACTGAGCATTATGTAGAATGGACACAACAGCCCATTTGTGGCATGGAGTTCTTGCATCTCGAGAATTCTGCGCTGATCGTTTCAGGGAACTATCCTGCTTGTTCAGGAGAGTCATTACTTACGAAAGCTTGTTTATTGACATTTCTTATTTACTGTTTCTTCTCAACATGTTCTCAGAGGTAAAGCAAAGGTGTCAGGAAAATACTCCATTGTAACGACACCCATGATATAAGCATTTATGGCCACTGTCTTGTCTCCACTTTTGTATTAATACAGATGTTTCCACTTCTCAGTGTCCCAGTCAGCATTATATGAATGGTAAACAATGTAAATTATAAGAGTGAAGGGCCAGAAGGATGTCACATATCAGTGATGAGTATTCTGAGCCATGTTCTCTTAAGGCAATTAAATAAATTCTCTTTGATTAATGGTTACATTGGCTACCGTTTAGCTGTCCATGAATAATATAGTGGGAAATTTCTTAATGAAACAACACTGGTCAGTGGTTCAGATACATTTTTAATGCTATAAAGCTGTGGTTCCCAACCCCCTGGGCTGCAGACTGGTGCTGGTCCATGGCCCATTAGGAATTGGGCTGCACAGCGGGAGGTGAGCAGGGAGCAAGTGAGCAAGAGGAGCTTCGTCTGTATTTATAGCTGCTCCCCATCCCTTGCCATCCCCCACCTCTACTCTGTGGAAAAACTGCCTTCCATGAAACAGGTCCCTGGTGCCAAAAAAGTTGGGGACCCCTGCTATAAAGAATCTATAAAATTCCGGCCGGGCGCGGTGGCTCACGCCTGTAATCCTAGCACTCTGGGAGGCCGAGGCAGGTGGATAGCTCAAGGTCAGGAGTTCGAAACCAGCCTGACCAAGAGCGAGACCCCCGTCTCTAAAAAAAAAAAGAATCTATAAAATTCCATTCGCAGAAAATATTTCCGTCTCTTGTCAGCTGAGGCCCAGAGTCAAGAACTGTTCCTAGCATAGTGACCTGCATAAAGAAGACACACCATAAATATTTGCTAAATGCGCAACTGGATGAATAAAGGAATGAACTTTGAATAGCAGAAACAGCTGGTCTCCCTCTTTGCTCCCAAGTCTCTTCCTTGTCTCTCACGGATCACCCTAGCATACTTCTTAGGGGCCAGTGTGTTTGATAAGTATGAAAACAGTGCTTTTGAAGGGAGGATTTACCAAAAGAGAGTGAAATAAGACAAAAGGGGTTATTAGAGGAGAATAGTGTTGATATAGATACACAGGCTAGTTAATGCTTTGTGAATACCTACCATGCACTTCTACTACTAGATAGTGTCTACTACCGTGTTTTCCTGAAAATAAGACCTACCCATAAAATAAGCCCTAGCAGGATTTCTAAGCATTTGTGCAATAGAAGCCCTACCCCAAAAATAAGACCTAGTGATGGGCGTGGCTACGCAGCATATCTGCACAACCCATGCTTTTCATCATGGAGCGGTAAAGAAGACGAGCAGCCCTTCTCATCTGCCCCATGAGAGCTCTATTGCTCCACATGAGAGATTGGGGCCAATGGTTCTAAAGGAAATAGAGTCGCAAGAAATTCAGGATGGAATTCGGGGTTTGGAGAGTTATGATGATGTTCCAGAAGAAGACAACTTAAAACTCTATTTGAATAAATGTAGATTGTTGTACCGTACTTAAAAAAAATAACACATCCCCTGAAAATAAGCCCTAGGGTGTCTTCTTGAGGAAAAATAAATATAAGACCCTGTCTTATTTTCGGGGAAACACGGTAGTTGCCTTGAGTCTAGGATGATAAGGCAAGTGGAAGTCTGTGTCGTTGTGGCTAAATGTTTGCTTGCTAGCCTGCACGAAATAGATATGCCACCAAATTAGAAACAGGAAAAAGCAGCAGAAAAAAAGCCAAGGTTGTGTGTATCACCAAGAGGGTGGGGTAAAAAAGCCATTCTTACTCAGCAAATTTCCAAAGAAAGTAAGTTGGTCTTTCAGTTGGTGAAACGACTTTTCATTTGGCTGTAATATTCCTTCGGGATGGCTCCGTGAATTCAATAAAACAAAGCTAAAGAAAAAACGATTCTGTTTGAGGGAATATATAATTAACCCATAGAAATCAGTGCCATCCAGTATATTACTGAGGAAAAAGGATTAAATACTGGTACGAATAAAAATAGTATCTGTTATTGTTCTCTCTGTGCTCAAATTATAGGGACTGTCAATCATCCTGCTTAAGGGTCTAGTTTATTGTTGGCTGGGTTGGGAGTGTGCTTTCTCTCTCCATTACATAATAGTCCACGATTATATGAATAGTGGAATTTTTTTTTTACCCCTCTCTTCTCAGAAGGGTCTAGTGTGAAGTGCTTCAGGAGCAGAACAGGAAGTTATGGTTGTTTGGGAATTGCATGTGATATATGTTTCAATTGTGTTAGCATAATTTTTACACCTTTTTAAATTTCTTTCTGGCTATTTCATGCTGCTTTAATATGTCCTGAGCCTGAAGCAAGACCCTGGAGCCAGAGGTGGAGCAGCTGGTTCTAGTCCTGGGTCTACATTTGACTGTTCTGGTCATCTTAATTGATTCATTCATAAACATTTATTGCATTTTCCTGCACTGAGTTCTAGACATGCAGAAATGAATAAAACCTGATTCCTGCTCATAAGGACTCAGATTATTTGGAGGATCACAGAGATAAGCATAATTATATTGCAGCATAGATAAAGGTATGTGGTGACTGTTTTGTGACATAGGGAAGGGACCCAAGCCATCCTTGGCGATGAGCAGTGGCAGAGACTTCCTGGAGGAGGCGATGGCTGAGCTAGGTGGAGGTAGTCACCGCCGGTGATCAGGGCTTTGTAGGGCATTCAGGGAGAGGCAGCCACATGGCAAGTCAGGCTGTACCCAAGTGTGTTGTGAGGAGTCACCGGTCCCTGGACAGGGAGGCAGGACATGAGGCTTCAGGACTGAGATCTCTGCATCTCAGTTTCCCTTCCTGGAAATGAGGCTGTGTTACTACTAGAAGGCTTCTAAGGATCTCCCTCACTTTCTCGAAAGCCTTCGCATTGCTGCTGCTTGGTGAACAACATAGCAACCTGCCAGGCTACATTTTTTGGATGTTCAGGGCTGAGTATTTACTGTCTGTTGAGTTTGGCAACATTTTGAACAAGGACATCCCAACTCAAGGTTGGTATGACTCATGTTTGAGTTACCAGACTCTTATCTTTCCCTTTTTGTTTCTGATGGTCTTTATCTCCCTGTCTGTCTTGTTGTCTAGGCGGCTGTGTCTGTCTGCCCCTTCTTAATCTGCCCTTCTGGAATTTATCTTTCCCTCCAGCTCCTCTGGACTGAAATGTCCGTTTCTGTTTTCTCCAGCGCCTCCCCATTTCCCACGCCCCTTATGTGTAGTAGATGTCCCTGTACATCTTAGGTGGCCCTTTGGCAGTCCTGCTCTATTTTCAAAACTTGGCATTAGCAAGAAACATGCAATATATCAGAAACGGAAGTGAGCGTGTTCTTCAGGTTAAATCGCCATGGACAAGGAATCTCTTTATCCATTTTTTTGTAATTCTTTAGAAATAGATGTGAAGGTGTGAAGGGTTTGTTGTTCCAGGGTGGTGTGTTGGATTCGAACGTGTTTCAGTCTCGCCCCTCCCCTGAGAGCTGGCGGGGCGGCCGCAGAGAGCTTTGTTTCCAGGCTGCTGGTGCCGATATATTATTCATGATGCAATGGTATTAAATGTGTTAGGTGGCTGCGCTCCTTTTTTTCTTTTAACAATAACTGCATGTTGTTGATTGGCCTGTATCTTTAATAGAATAAGGATTACAAACAGTCTTTTTGGAGGAAGAACCCTTGCTGAAGGTTGAGATATACCTTACATGGTTTTTCGTTGTTAGGGAGTCTATGTAAAATATAGCTGCATATTTTTGTAATCGTTTTGACTTACATTGAAACATTGATAGCCAAAAGAAATTATTTCACCTCAACAATTGTTATATCATTATTTTGATAATTTATTCCTCCCAGTGGGTGCTAATCCAAACCTTTTTTTTTTTTTTTTTTTTTTTTTTTTGCTTCTTAATGGTTATGGGCCTACCTACTTCATGAAAGAGCAACAACTTCTCTTCATTTAGCTAGAAAAACATTCTTGGAGGAGAGTCCTGGATGACCACTTTGTGTGTGTGTGTAGATTCTAACTAAATCTAGAAATTCAGGCAATTATACATGAGAACTGTCTCTTCTCAGTAACTTATTTTTCAAGTCTTAACATAAGTGACATCCCCTCGAAAGTGCCCCTTAGATCTGGTTGCACCCCTTTTGCACCCAGGCACCCTGTGTTCTCTTATGCCTATAAATCACCCACACAGCATCAAAGCTCCGTGTGGCGGGACCGGGCAGTTTTGTTTATTGCTGTATGTTCTGCAGTGCTGGGCGCTGGGGGTACCACCTTCCAGCCGCACCCCCTAATCGTGTGGTCGTGAGGATTCAGGGAGGGGGGTTATGTGAAGCCCTTGGAATAGTGACTGACCAGAGTAAGTAATCAATAAATACCAGCTCTTATTAAAAATTGATCAGGTATACTCTATCCATCCAGAAGAGACCTGTAGTTAAGGTTCACTAGGTCTTTCGTCTCTCTTCTTTCTCTGCATTTTTTTAATTTGTATTTCTTTCTACAATGGTTTCTTGCCAGAGGCATTCAATTGTTTGTTGAATTAGCTATTTTTATGATATTTTAGACTAATAATTTTATTTCAGAGATACGTGTGTAGATATGAAATTACATGTGTAAACATATATATGTGTATGTATTTTCCCCAGCTCTTTGCTAACAAATGACTGCAAACACCAGTGTTTACCACAGTGTGTCTGGGGAACTCAGTAAAGGGAAAGGTATTTGCATAACTAACCTTTAGAGACTGGATTCTGAGTCTGATGATGCCAATACGATGACTTCTCTGCTCCTTCTGACTCTGAGCCAATTCATTCCAGGAACTTTGTGCTCATTGCAGCTATGACCATAATTGCAAGCAAATGATACTTTCTAGTGTCACAGTTATATTGCCATTTTTAAAAAAAAATTAAAGGCCAGAATGATGTTACTGTCTTTAGGAAGAAGTTTTAGTGGAAGGAGATAACCAAGCATTTTAAGGTTAAATGGAAAGTATAAATTGGTTGTAATATGTCAGCAGTATTTTTCAAGATTTCTATGGTGTGCAATGACCTGTTTTTAGATACTGTGGGGAAATATGAAAGTGAGTTCTTACTAAATTAGCTGTAAAATTATATAAACAATGTGTTTTCATTATGGAAAATGCAGAAAATGTGGATGAGAAAAAAATTTTAATTTACAACTATTATTAATTGCACTACTTAGCCTCTAAGATCTTGGTATGCAGTACATATGCAATAAATAATTGCTAAATGAGAGGATGAATGGATGAACCCATGGGCTTTGCAGCAAACACCCTGCAGAAGTGAGGGCACAGCTGGACAGAGCTGGGAGAAGTTCATCAGCCAGGTAGACCTTGAAGTGTGTGTGTGTAATCGTACCTTTTAGTTGTTGACATGAGTTGTAAATTATGTGTGTTATGATTACTCTATTAAAAGATTGCAATTAATGGGGGCACTAAGAAACACTGTAGGTCATCGTAAAGTGGGACAGTCATTTATGTCTAGATACATGCTGAGGCCCCATGACATAGAGACGAAGTGCCCTGCTTTTAGGGGCTGGCACAGCCTCCCTTTTGGTGGTCTGCATGTCAACTAACAGATCATATTCATTCGTTCTCACTGTACTTCTGTAAATAAACAAATGCACAGATTAGAATTCCGAAATCCATTACTATTTTTTGCTAGTAAAGATTATTTGGTAAAATTTTAAAAAGTGGTGAATGTGCTGAGTCTTCCAAGCCTCCACTGCCCCAGTGCCTGCACCTGGGACTTGTCAGGTTGAAAACCATCTGCATCTTGGTGTTCTCCACGTGTGCGCTGCCTCTCCGCTGGGCACACCAGCTACAAACCCTGTGTCCCCAACTTGTGCCACAGGCGTAACTCTGTTCTCTCAGTGGAGGGGAGTCAAGAGGGAAATAATGCTCCTTTTCTCTCTTCCTTTCATAGCTTAGTTTTTACTTCAGACAGGTTTGTTGTTTTTATTTTTATTTTTCACTTACACATACAGTCATGTATTGCTTAATGACGGGTAGGCGATTTCTTTGTACGCGAATACTGTAGCGTATGCTTACACAAACGTGGGTGGTGTCTCCTACCACACACCTATAATCTTTTGGGACCATCATCATATATGTGATCTATCCTTGGCCGAAATGTTGTTATGCAGCACATGGCCGTACACACCTACCCTTCCCTCCTTTTGATCTTCAACCTCTCCTGTTTTCATTTTTATTCATTCTCTTTGTATACCGGAAAATCTCCCTGATTGTTGGGGAAAAGCATGGCTAGGACTGTGACACTTGCCTATCAAAGGACTTCAGAGCTATAAGTTTTGAAGTAAAGTCTTCTTAGTCTCCAAGAGCTCTTGAAGACTCCAGAGACATATTCAAAGGATCTTTCTCTCTAGCTAAAAACATGCTTTTCCTTAACAAATTTAAACTAATAATTCTCCGTATAATAATGGTATTTTATTATCAACTAGAAACAGAAAAATTAAAACCAGGAGTGGTTTTTAAAAAAATGAAACACATTGAAACAGATAATTGAGTTAACAGAAGCAAGATGTGAAGAAACATCCCCAAAGTTTGCTATTAAATTATCTCATTTGGTTTTTTTTTTTCCTTTACAAA
>VBSM01003148.1:16850587-16872257 GCA_008086735.1 Cheirogaleus medius | reverse complement strand
GAGGGCTAGCTTGCACAGAAATGCACTTTTAAAACAGAGCCCAGTTGTAAGTTGGGAGCTGCCTACCTTGTAAGCCAATGAAGGGCTTTCACTTTGTACCATATTTAAATATGATCAGAGGCATCTGGTTCATCTAGCATACCATAAAAGGAAAGCTTTTTGCTAATTAGCCGGGAAAAGTCTTCCTTTTGCTTTGAAATCAACCCATTGTCTTTTCAGTTGATATAGTCTGTGATGAAAGGGCTACTAAGAAACATTAAGAGAATCTTTTAAAATTTTAATGCAAGGAATTTTAAAGACCAATTAAAGAAAACATTACTTAGAAGTCCACTGGAAACTTCAGAATTTTCCATGTCTGAAGAGTCGTATCAATTATGAAAGTATGATCTACTTCTAAAACATTTTGGAGATGTTTTAAAACTGCTGTTCCAAGTTTTTTTCAAATGCTCTTTTTACAAGGTATAAGTCTCCAGGGAAAGCTGTCTCGAAGACACATATTTTCTTGTTAAGAAATAAAGGCAAGGGATTTATTTTCTAAGAGAATTTCAATTTTATAACCTCCCATACTAATGTTTTGGTGTGAAAGTACGTCTCATGGAATGTGACATGAGAAACATTTCATTTGTTAGGTGTCACTTTTATTTTAATGACTATTGATTTTATGAATGATTCTCAGTTTGTTGAAAACTGAGTAAAACCACATAGATATGACTTTCCCACTTTAATCTTTTGAATGAAAACAACACATTCAGAGCCAAGGGACTTCAAGTGGAATCTTAAGGTGTTTGCTACTATAATTATAATTTGGTACTCTATGAAATAACTATGCAATATTTGAAGACTAGTGTGTTGTGTTTGAATACACACATCAAAAACTTGCTAGTTGCAAATTAGTGTAAGGTTAGTTAATGGAATCTAATTGAACACCAGTTATTTTAATTTCCTTGCTACCTGATCAAGATCTTGCTCTTTGAAGCATCATATGAAACCGCTAGTACCCACTTTTACCTGGTAAAATAAGGTGTTTTACGTGATTGTGGAAGATATTAATCTGAATCTGATGAAGAATTTGTGTGCCAGTCAACACACTATTATTTTTACAAAGTCATAGTCTGTGAGTTGGAACCATCAGTATTTTTTCTTTTCCTTTCATTTAGTCTGATTATTAATATTGTCAGTGTATTTACTTAAAAATAAATTTTACTAAGCAAGTAGCACATGGATCATCCTGCCCTTTTTACATATGCCCCATAGAATGGCATCAGCCAGTGAGTCACTTTCTTGCAGAGTCGCAAATGTGGGTTATTCTGATGCCGTACTGACATATTATTCTTATCAGCAGAGGACTATTCAAAACTTCTTACAAATGCAATAGGAAAATGTGTGTTTGGGGAGCAAAGGAGTAAACTTTATCAAATGCAAGTGACTACTTAAAGAGCTCTGTTTCAGATGGGGCCTGCAGAAAAAAATATAGGTGCCGGAAATAGGGTGGAGAGTACTTGAGAGGAACCACGGTTGGGGTTTATGCAGGCTGCAGAAAGCTTTCCGTGATAAGCCCACTGCCTGGGCGTTTGGAATTGCCTTCTGAGTAGAATTTTAGAGCTGCTGTGTGGTTCTTCTTAAATATTTGATTATATCTTCTTGGATTGATAATTTTTCAAAACAGCCTTCAAATGAATGCCTTCCTGCTGTATAAAAAGCTGTTCTTTGGTAAATTAGGGGGGGAGGCATTGAAAGTTTTGTGGTTTCTCTTGTGACTTTTATACGAAGGTTGGTTTTCCTGCCTGTAGTTTAGGTGGCGGACATAAAAACTGGTTGGTAATCAGTAAGTTATTCAACGTGTTTGAAAGTCATTATAGTGCTCAACATTTTTCAGATGTTTATTTTGAAATTCATGGTGGAAAATTTTGCATAATATATTTTTTCTGTTTGCCTATATAATAATATATTAGGTGAGAGTGTTATTGGGAAACAAAGAGAGTAATGAACCTTATCATTGGAGTTTGGGGAGAATAATTAAAATGTGTTCAATGAGTATTTAATTTTTTTCCTCAAGATATAGGTGCCGAGTCACCTTTACTTGGTCAAGTTTATTAGAAACCTACCTCAAACATTGTATAATCTTTCTGGAAAGCCATCTGAAAATAGCTACCGAAATTAAAAATACTAAAAATATATAGAGCCTTTGACATCACAGTATCAGTCCTGATAATCTGTCTCATAGAAGTGAAAGTCCTGGTTAGTAGGTATATATAAAAATACATTTATCGTATTATGTGTCACATCAAAACATTGGAAGCAAAGTGAATGACCGTCAGTAGTAGAATAGCCGAATACATTGTCATGCATTCATTCTCTGAAATAATTATAAGCGAGTGGGACCAGTTGAGTAGGAGGGACCTGTGTGATGTATTTTAGGAAAAGGCAAGCGCAGAGAAATATATGGAATATTTCACATTTTTAAAACACAAAACATTTCTCTTGTTGCTTTTTTCATCATACATATCAGCCAGGCTGCCCACGTTGGCTATGAAAAGGTTAGGGAGAAAAAAGTAAAGTGGTCAAGACAGATATATCATAGAGCCAGTTATTTGTTTATATCAAAGTATATGTGTGTGTGTATAGATGAATGTATTAAATATATGCATAAAGGTACAAAATATTAATGGTGGTTATCTTAGGTATTGGGATTATAGTAATGTTTTTCTATTTTTTCCTCATTTTTCTCTATTTGAATTTTTTTTTCAAGAACCCATGTTTATGTTATGTGAAAGAAGAATAAAACTTTTCATGGAACATGGGACAAAAGAACATTGATGTCCAGTTTTCAATTTTGTGTTATTAGCATTCTGATATAAACCTCAAACTTTTAATGAAATGTGCTACCTACTACACCCAAATACAGTTCTTAGTTTACAAATGCAATATGTTTTAAGACCTAAAAAATGTTTGTGGGTCTATAGTGGTAATATATACTAAAATCATAAAGCTAAATGTTTCTTTTTTGTTAAATTTCTAAGACATTGGTATTAAAAAATAAAAATTAAAACATTTCAGAATTGTAGAATTTTTGTTTAAAAGTACATAAATACCAAACTGAAATCATAAAGGGAAAAGTTGATGGATTTAACCACATAGAAGTGAAAACTTCTATTATCAGTGCCTACCACAAGTGAAATCAAAAGAAAAAATGCAGAAAAATTGGCAACCATAAAGGTATACTATTGTGTGTGTGATCAAGCAGAAAAAGTGATTCTGTAGAAAATGGGTTTTAAAAAAATGAACAGGAAAAACCACAGATAAAAAAATATAAATAACCAATAAACATGAAAGTATGTTCAGCCACAGTAGTAATCAGTGTAAATTAAAACAACAGGTACATATTGCTGATGAGAATATAATTTAATAAAGTCTTCTGAACAACAGTTTGATATACATATATATACACATTGAGAGTCTTAAAATATGCATACCTTAATTCTACTTCTAGGAATTTATCATGATTTATCTAATTAAGAACATCTTTTAAAAATGTATGTACCATGATGTTTATCATGCAGCTCTATTTATAATGGCCAAAATGAGCGGAACATTATAAATGCACAACAGTAAGATCAAATTATGGTGTAGCTATACAATTGAATCCTATGTCTTTAAAAATTATGATGTGACTGTGTATTTACATGGAAAGTTAGTGAAAAATTAATTTGCAAAATATGTATAGTATGCTTCAAATTTGCAGAGCATCATATAGAAAAATGTCTATAGGAGTATATATCAAAAACATTCATGGTGACTATCTCAGGATGATGGAATGAGTGATTTTTATTTTCTTCTGTTTGCATTCTTTTCACATTCTGATATAAACTCCAAATCTTTTATGAAATATGCTACATACAAATACATTTTGCAGGCAACAAATATATTTCCTTTGTTCCCTTTCTTCAATGAACATGTATTACTTCTATAATTAGAAAAAATTTGCTTTGTTCATTTGATACATTAAGAAAAAGCCAAACAAAAAAAACCACATGGACATTGCACACGAAAAATTTCTTCCAAGTTAGAGGGGAAGAGGAGGTTCAAAGTAGTGAACATTTATTAGGCACTAATTGTGTGCCAGTTCTTTACATACGTTATTTCAACTAAATATTCATTTATTTACTAATCGAGCAAATATATGTCGGACACCTGTTACTATGTTACAGTCACAACACAGAGTCCTTTTTGCAGAAAAGGAAATAGTCTCAGGAATGTGTCCTTTGACATGAAGCTCAAAGGGCTCGTGTACCAGAGGTCAGCATACTTCAGTAGGAACAGCAAAACCCCAAAGAATGTGCATACTAATTCCAGGCTGATTCCAGAACTTTGGAGTTTATCGGTTGCCTCCTCTCTCTCTTCATCCTAGGCCAACATATCCCGGATATTACAGAACTGCACGGGCACTGCAGAACTTCATTGCTTGTCCCTAACCACACAGATTTGTGCATTCCACTCGAAGCTTGGGCTTGGAGTTTCCTTGCTTCCCCCTAGCTTGGTCAGGTGATCACATATATGGGAATTTTTTTTTTTTTTTTGTATTTTATGTATCATAGTCTTCGGGTATCTCCCCTATTGTCTTTTAGTTAATTCCTCACCCCCATCTGTCCAGATATACTTTTCCAGCATAATTTCTCCATTTCCTGGTGAGTGCCTGGGAGTTTTTTAAGCCTTGCAAGTGGTTGGCAGGCTAACAGTTTCTTATTTGACTTCACATTTTGTCTAATGAGCTTTTAAGTGAGCTCAAGAGTATATTTTTCTTCCAGATGAACAATGATGTGCCCTGCGTATTAAAGGGCAGAGCTGAACCCCGAAGACAAGAACCCTTAATTATGTGCAAAATGTTTTCAATCGAATCTATTGGCATGCCCACAAATATCAAATTGAGGTTGGCCTTTGGAAACCTCACAGCACAACATTTCAGAAATCGTCAGCATTCAGCAGAATCTCTCTGAAATGTTAAACCCAAACCAGAGGAAAAACTCCTCTTCGGATCTTACAAAAGGCTCTTGATTCTTCAAATTATACTTGGGAAAGGGGAAAAGAAGAGGAATTGGAGTGTGGGAAGATAGATGTAATTGATGGAAGAATGCAGTCTGGTGGAAGAATGCAGTCTGGTAGAAGAATGGTGATGCCTAGATTAAACAATTGACATTTGTAGAAATGAAAATGGAGTAGAACAGGAAAGGGGAGAATCCGGCAAACCAGTGTTAGTGTGAAATCCAACATTGCAGACAGAGACAGGATAGAGAGATGGTCCTTTCTGCTTCCCGCAGCACAAATAGTGGGTACTTATTTTTGTTTTCCTCTTGTCATTCCTCACACCCAGCTTTTCAGAGTTGTACTTATCATAAACAATCAAGGCTGTTGTTTCAACTGGTTGAGTCTCTTATTTTTTATTTTTTAAAAGACAGTGTCTTACTCTGTCACCCAGGCTGGAGTGCAGTGGTGTTATCATAGCTCACTGCAGCCTCGAACTCCTGGACTCAAGCAATCCTGCCTCAGTGTCCCAAGTAGCTGGGACACAGGTGTGTGCCACCATACCCAGCTAATTTTTAAATTTTTTGTAGAAACAGGGTCTTGCTATGTTGCCCAGGCTGATCTTGAACTCCTGGCCTCAAGTGATCCTCCCGCCTTGGCCTCCCAAAGTGTTGGGATTATAGGCATGAACCATTGCACCCAGCCTGATTAAGGAGTTTTCATTTTCACAAATTGTGAGATCCATTTTGGTATCTGACTAAATTTTACAGGATTCTTTCCACATCACATTCTCATTTCTCATTTTGCACAGAGTTTGGCTTTGTTTTTCCTACTGAGAGTAGTTTTCTGATTTTCAGCCTCTTCTCAGTGGTCCTCTACCCTTGAGGTCCCCAACCCCTGGGTCTTGGACTGGTAGTGATCTGTGGCCTGTTAGGAACTGCACAGCAGGAGGTGAGCAATGGGCAGGTGAGCCAGGGAAGCTTCACCTGTATTTACAACTGCTCCCCATTGCTTGCTCCCCAGCCCCCCCCTGTGGAAAAGTTGTCTTCCCTGAAACCAGTCCCTGGTGCCAAAAAGGTCGGGGACCGCTGCTCTACCCTAGAATCTGCATCAAGTATTTGTAACTCTCTGCTCAGAAACAATGAAAACAATACATTCATTCACTGATTGACTCATCCAGACAATATCTGTTGGGTACATACTGCGTACCAGGTAGCAGGGGAATGAAAAGCAAGTCCCTTGCCCTCAAGGGGCTTATAGTTTAATTGAAAAGCATTCAACCTGCTTAGACCATGCCATTAGGACGAGGCATGGAGAAGGCACTGCAGAAGGGGAAGAGGGCAGTGGGGTCACTGCTTGCAGGGGAGCAGCTGGTGGGGGAAAGGGCTGGATAGCCTGGGGGCTGCTAAGTCACCTTCTGACCCTGTAAGGAGACAGCGCACACCTGGATTTCTTCCCTCACACCCCACTCTCCTGCTTCCTCCTCTGTATTCCATTCTTAGGAAGCACCCGTCTTGTAGTCTGTGCCCCTCCTTCCTTCTCCTTCAGACTCCATTTAAAATGGCCCCTTTTTTGAAGCCTTCTTGATCAACCCCACTGGTTCCATGGCTTGACTTCAGAACAGGTAATGTTTCCTGTCTTTGTTCTCCTATATAAAAAGCATCGGTACAGATAGGTATAGCCTAACATACACAAGTCAGAATTAAAAACTCAATGAATTTAGAGGTTAACTGTGTCTCTTTCATGGGCAAACTCCATCTGATCAATTTTTAGGCACTCACAGATAATTATGATTTTTGTGATTGGCACCTGTAAGAATGAATGAAATAGTCAACAAAACACTCACCTCTTTAACAAGGTACAGTAACCGAGGTGGTGTTCAGGTTCCATGACACTTTTTTTTTTTTTTAATCAAGTTTATTTTTTAGAGCCCTTTTAGGTCCACAGCAAAACTGAGCAGAAAGTATGGAGAGTTCTCATATACTGCTTGTCCCCACACAGCCACGACCTCCCTCACTGTTGACATCCCTGTGCTAGAGTGACACATTTGTTACAATTGATGAGGCTACATTGATGCATCAGTATCACCCAGAGTCTGTAATTTACCTTGGGGTTCACTCTTGGTGTTATATGTTCTGTGGTTTTAACAAATGTATAATGAGAAATATCCACCATTGTAGTATCACACACACAGTTTTTTTAGCTTTAAAAAAGTCCTGTAAATTTTCTTGAGTTACAAGGGTATAGTGTATTGAAGTAGTCATTGATATCAAGAGATAGGAGGGTATACAGATTATTAAAGAAAAATGTAAGGAAAGGCCTCATTTGAAATTAAGGTTCAATTCTTGGAAAAAACTAGCAAGATGAATCCATTGATAAATCTCTTACCTCTCAGGAACACGTCTTTTGTGCAAAATGAGATAGGGCTGTACTTGGTATGTGTTTAATGGGATCCTATGAGTCATAAAGCACACGGATCACCTGGATTCTTTCTTCTCTTCTTTCTTGCCTGCCTTTCAAAGAAAGAAAATTCTGGATTCAGTAAACATTTATTGAACACCGATTATGCGCCAGGCATTGATATAGGGGTAAGCGAGATGGTGTTCGTGTCCACCAGGCGCTCACGTCTAGCAAGACAGAAGGTACTGGAAACGATCATTAAAGGGTGTGTGGGGTGTTCAGGACACAAAGTCTGTACCTTGCAGTCAGGAGGGACTGAGAGTTCTGCTGTGGGTGGGAGGCATGTAGGCTGGGAGGGAAAGCTTCCTAAGATGTGACGTTTAAGCTAAACTAAAAATAACCAACTCTACCTCAATTCGCATCACCCCAAAAATAGCCTCTAGAAAGAGATCCCTATTAGGTCTGCCCTTTTTGGCTATTGAAAGCCTTTTATCTAGTTAGTTGTAATGGTGCTTGAATTATTTTGTGGCTGATAAGATGTATCAGTATACAAGTATATTGGGTGGGATGTGCTTAGGAAAAGAAAAAGGAAATCTTTGAAGACTGGGTAAAGCTAGACGTTTCCTATTGAATCCAACTGTTAGAGTCAGGAGGAGCGAGGACCCACCCAGAGCACCCCCTTCATGGTGCAGGGAGGGAGCTGAGGCCAGAGGGGTGGTGGTCTGTCTGAGGTGACCAGGGGCAGAGCTGGGACAGAGTCCGGATTGCTCAGGTTCTGGTGGGCGGACTTTCCACAGTGGTGAGCCGCACCAGGGAGCCTGGAGATTGACTCAGGGACATTATGGAGCCCTTATCGAAAAGATGTGAAAAGCTGTGGACTTTGTTGTCCAATATTTGTAGAATTAAATATGATCTTGTGACCTTGGGTGAGTTATTTAACTTTTCTAAACTCAGTTTTCTCTTCTTTAAAATGGACACAAAAATCCATATCTACAAATGGAATTTTTTGCATGCTTTATGAGCTAATATATGTAAAATGCCTGTAATATGGGGCTTAGGAATGATGAGATAGTGGAGATTTGGTAAAAATCTACTCAAAGAATCTTATTAAGTTGTTTTTTTTTAAAGGTATGGAATTTCTTCTAATTGTGGTTCTTGAATTCACTTGTTCTGTATTTTGGTAGTTTAAACCTGTTATCCTTCCTTTTTAATTTATTTGTATCAGTTTAGCAAGTACTATTTTTTTTTAAAGTTCTCAGATTTCTATAGTTATGTAAAATGTTAATATACCGTGGTTGGTTTCTCCACCAATACATTTGGTGGAAAGATAGTATTTCGCAAAGTATTTCAGTGCTTTCCAGGGATAACTTTGCTTATCCAAGTATTTCTTCCATCTCAGTTTGTCGCATTCAACACTTTTAGTTGTTTTTTTGTAACTGATACATTTTCTAATTAGCAATTTTTTTCCAAAATGATTGATACCATGGCTCGATATTTTGTTGCCACATGTTCAAAGTAGAGCAAACCCTTCCAATGTCTAATTCTGAGAAGATCAACAAGGGAAATTTTTAGAAAACATTTTCCCTGTGAAGTGAGTAAAGTATTTTTGCGTTTTATTCATAGCTGATTGCTTAGAAAAAAAATTACACGTTTCTTTTCCTGTCTGTCCTCCTGGCGCCACGTATTTCTGTAGTAGTGACCTCAGTGGAGTTTGTAGCCCAAAAAAATAGGTTAAGTCCCGATTTCTAAGTCCAGCTGAAAAATGATTTCACAATAGTACTAGCTTTTATCCAGAAAAAAAAAAAAGATACTGGATCTGAAATTTAGTATGATTGCACTCATTTAAAAAATTATTAGTGTTAATAACAATATGCCCATCTACTGTTTCTCATCCTATTCCTGGACAAGATGGGTTGAAGCTTTTCGGGTGCGCATGCCAGCTGTATTTCCTACCTTTCTAAGTGTCACATATGAGAAAACATTTCCAAAATTCAAGCTATGACATCAAGTCCTTGTTTTCTTTGGTGGGGCATATTCTTTTAGAAGACATTTATATTTAGGCAAAGACATTATGTTTACCAATGTAGAATCTAAATTAGTTTTAGCCTATTTCTTGTCAGAGCAGTCTGTCTTTTTCTTTGCTTTGGAATAGGGAGATTAAAGCCATCCTTTTAGAGATCCTTCAGGTGAATAGAAAAATCTAAAATTGCTCTTTGAGAAAGTGTGATAAACCCACAAAAGTCAAAAATAAAATTTAAGAAGTTCCTTGAAAAGTCAAATATTAGTCCCTCATTGAAATACAGAGGTGTTGACAGGAGACAGCTGCTTTGTACCTAAAAATCATTCATGACCCTGAGAGATTTGGGATTATTCCCAGCTAGTGAAGGCATTCCACGGCAGAGGGGAGGGAAGGACTGCATCACCAACAGTGTGGTCTCCACCATTAGGTGTGATGTGGCTGTCACTTGTGAGAGTGTTTTGTGCCAGTTGGAGGCCTGAGCTCTGCCAGGTGACCAACAGATGTTCGATGTGTCCGTCACAGCATTAGGTACTGGGACAGATATAAAGCAGAATGAAACGTGGCCCTGGACCCATGGTGCACGCTAAATGGCGAACACTGTTCTTGTCACTGCTGGGAACCAGGGGACACTTCATCAAGCTCAGGGAGTTTAGAATCTAATTGGCAAATCATTTCGGACTCTATTTTTAAAATCAGTTTTGCAAGTAACAGAAAATAGCTCAAACTGGCTTAATCAGAAAGAGAACTTGGTGCCTCCTCAGCAGCCCAACCTCACGGTTTTCATCACTGAGTCCAGCAGGAAAGCATCTCTTCCTCTAAGAGTGTGAATAAAAATCTTGGTTCTGACCGTCCCTGGCCCAAATTAGGTCATGTGTCTGTCCCTGAAGCAGTTGCCATGTCCAGGGGAACAGGAAGTGCTTACTTCCTGGGCACGGGTCACCTGTCCCACTTCCGGAGCTGGGCTGGGAATCAGAGAGCGGCCGGTAGCCCAGGTGAGAACACAGGAAGCTGTTACCAGAATAAGCCGAGTAGTTGCTGAACAGCAGGGACAACTGGTGTCCATCACAACGAGACAGGACTAATCCAAGAGGAAAAATCAGCATGACATCAAACCCTTAGGAGTAATTGTATGTTGCTTCATTAAATGTGCTATGGGAGTTGAGAGGACAGGGGCAAGGGCTACAATCATTGAGATATTAAAGCTTCCTAGTGCAGATGAACGTGAACTTGGCCCTTAAAAATGGGAGGGATTCTTGGTTTGACTCTCCCAAGATGCTAATGAGGAAATGCCTGGTGTCAGCATCGATGTGCACTCCAGCCCTCTGTGACCTTCCCGCGGAACAGCAATGCGACACCACACAAGAGACCCCACCCTTAAGGCTGACACAGAAACTGAGAAACTCAGCTCTTGAACAAATGGTGGGTAGACAGGCTGAAAAAGCTGGGGAGTGGTTCATGCACAGTCAATAAGTGAACACATAAGTGACTTATGGTACGGACGCATGCTAGAATGTTTTCAATAAGTAGTTCTTGAGCCCCTAGTCATTAAAATATTTTGAAGAGTTTTTTAGATGAGAAAAACTAAGCTGCAGAATTGTTTACGGTATGTGCTCAGCCATCTGCCGACTACCTAGAACACAAAAGCCTAGAAGGAAATACATCAAAAAGAGATGTGGTTGCCTCTGTTCTTTATACTTGCCTGTACTTTTAAAACAAAAAAGACCTCACAGCTGTGAGCTGGCTAAATCTAGAGACAGCATTTGAAACCTAGGGTGTCAGGCTGGTGCAGAGAGGCAGCGCAAGTTAGCACAGTTCTGGAAGGCCTGGCAGCAGTCGCAAAGAAGGGGCCTCCACCTCCTGCGAGGGCTCCAGCCCAGAAGATCCCATCCCAGGGAACAGTGCCTATTGCGTTGATTTAGGAACTTCAGCTTTCCTTAAAAATCTCGAGACCTCCGCCTTCTCAGTAGTGGGTCAAGTTGTTTTGTTTTCCACCTGGTGGTACCCCAGGGCTTCCGTCCACTTATCATGCACACCTCCCTCCTCCCCCCTTTATTGGGGACGTGGTTTCCTTAGCTCATTTCTGTCCCCTGCATTTCCTTGTGCAAAGCCCCAAGCCCGCTTTTGCCGTAGGCTTCGTTTTTCGCTTGCTTTATTTGAAATTTCCCAGGCAGAGCCTTTCACAGTTTTCAAAGCACTCTCTTGTATCTCATTTGCTGCCTGGTGATAGAGCCGGACAATATCATCATCCCTGTTTAAAAGTGCAAGGAGAGAGCTGAGAGGTTTTAATTTGCCCAGGTCTTCTGACTCCAGATCCGGCTCGCAGGGGCTCTGCGTCGTAACTAGCAGTTGCCCCAGACCCTTCCTTGGGAGTGGCACACGTGACCACACTTGTGTTGCCTGAAAACTTACCCATTTTTGAAGACTTTGCTTCTCCGAGACAATTAGACTAGTCTTCAGTCTGGTTAACCACCTTCTCTCCTACTGCCTTTTTTGATTCTGAAATCTTAGTCCTTGTTAAGAACACCTTTCACAGGTGTAGTTGTTATTGGGATTCTCTAATGTCTTAATTTTTCACACTTTACGATTTGGGTCATTTGTCTACTCTAAGGATCTATCTTTGCACATGTTTTCCTCCTCACAAAGTAAATTCTTGGAAAGTGAGAGCTCTGATTTCCTCCTAAGGGGAAGTTCAGTTAAGTGTTGAGTGAGTGAGTAACCGACCAACCGACCTTGAGGAAATCAAATAATTCCTCCCTAAAGAGCATTTTTGGAAATAATTATTAAATTTTGGGGGAAAATTGACTGAAACATCTGTTTTTCAAAATTAAATTGGAACTACTCATGGCCTTAGGCATCTGCAGCCAGCAGAGTCGTTTGCCATTGCAGAACCCCCAGCTGCAGGGTCTCCTTTCTTCCGTGTATTAAATCTGCACCCCGTCGCAAGCAGGGACACTGCACTGCCAAAAAGCTACCGTTTGCAAAATGCACGGGCACTTAAGAGACGACAGCTGAGTCGTCTCGGCATCCATCCTGCCCGACAGATTGCCAGTTGTTCAGAATACAGACCTTCGCCAAAGTCTCCACCGACTTTAGGAGCGTAGGATGGATAGAGCAATTACAGAAATCCCAGAGCTCCAGCTCAGAGCAGCATTCTTCAGGCAGACTGGGGAGGCATCGTCGCTCCATGCACGTTCATCCCCAGCAGTTCTGGAATCCACAGGTTAGCAGCTGGGAAAGACAGGCCTGCCTCGTCCCAGCATTCCCAGTGTGCGTCTGCTGAATCTGATCATTTAAAGGGATGTTGAGATGGGTGTATGGAGAGCCTGTTGCTAACAGTTCACCTCCCCCAGCAAGACCAGCCTGCGTAGTGCAGACAAAGGGATTTAGAAGGTTGAGAGCAAACTGGCCGAGGCTCTTAGTGAATCCCTGCAGCGGGGGACTAGGTAAAAGGCGACAGAGGACAGGGGAAGGAAGTGGCTTGTCTTTGCTGTCACAGGCTCACACACTGCCTCTCTCATTTCCTTATCTCCCACGAGTGGCACCCCACCCCCATCTCGGGCAAGAGAGAAAGGGTTTCCCTCCTTTTCCATATATTCTTCCTTATCTGTTCTTTAAAACCATTTTCCCTCTTACCATAGATGTGGCCTTGGAGTGGCTTTGAACTTAACTTACAGTATGATTCATGCCCCCAGGGATGACCCTGTCTCATAAACATTGTAAAGTGGCATGGTGCTAGAGCAAGGTGTAACATTTTCAACTGGGAATTATTTGTGTATTGTTCATCGAGCAGATACCATTTCCCATTTCCCTGCGTGACACACGTTAAATATAACCTGAGTTATAAGACCGTGAATTTATCCTATAATGAAAGAGTTTTGATTTTTAGTTTTAATACACACTCTGCTACTTTAAAAGCAAATGTTACCTTCAACTCCTAAAATAATATGCTTGATGATTTTTATCACAGATACTTAAACTTTCAAATTTCAGTTATATCTTAGATTTACTGTAACCGCGGTGTTGATCACTATGAAGACATTGCTTCACGGAGGGAGTGGTCCCTTAAAATCGCACAGTTCAGTGGTTTACTATAAACCACCGACACCACTGCTAAAGTGGGCAGTTAGAAATTAAAAATTGTCAAGGGTGTAGTTTATAAATTCACTCATGAATATTAATTAGTGGTTATTTAACGCATTGAGCACTGTCTCCGTCAGGGTTCAGTTATAGGAAACAGCATCTTCTGGAGCTGATTTGGATAGTAAGGCATTAAATATACTGGTGAGTATTCACAGTGGCTCAGAGAGTCTTTGTGAATGGTGAAAAGGGGATTGGCCCTGGAAGGTGGGGAATCTCTATTCTGTATCCAGATCACTAGTGGCGAGGAAGTCTGAGGATGCAAGTTTTAGCTCCTCAGCCTGAGCAGCGCAGGCAGACATGCGGGCGAAGGCTGGAGTGGGCGGTGAGGAGTCGCCAGCACTTCTGCCCTGGACACCACTGCAGCGTCACTGAGCTGCCTCCAGGGGACCGACCAGCCCCAAACCCTGCAGTCACAGCCCTGCTCTCACGTCAGGGAGACAGACGTCAGACACATCACACAAACACCAATAATGACAATTGTATGAGGCCGAAAAGGACAGGTCCACGATGCTTAGACGTCAAAGAGAAGGGGGCTGAGTTCTAAGCTGGAGGTGGGGTGGGGTGCCAGGAAGTCCCCTCAAGGAAGACGCATCCAAGCTGGGAGTTGGCTGGGGGAATCAGTGAGGCGGGTGAGAGATTCCAGGCAGAGGAAACACGTGGGAGGACAGGGCAGAGGCCAGCGTGACAGTGAGAGGCAGCGGCGGGGCACACAGTTAGGGGCAGGGCTGAGCAGGTAGGGCTCTGTAGTCACCATAAGGATTTTTCCTAAGAGCAATTGGAGGTCATCTGTTGAGGGTGGGAGTGATCGCAGATGAGTGTTTTTAAACCATCGCAGCCACTGCAGTTTGGAGGATGGCTTGGAGGAGGGACAGAGTGAAGTCCAGGTAGAGCAGTGGCTCAGAGAGGAGGTAGAGGCCTAGAGCTTAGGGGGAACGTACAAGCTGGAGCTTCACATCTGGGAGCCATCACATTCCAGATGAGATGTAAAGCCACACAATGGAAGAAGAAACCTGAGAGAGTGGCCTGAGGCCTGAGTGGCTCAAACCAGGCCACTCGGACATGTGGACCACACCTAGAGCAGGAACGGCCAGTAAAAGGTAGGAAAAAAAAAATTCAAGTAAAAATCAGTGTATTTCCAAAAAGAGGAAACTCTCCATCTAGTTTAGCTGGGAATATTTTTATTCTTGGAAGTAGACTATTTCTAGAAAACGTAGAGGTTGATTCATGTATCCAGTTCTGCTAGCAGGTAGGCCATGCCTGGAGAAGTTAATTTGACATAAGGAATGGATTTATCTCTGTTAAGATCATTAACTGTCTTGACATACTGACACCCAAATGAGAAGGTCTATGTTTGAGGCCAGAAATCCAGCTTATTAACAATAAAATTGAGCTCAGAGTGTGTTCTCAGGTTTAGATAGTGCTATTGGAGTGTGCTCTCATATTTCACGGTGAGGTATGTAGGGCAAATATTTAGTTAAGAAAACTAAAGCTAAAAAAGAATAAGCAACAGCAAGATATTCACATCTACTCGTAAATTCCTCTGATGGATTGTCAGAGCTGCTGTCACCTGAGAAGTCCCTAAGGAAGTGGGACACAGAGCAGCCCACCTGTGATGGGGGAATAGCCTAGAAAAGTTTGGGACACAGTTAGTTTAGTTGAATAAATGTTTATTGAGCCAAATCCCAGGAATGGGTTCTGGGTTGAAACGCAGTCTCTGCCCCCAAGGAATGTATGGCCTTATGGGGGAAGGCAGATAAATCCATGGGACTGTGGGTGTTCCTGACGTTCTCCTGCAGGGATACAGGGGACTTTTTGTGGCCAGGTGGGAGGGGAGGGTGGTTTAAATAGCCTTAAAGGAAATACAGAAAAGACATAAGGCTGCTGGTGGTTTGCTGAAGAATGAATGTACTTAAGCATTTTTCCCAGGGCTGATCCTTCCATGTGTGCTGTGGACAGCTGTGGTCATTGTTTATCCCTCCTACCTCCTACAGATGTCTGTCCCATTCTGTGTCTGTGTCCCCTCTTCCTGGTCTTCCCCTTTGGAGGTGAGCTGAGTCAGTGTGTTCAGGTTAACCATTAGCCCCTGCGCACATACTTCAAACTTCTTCCTTGGGTCCGCACAAGTACTTATATGGAAACGAAATGGCAATTTGACACATGTTTTGGCTCAAGGTGCTTTCTGAAATTCAGCATTGACTCCAGTCTCTCTGCCCTTTTATGTGGAAGAAGATTTATTTGGCAGCTAATATTTTAAAAATGTGAAAAAACAATAAAGAAACTTTTTTTTTAGTGGAAAAATTATAGTCAAAGGAGAAAGAAACTTAGAGACATTATAGACCCATCTGATAGTAGAATACAGGAAAATGTTAAATTATTCATATGTTGCTTGATAACTAGTGAATAAATGCATAATGGAACGTTTAGAGTTTGGCAAAGCCTTCTAGAGAAAGTCCATTAAACAAATGCACACAACAGCAAGAATTTTGGGAGAAATGTTTATTCTGATAAATTGGATGACATGTAGCTAAACTCAAATTATAACTATGAATGAAAATCCAATGCCCAGATTAGTGAATTATTTTTACTAGAGCTTTCTGGCTTGTAAAAATTATGTTTTGAGGGAAATCAGAGGATTAATTCTTGAAAGATATTGGTGTCATAAAACATGCTGACGTAATTACTGCCCCCAAGCAAATGGTAGGTCATCACTGCGTTCTGATCACAAATATCTCTTTATCACATTGCTTTCTGTTTCTGGAATGTGTATCTCTCAAAGACATTGTGGTCTGGCAAATCCAATTCTTGCTCAATAAGCTTGGCATGTGTTTTAAATAGTTACATTTAATTATATTTGTTTCCTTGAAACATATGAAGGAAATGTGCCTGTTTCAGTCTACAGAAACAAGAGCGTGTTTTTTGGTGTGTGTGTGTGTTTGATTACGTTTAATCAGTTTTCTGTTATTCCTGGAGATAAACTGCATGAGAAAAAGTCACATGTTTCAGGGTCCCTCCCGTACAATCACAGATATGTCTGAAATGACAGGAAAGAGCATTTTTCAGGCTGAGGGAAAAATACTTGGAAAAGACAGAATGTTCATTGTAACAAGTGGTTGAATATTTTCAAAGACATTCATAAAAATGTGAATAAGAGGAATAATGAAAAGAAACTGTCTCATGGAAGAAATTTCTTCCATATCAATTTTCCTCTTTAATACAGCAATATCCTGAGGGCCACTTAATGTCAGCTAATAGAGTATTATTAACAGAATGATGGTGCTGTGCGAACTTGAGAAATTAACTGCTCCCCCCTTAACTGAATGCTAGTTTTTTAGTTGTCTAAATGTTTTCTATATGTAATCGTATTACTCATTGTTTTTTTCTTTTTACTTAGTGTGCTTTTAGATACAAGCTTTGCAGAGAAGAAGAGAGAAAACTATGTATTTTAACACACTGAATTGTGTGTTAAGTAACTCTGGAAGGACAGAAACTGGAAGAAAGATCCTTCAGGGCTAGAATATTCTAGAAGGTTTTGAGGAGGAAGGAAATCAAATGTCAACAGCCTTGAAGAATGGGTAGATTTAGGAAAGGATCCCAGAGGTCTTTTAGATAAGGATGGTTCATCATGAGTAAAGATATGGCTGAGATGTTCTCCTTGATATTTTTATCCTCTAAATGCTTTTCTTGGAACATAGTTCTTATTTCTTTTCACTTGTTTTTGTTTTGTTTTTCTCAGCTCTCTGCTTCCAAGGCTAATGCTGAATTCTCCTGCAACTCACTGGAGATTTTGCTGTGTAAAATCCCAAAGGATCACTTGCATATACTTGTTGTCAGTAGCATATTTTCACTGGGTCATTTACTGTGGCTTAATTTGCCAGCTTCCTCAGTGGACCTGATAAGCAGAAAGTCCCCAGAATCCTGTCCTCTGTAGTCCTTCAGGGGCATGTTCCTTGTTCCTCGGAACAAAGATGTGGGAGCTGATCTGGGGAAGAAGTGTGTTCCATGTCAACCATCATACCAGGCACTTTGTTCTTTCCATGTTGTTGAGTGCAGACAGAATTATCGCCATGTTTGTTTTTGCCCCTGTTTTATTGTCTTCCACATTGTTTAGGTCATATGACTCTCAGAAGGGGTTTATGATGGGATGCTTGCACCATCAAATCCCAGGAGAACCAGTTTCTCTCTAACTCATGCCTCCTCCTCCTCCCCCCTCCCCCTCCCCCTCCCCCCCATTTTCCACCTCTGTCCCAAAAGCTCTCACAAAATGACACATTGACTTTAAAACAAAGCAGGAAAACACACACATAGACATTAGCATTTAGACACCGGATACTGAATTCTCTGGAAAGAATTAGATTCTCTTGCCCTGTGCCGTGCTACTGAAAATGGCATGTGGGCGCACACACGCTCTTAATAGGCTTCTCAGAGCACATGAAATAGTGAGAAATATAATAATAGTAGCAGTTACAAGGCCTCATGTTTCCTATTCTGCTTTTGCCAGAGAGCAGTAAAGCCTCCTTTAGAAAGCAGCGTTCAATCCTTGTTTAAAAAAAAAACTTAGGCGTGTAAGTAAACAATTCTGTTTATTTTAATGATAGAAAACACCCGTGGGTCAGTCTGGTTGACAACCTGCTCAGCTTGCATTCTGTTTTGTTTTGGGTTTGTGTGTGTTGTGTGGTGTGTGTGTGTGTGTGTGTGTGTGTTTCCTGCAGATTCTTTTATATGGGAAACATCAAGAGTTCTACCTAATCTGCATACAATAAAAGGCAGTAATTAAGGAAAAGAATATATCAGCCAGCCCATCTGAAGAATGATTAACTAGATAATCTTTGCCTTTCTTTAAGACAAAGTCCCAACTCATACCATGCAGGTAGTGAGACCCTGGCTGACCGTGCATGCATTCAAAAGGGGAAGAAAAAGTGTCCCTCACAAGCTGCAAATGCAGTTTGTTTACTCTCTGATAAACAGATTGGCCTTCCAGCAATCACTCCCAGCAGAAATAAGGGTGGTCTTGGTTTTTTGCCATCCGTACTGGTCTGCATCCTGTCTTTCCAATCTCAAGGCTGTTTGTAAGAATATGTATACTGAAAACAACTACCACCACCTATTAGAGAGTACAAGATAACTAGAAACAAACTACAAGATGAGATGTTAGAGCTGTTTGTAAGTTCTTTTGTGTGAGAGGAAAGGAGCATAAAAACTCAGTGAAAGGCTAATCTGAATTATTTTTAAAAGTAAGAGTACAGACAAAAGTCTAAGGAAATCTTGATCTCCCTTCCCCCCTCCTCTTAGGAACAAGCAATGTCTTCATTTCGGGGCACATTCATGTCCGCAGAGGTGGGTCCTTCATGGCTTTCCTTTCACCCCACGGAAAACAGAGAAGACCATTTTCTTCCTTTTGTCTATTGGGAAGTTGTCTTCCAGATTCATTCTTTCTTGTTCATCCTTTACTGTGCACTACCAGCTTATCGGTTTTCTCAGGGAAGTTGATCACGAAATTAAAAGTGCTTTACTTGGGTTAATTATATTATTCAATATTATGCCAAATGGGCTCATTTTTTCCAAGACATTTTCTACTTGTTACCTGGAGCAAAGTTTACCATATTCTACTTGTTTACATTCCTTCAAAACTCACTCATTTTTAAATAACTAACCACATACGCTTGTCATGTCATAGTCATTAGTATTTTTTGTAATCCTCACCCATTTTTAAAAAAATTATGTTCTCAAAATGAGTTTCTTCAGCCTGGTGCGGAGACTGCGCAATGTAAAGTAATTTAATAACTGGCTCCGTTTCCCCAGATATCAGAAATTTACAATAACAAAATTCTGACCAGTTGTAGTGATTTTGGTTCCACCTGATAGATTGGCATTTCTTTGCCGTTTTAGTAAGTCCCCAGCAGAGGGGGGATGGGGTAGGCACTAAATCCAATAAAATAGAGTTGTGTGAAATTGACTGACTCTTAGAGATTTGGAATTTTTTTGAGACATATCTAGAAATAGAAGCTGTTCTTTTGCTTCTGCAGTTAGAGGAAGCTGGTACTAAACATATAATGACGACTCGATTGGTTCCCTGAATTCATTTATTTATGAAATATTTATGGCCTGCCTACTGAGTATCTGCCATGAGTCCAGGTCGTAGGACATACACAGTGGGGAAAAAGACAGACTAGGTCCCCACTGTCCTGTCTTACATTCTAGGAGGGGGAGAGAAAAAATAAAAAACGAACAAATTAAGTTATACTGTCCGATGGTGACAATGCTGGGGAGGGTGGTCAGGGGAGCCCTCTCTGCTAAGGTGACATTTGAGCAGAGACCTGAGGTGAGAGATTTGGGGAGTGGGGGGTTGTTCCAGACAAAGAGACCACCAAGTGCAAAGGCGGGAAGAAGGAGCATGTTTGAGCAGCTGTGAAGGCCAGTGCGACTGCCCAGGGTGGGGTGCAGAGGGGAGACTGAGGCCCGAGGGACTAGCCAGGGGCAGGCAGGTAGGGGCTTAGCCAAGGTAAGGACTTTCAGAGGAGTTGGGCAAGGGGGTGAAACAATCAGATGTATTTTCCGTGAAGGACAAACTAGGTTGCTGGGTGGAGAACGGATTGGTAGCCCAGACCCCCCAGCAGCTTTGCAGCGAGATGTGCCAGCGGCTCAGAGCAGAGAGAGGGTAGTGGCGAGAAATAGTTGATTCAGAGCATGTACTGAATGAAGAGCCCACGGATTTTCTACAGACTTGGGTGCAGGGTGCGAGAGAGGAGTCGAGGTTGATTTCAGGGCTTTGGTGGAGGTACCGCTTGCTAATATGCGAAAGTGCATGCAGAAGCCCGTTGGGGGTGAGGGGAGAGCCAAGGCTTCAGGTTTGGGTGAGTTTTCTGTTTTTGGAAATGCTTGTTAAATAGCCAGGCGGGGATGCTGATTAGGCAGGAGTTTAGAGTGCAGAGGAGAGATTAGAGGGGAGTCATTGCACCACAGACAGTAGGGCGGGCTGGGTTTCCAGGGATGATAAACTCTGCAGGGGAAGGAGGGGTGGGCAGGAGCTCCCCAGGAGGCAGAGGTGGTGTGGGATGGTCTGATGGTAGGTGCTGTAGGGAGGAGGGAGGAACGGGGATCTGGAATGAGCAAGGGGGAGCACAGAGCCCCTACCTCACACCCTGGCCCACTGGTTCCTGGGCACAAGAGAAACTACATGAGGAGCTGCAAGGGAAGTGTGGTCCTAGCAGCCATCAGAATTTGGCTAGTGCAAAAAGGTAAAGAGGCCGGCACGGTGGCTCACACCTGTAATCCCAGCACTCTGGGAGGCTGAGGCAGGAGGATCACGTGAGCCCAGGCATTCAAGGCTGTGGTGAGCTACGATCACACCACTGCACTCCAGCCTGGGTGACAGAGTGAGACCCTGCCTCTTAAAATAAAAAAAGGTAAAGGAAAGTCTCATTGAAGAGGTTAATTTTTGCCAGTGGCAAATCATGATGGAAGTGTTTTGGGGGCCTGGGACGTGGGGAGCAGCACAGTGGGGTTGACTGGGTCAGGTTAGGAGATCTTTGGAGCTAAATGGAGCTCTAGGGGCTGGGATTCTTATAACAACCGAATTAAACAGGGATGGAAGGCCTGATAGGATAAATCCTCCTTCTTGAAATGAACCCACGAGCAAGCAAACTTTTTGTGTAAAGAGGTAGCATTTTAGGCATGGCAGGCCACAAAGATGTTGTCAGTTACTCACCTCTGCCCAGAACACAGCTGTAGATAACAGAGAAAAACAAATGGGCTCTGACTCTGTTCCATACAACTTTATTTACAAAAGCAGGAGGCGGCCAAATTTGCCCACAGGTGGAAGTTTGCAAGGCAGTAGCTTGTAGTTAGTGAGAGAGGAATGAGGAGGTGGGTGGGAAGAGGTAGGCTGGGACTTGGAAGAAAGTAGAAAAAGTGGAGCCTTTTGAAAATTACATCCTGAAAGAGTCAGGTGTTTCCAGTTCTCATGTTCAGGAGGGTGATGAGTATTTCCTCATCTGCACAGCCCACAGACCAGAGAAAATAGACTTAAGATGTAATAGGAGAAGGCCGGGCATGGTGGCTCACGCCTGTAATCCTAGCACTCTGGGAGGCCGA
>VBSM01003148.1:16822583-16842799 GCA_008086735.1 Cheirogaleus medius | reverse complement strand
GGAGGGAGGGATAGAGAATATGAATAATTGGACCTTGGGAAAGAATACATAAGTGAATCCTTTAAAGCACTCTCCTTTTATAATATGAATAATCACCTCTTAATTCGTTTTCTAAATTTGGACTTTTAAAAGATGCTGTTTAATTATAATAAACAAGCGAGTAAATGCCATGGGTTAGCAGTAATGTATGCAGAACATGGGATGTAATATTGTTGCAAAGAGTCAAACTAAAAAGGATCCAGAGTTCTAAAGTTGTTTGAACAGCAGTGTCAGCAAGTGTCTAAACGTTCCCCCAAATCTGCAACCACTAAGGAAATGAACTTGAAAAGTAAACAAAAAGTACTATAGGAAAGGAAGGTGGTATACCAGAGGAAGACGTTTCATTTCCTACAGCAAAAAGCGTGGTGGCTAGAAGTTTTAGATTTGCTAACGGTAAGGAAGGGAACCAGGCAAAGCCATTTCTGCTTCCTCCCACCCTCTTTGGCTGAGCTCTGTTGGTTTGTTTGTCATTTGTGGACATGCATTTTGCAGGTGCTCTGTGGAATATCAGCTGCAGTGTCTCAGTTTAGTCATTTGCTCGTAACCACTCTAAGTCAAATAATCATATTTTGATTTAATCACATTTTTGTTTTCAATAGAAGTCAGCAAAGCTTTATTAAGTGTCTACTCTAGTGCAGCACTCTGGGGACAGTGACAACAAGGGCAGTGACGCAGGCTCACCACACACCAGGCACCGTCGCAGACTCAGTCTGTCCTCTCAACAACCCCACGCTCCTCACCTGCATCTGAGATGCCTTGAAAAGGCGACACTGACGTTTCTCCACGTGGACTCTCTCTTGCGTGGTCTCTGACTTGCTTATGCACAGTTGCTCCCACTCTGGGGCAGAGATTTGAGAAGGCAAAACTGCACCGAAGTGTTTAGCATTTGTCTCACTCCTTCGGTGACCAGTTGTGCAGAAGTGTTTTTAAAGCATGTTATGATCAACTTCCGGGTGTGGCATTAGGAATGACAGTCCAGGTGAGAAGGACTCAGCACCTACCCACCAGGCCTCTGCCCCCCGCCCTCCTGGGTTCCTCGCCCCATGACCTCCCCCTGCCCACTGCTGGGGACAAATGCTCTGTTCCTGGCTTCTAGAAACCTATCCTGAATGATGAACATAAATGATATTTCGTCCTTCTCTTTACTAGCAGTGGGGCAAAGCTGGGATTTTTTTTATGAGGGACTTTTTACTATGAGTAAGTAAAGCAGAAAGAGTAGAGAATTGCATAGACTTACAGAAAGGGGGTAAGTGTGTTTTCCGTAGAGGCTTTGTGTTTGTTTTATCTAGTCGCCATCTACCCCTTAAGCAGCTTTCCTCTGGCTACTTTAAGTAGTTGAGCAGGTTTGGTTTTTTGGTTTTTTTTATTTATATCCTTTTCATTTATTTATGTGTATATAAAACAAGACACAGGGCCAAGAGCCCAGGTTCTGGAGCTACACTGACCAGACCTGATCACACTGCACCACGTAGAGTCTTTATGACTGTGAGTCGGTCCTTTAACTGTTCTCGTTTTTGTATCCATGAAGACGTGAAGTATATGATAATCCTGCCCATTTCACCGCTTGTTAAGATGATCACATAAGAGACTATAAAGCAATTAGCAGATGCCTGATGTATATTATGCCCCAAACAAATGTTAGCCTCCGGTGATATGTTTTTATTGGCAGTTTTTAGAAATGATGAATGTTGAGGATGAAAAAATGCTGTACAAATAGTAAGCCAAAGAATACAAAACAAAGTAGAAAACTCAACCACCTTCTAAGATGAAGGCTTATTTTTATTTTTTTTTTTTGGTCTCTGTTGACTGGAAATTATTCACAAAACTTGATATTGTAACTGAATGAAGAATATTTTATGTCCTGTTCCCCTGCTTTTTTCCCTCCATAATTTTTATTTCAAAATAAGCCTTAAGGATTCATTCATTCATTCAACATGGAACTGGTCACTGAGCTGGGTGCTGGGCATGTATATGTGTATCCTATACCCGAGGTACAAGCATCTTATATGTGGAATAGGACGGATGAAATTGCTTATCCCAGTGGGGCATGAGAGAAATAGTCCAATTAATTGTATGTAATATGCATTATGTAGCACAAAAACTGCAAACTGAGCTAAGACCAAGTTGCTAACTTAAGTAAGCACAGTAAAGATTATTAGGGAGAGAAACAAGGGTGTATGTACCATACTTAAAATACCATTTTAATGTTGGTTTGTTTTTATTTTCATTTCAAAATAACTTCAGACATATAAAAATGTTCAAAAAATACCAAGAACTTCCATATACCCTTCATCCAGATGTTAACATTTTACATGACCAACAGTACAGTTCGAAAAATCAGGAAATTCACACTGATGATAGCATTATGGCATAATTAAAAGCTCCCATTTACTTTTTCCCAATTGTCTTATTTTTGTTTCCTTTCTGGCCCAGGATCACATGATGCATTGGGTTGTCCTGTCTCTTAGTCTCCTTTAATCTGAAATATTTCCTGTCTTAATCTCTTGTGACCTTTACACTTTCAGTGGAGAATACCGACCAGTTATTTTGTAGAATGGCTCTCAACTAGAGTTGCTTCCTAAAGATCAACTTCAGCTCGTGCATTTTCCACGAGAATGCCAGAGTGCTGGTGCTGTGTCTAGCTCGGTGCATCAATTCAGAAGGCACAGGAGGTCCACTAATCCCATTACTGATGCTGTTGACCTTGGTCACTTGGTATGGTCATGTCAGCTTTCTTTACTGTGAAGTTACTGTGGTTTCTGTTTGTCTTGAGTATCTTGTGGGAAGATACTTGGAAATCATGTCAATATCTTGTTCCTCCATCTACTTTTGCTCACTGATTTTAGCATCTATTCCTGATTCTTAACCGTAACAGATCTTACCATGGTATTCGCGAGTGGCTGATTTTTTATTTTCATCATTCCTCTACATTTAATAGCTGAAGTTTTATGGTGAGGAAGAGTTTGCCCTTCTTGCCTATATAAAAAATTAATTGGAAGAAGGATTATTGCTAAAGCAAAGAAACTTTTTGTTGACTGTCAATACAGAGTAAAACTGAGCATGATATCCTGTGGCGTATTCGTACACTGTGGCCTGATTGTGCTCCTTTCTGGGCAGTGGGTGTGACTTGGCTCCTCTTCTGTGAGAAGCTGTCATTTTAGTTCCTGCCTAGCTCCCGAACCCCTGTTTCTGTGTTACTATCCGTTAGTATTTAATCTTGTAGGAAGAATAAGAGAACTGATGTGTCAACCCTGCCTGAGTCTGCTGGCTTAATCCGGATGAGTGACAGTGGAAAGTGGGAGGACTCAGCACCCAGGGACATGGCAGTAACCGATGGGTGGTAAGTCCCGCCCCCAGTCTGCATATCCTGTCTGAGCTTTACGTGGGTGTTGGGCTTAACAGGACATGAATTTTTGTTGTTGTTGTTTTCAAGATTTCTGTTATCCTTTGTGGCTCATTCTAGTGTTTTGCTGATAATCATATATTTGCTAATGTCTAAAAACAGAACAGTAGGGTCATGGTGGTAAAGCGAACAAACACAACGGTTCTAGAAGCTGCTGACTTGGTGGATTCACATCTAAAAGGGAAAGCAGTTTTCATCGCCAAATCCCCATTTCATATGTTAGATGATTCTTCTTATCCAGTCATATTTTTAACAGTCCTTTTAGTAATTCTGTATTTTAATATCTAAGTAGCTACTTGTATTCTGAATAGCTACAATGTAGGGCATTTGCAACAATCTTTGTAACATCACAATATATAAGAAACGTGGTCAGGACTCTCAGTGTTAAGAGTTCTGTGTCGTACGGCTAGAGGAGGGAGTATAAACCACATAATTAAACTATTATAATCGGGGGCAGTGTAAGTCATTATGAAAATTAGAAACTGGGTAGAGGAAATGGCAGGGCGTCACTACCAGCTTCATATCACACCAGAAGGCTGTCTGTCCTGCGTACTCTCTTGGTGCTGCAGCCTGGGGGTAGAAGCCTGCTCTAGTGGGTATGTTTTTCCATCAGGTAGAGCCTGCTTCCAAGTAGAGCATCTGCAATAATAGTGCAGTCAACTGAAGGGTCAGACTTTGGAGAACATCTAATACCTCTTCCCTTTTCCATCATCTAGTAAAGGTAAAATATCTTTTTTCTTAATCTTATTTTGAAAGAAATCTTGTAGGAAAGAAGGTTCCACCCCTCCCTTCTCCTCCATTGGAGGACATGTTTGTTGTCATAAGTAACTACAAGCTTTGTTGTCTTTCGTTACTTCTGAATAGGAAGTGTATTCCTTCTAAAGTGTTTAAAAAAAATGGGAGAAAAATAGTGAGACTTGGTTAACTAGTCAGCAACTTAGAAAGATGACATTTCCTAAAGCTTTGGTGGGGTTAGCCCTATCTCCTTGGCAAAAGTGGTAAATCACTCAAAATTTTACTTTTGGGGGTGTTATTTGTATTTTACATTCATTTTCCATATTATTTATATATTATTTAAAAGTCACTCTTAGTTTTTCAAATATAATATAGAATTTTATTTTTTTTTAAAAAGGACTCAGTTAATAGATTGCTTTCCTTGAAATAAAAACTGTCATCCCATTCTAGCATACTGTGCCAGCTGAGATACTACTGAAGTTGTCTTAGAATAATCATAGGTCTAGCAAGTGCTTTATGCATCCACGTTTTTGAAGAATGCAAGTACGGTAAACGTTTAACCACATGTAAGTAAAATATTAAAACATGCTTTTAATAGCTTTTTTTTATTTTCCAGTTTCAATAGTATATGTTTACAGATGGTGAACTTAGAGGTGCTTGTATGTTTAAGCTGAATACATCCTTGAGCATTATTAACCTAAGTCTCTGATGAATGTTCTGTTCTGTTTGGCTGGCTGTCAGTCTGTCAACACATTGTATAGGAACAAGAAAGGAAGTTGTTTGCTGCTGGGTTTTTTTTTTTTTTTTTTTTTTTTTTTTTTTTTTAGTGTGGAGACTTAACTATTTCCTTAGTGTATGATAATACTTTAAAGTATTTATGGTATCATTTCTTCTGTGATTTTTGAGCCTTTGGATAATGACCAAGGTTCAGAATATTATAAAGATGATCTTAAAAATTAACTTTTAAAAAGTTTAAAATGCTATGCACATGTACAAAACCAAACATTATCTTCCTCAAGAATTGCTCAGCTGGTGGAATTAGATAGAATATGTTCTTGCTTTTATTTTATGCCAGTAAAATAATCTTTTAGTAAATCATCTTGTGTTTAAATCTGTCCAAACTTTGGTAACTTGGGAAATAGGAATTTGATCACTACAATGCTACTAGGCATTGTAGCTTTTCGTTTTCTGAGAGATCATTATGAATATTAGGATTTGTCTTTGCTAAATATAATAAATAGTAAAGTCACTTTTAAAGTTTATAAGTGAAGGAATTAGATTAACATTTGTTCAATGTCTTGGTCCCTGGGAATGCGCAGAAATGTACAAAGATGAATAGATCTAGTCCCTGCCCTTAAGGTGCTTGTAATCTTGCAGAGAAAAAAGATAACTCTAAGCCAACTTCTCTCTTCTTATGAAAAATTTTGTTTTATCCGGCCATTAAAGCTAATGCTTATATTCTTACATTCTCCTTAGACTATCTTTACATAAGGAATCAAATAATTGCTATCACTGAATATCATGGGGATTCTTAAATTCGACAATAAAAGGCCCTGCACTCAGGCAAAGCCTTGTATATTTAGGTGGCAGCAATGAAAAGTGTAATTTGTCATGTATCACGGCAGGTTTTTGCAAAGGCACAGCAAGTGGCTTTCCTTATCTTTCTTTACATATTAGATTTTGGTTGAACAAATGCAGGTTTATTTAAGGTATTTCTTAGATTTCATATCCTTGATGAGTAGGAAAAAGCAATGCAGTAGCTTTTGGTTGCCTAGAATTTATGTAAAAGAGATGTTCATGAGAAAATATTAAAGAAATGCACAATTTACGATCTGTGTTATGGATAATCTTTGTAGTTCCTAGGAATATATTTGTAATGCTGAGTGGGGGTTGGGGGGTGGGGGGGCAGAGTTAAATGCCCACAGTCTGTTCTTTACTTTGAAGAAAACTGTTAGCCTCAAATGATTCAGAAAAAGTAGCAAAAGATGATTGAAATATAATGACAAAAGAAAAATTTGGATCTTTTGTAAAATTGAAGAGTATAGTTCTCTGTTCAAACTTTTAGAGATTTCCAGGTTTAAAATCCAGTGGGAACTGCGTGGATTAAATCTGGGTGTATGTATTACATCCTTTGATTCATGTTCATAACATATGGAGAATGAGAAATCAATGTCAGTTGATCCGATTGGGAATTAGGATTCTTTGTCATCTAATTCTCTGGCTTATTTTGCTCCATCTATTTTTATAGTTGATAGAATGCATAGAATGTGTGGGAGGAGGTGGGAAGAGGAGGGAAATATTTATGCAAAACTCATGTGATGGCAAGTGTTCTTTTTCCTAAAATAATGAAAACAAACAGTAGCATTTTTGTTCTTTTGACAGTTTGTGAATAGGCGTATTTGTGGATAAAGATATATCTTAATTGACATGACATGATTTTGAAAATTAATAAATTCTGAAACTGTGACAGTTGTTTTTACCAGGTTAAGAAAAGTGCTTGTTATTTTTGTTATCTGCAAAGCATTTAAGTACATTTATTTGTGAGTATACATGCATCTAAGTAAAGGGTTAAAAATATCCTGTTTCAGCTATGAAAAAGAAATTGCTGAGCTCATGATTATTTTTTTAAACCACACTCCTGTAATTTGCTTCAAAATGTAAAGTAAATATGTGTCTATACCAAAAAGTGATTTTCTGCAGTTCATTGTGATGAGGGAAGTATAGATGTGCTAAAACCTAAACTGAAAGATCTTCATAATCTTTATGACTTGCTTATCCTCAATTTTCAGAAACAGTTTCACTGACAAAATAAAATTATGTAGGAAATGTGATGTGGTATGTCTTATAAACAATACCCTCTTGTTCTGAATACGATAGCTTTGAAATATTATTTGCTAAACAATTATTTCTTTTTTAGACAAAACTTGTTTCCTCTTGGCTTTCTTTTTTAAAAAAAAAATGCATTTACACATGCTTGAAATAGTCTGTTAGGCTAAAGAATATAACTCACCAGGAAAACATGACTAATTCCGTGTATCATAGAAACGCTTTGTAAGCTCAGAAGCAAGTTATTCTAAAGTTTTTGAACAGAATGTATTTTAAAAATTGGAGGAGAAGAAATTAACATAGAAGATGGAGACTTAGATACCAAAAGTGCTGGTGTTAATCTCATGCAGTCATTTGATGTCAATTTATATTCCAGACTTTTATAGTTTTTGCAAGCTCCTTAAATGCAACCTCCCCACAAGCCCACTGAAGGAGTCTCAGCCTGGACCCTTGCTTCTTGTAAAATTCTGGGGGTTCTGCTAGGCCATAATCTTACTTCAATGTTGTGAGGGGAAAAAGCCAGGTCTACGTGAAAGTTTTTTGACAGTTTTAAGAAGCATGATGGTTGCTATGGCTAAATGTGAATGCTGTGTACGATGCCTGCTCTGGCCAGCATGAATATAATAGGGTCACTTTCTTTCTCAGTAAGTGCTCACTAAAGGCCCAGAACACATGGAGGAGGAGAAGATTAAGTCAGAAATACCTGGGGCCTTTTTCTTAACCCCCCTAAACCCACAGCCCAAATAGCCTGTTCCCTACCCCAGGTGTAGTAGATAGATAAAGATAAGTGTTAGTGTGAAAAATATCCAAATATTTTTTATCACATAGCTGGGTGTATGTGAAATTTGAGCATACTAACATGTATTGTGAATGAGACATTATATTTGTATATAAGTCTTAATGTTCTATACATTTTATAGCATGTCTAAAATCTAAAAAAGGTAAGATTAAATATTTTTAAATAATTTTAACACTATAAAAAATCTCTTGCTCTCATTAGGGATTTTTTTAGTGAAAGCAATGTAATTAATTTTTGAATTTTTAGAAAATTTTGTCTCAATAGTGATTATTTTAAGCCTGGCCTTATGTTCCGCATATTTTGATTCTTGGTTCTTAAGGCTTTCATTGCTAAAAAAAATATAACTCATAAAGATTTGTAAATAAAAATGGAAGAACTGTATCACTGGTCATTTTTACTAAATCATAGTGCTCCTTTTTTCAATCCATCACCAGTTATAAAATGTTTTTAGTTGACTTTCAGATGCTAAAATTTTATTTTCCCCGAAAACTTCAAAACTCATTGGAAGGTTATAGCATTTTCAAACTTTTAACAAATGAGCTTAAAACTGGCAAGATTTCTAATAGACTCGAATATTCTATTTCCAAGTTTTTGAGTATGCTGATATAAGAGTTTTTATGGGTGACACAGTTAACATTGTTTTTGGCAACAAGATCACAAAACGGTGGAAACATCTAGAATATTCTCTTTTCAAAGCTTTTTTTCCTCTTGAAAAGCAGTTAATTTCTTATTCAATATAGAATCTCACCTTAAATTTGAAAGGAAGCTTGAGATAGTTGATATTTCTTGCTGCTAGGTTGAGAGGTACCTCTGAGCCCTGCAAGGGTCCATGCATTTTGCAACACTTGTGTTTTGTAAGGGAAAAGTGCATGACTCATCTCTTAAATTTCACAACTTTTAAAAGCACTTGTGTTCTGCTTCCCTCTCGACCACACACAGTAATCCTTTGAATGTAGGAAATAATTTAGCAAATACCAGAAACAGAAAAATGTTAGACTCTACTTTGATGCAACTATAAAGCTAACTTCCCAGACTTTATTCTAATCCTCCATTCTTCACATATTGACCAGTGTTTTCTATGCATCTGCCAACAGTGTTTGCTAACAAAGGAATTCATTCAAATTTGATGCCCTGTTGGTTTTCATGTACTTGCAACCATTTTTACCTTAGTAGAAATAACAGGTGTTTCCCCAGTAGTATGTGGTTTTTAGTCTTTTGCTATTAAAGGAACCCAGAAAGAAGCTTCTATAATCATTAAATTAATAAAATGTCGTGAAGTCCTAAATTTGGTAGTTAATGCTACACGATGTAAAACATATTGAAAAAAACTGTAGATGTTTGTCTTCAGGGTCTGAGCATGTAGTGTTTAAAAGTCGTGCCCATTTCAATAGCTCCTTGTTATCATTAGCTAACATCGCTAGGCACCATGCACACTTCAGGAAAGTTCATTATTAACAAAAATGAAGTTTTCCCAACCATTTCAATTGTTCTTGCACTATCCTTGGCATATCTGATGACCTCATCCATGCTTTGACCTCATAATGTTAGAGAGAGAGAGAGAGAGAGAGAGAGAGAGATTGATTGATTGATTGAGAGAACGAACACGAACGAGCCAGGAGCTCAGCTGGTATGATCTGTAGATCCACTTAACTGGGCACACGTAAACTACAGTCGGTTGCAATACACTGGACGTCACTGCCAACCTCCAAGTTCCTGTTGTTATTCCTTAGCATATCTCCCTTCCGATATATAGCTCATGGCCGTTCCACGTAGGGACTGATGAGGGCAAATGTCAAATTGCATAATAAGTTTTGTAAATGTTATTCTTTTAGATATAAGCTACCTACAAATAGAAATTCTGCTGTCTCCTTCCCAGGGAGCATGACCCCCTTGTTGGAGACCATTGCCTTAGAGCTATGTTATGCCCCTGAATTAGATGCTTCCTGGGCCCGTTTGGCTTTTCTCTCCATCATTATTATGAACATAACATGTGATAAAGAATTTGGTCCAGAAGTTCCCAAGTACAGGTGAGCTGCATCCCCTCCAGACCTCTAAACCCACTCCTTCTGCTTTTTCTCTTTGTGTTTTCTTAGTAAGTTTCATAGACAAATGCATGAATGTATAATCTTCATTAAAAAAAATTAATGAGAGAACATTAAACACATCTATATTTTGCTTTTTCCACTTCACACTATTTCTTAGAGAACTTTTCCATTTTAGTTCACATAGATATGTACATAATTATTTACCCTGGTGTTTGTGTCTATATTTCTAGGTGATATGCATGTGCTGTTATTTATGAATCTGTCAAACTTAGGCATTTTCTTTTGATTTTCTGTCATGATAGATGATGCAATAGCTCTCTTATACCTTCTCTTTTCTCCTCTCCTTCTTTTGTGTTAAAATGCTATGCAGTTTTTGGTTAAAGGAATAGCATTCCTTTTACTATGACTTCTGTTATTTTTAGTACTTTGTGAAGTACTACATTTGGTGACTTAGTATTGCATGATGTTAAATATCACTAAAAAAATACATAGGTTTGTCTTGGTGTCTCTCTCATGCTGGAGGCCTCCCCCCAGTGTCTGGTGGGCTCTGCTCTCCATTCCAGTTTCAGAATGAGGCTCAAGGAGACAGACAGCCAGTTCTGGGCACGTGGACTGGTGATGCTTGTCTGCTGGTGGCTTTTACGTCCAGGTGCTGGGGAGTGGGCCAGCCTTCATGTTGTTGTGCACCGGTGGAGTTTTCTCTGGGACCTTTTTTCCAGAGTAAAATTTTCCAGTGTCCCTGGAGGGAGTGGCCCAGGCCACAGGTATGACTGCAGCCGAGCAGAGGGTGGAGGCAGAAGTCCCAGAGCTCAGAGTGCAGATTGTCACCGACACCTCCCGTGCTCAGCTGGTGCCATCCCAGGCCTTCCCAAACCTGAAGCCCCCCTGGGGTCGGGTCTCTGGGAAATTAGTCCCCTGCCTCCCGCAGGATGGGGTGGGGTGGTTGCTACAGGCAACGCACTGTCTTTCTGCCACCTGAACCCCAGCTGTGGAGCCCCTGGGCGTCTGGGAGAGCACAGTGTCACATGGCCAGGGACATGCAGGTGGTGGCTTTCTTCCGGCTTCTGTGGGTTGACCATCCTCTCCTCCTTTTCTGTTTTCTAAAAATTCTTTGAAATTTCTCCTCTTCTGTTGTCTGCTCTCCAGTATGATATTCTTTGTCATTTTCCCCCCAATCTCTAACTTCCTTTATTGTCATTTTAGCAGAGTTTCTGGAAGGGAAAGAGATAAAAATGCATGGTCAATTCATCACTTAAAACAGGAATCCGGGAAAGCGATATAAACCATAACAGTAACCTTCCTCATATTGTTCTCAGGATAGACCCTGGGCAGTCGAGCAGGCTGCCTTTCTGCTCTGGTCATGGATAGAAAAACAAAAAAGTCCAACCCTAACAGAATCAGGAATTCGGTGCTTCCCTTCTAGAATCTTAATATAGGTCCCCACTATGAAATCTGCTGAAGAAGTCTTACAAAGAATGCCGACTTGTACACGCCACCGCCTGCTGTAGCATCTTCTTGTCTTTATTAACGTGTGCGAGAGGCTGGTTTTCTAATTGCAGATGTTCGGCAGATGCGGTTCTCTGGGGTGTCAGTGGGACAACCGTGCTACCTGTCAAACTCCTCACCATCTTCTTCACAGCTAGGTGCGAGAACTAGGGCCTCCTGCCGGCATGGCAGCATCCAGTGCCTTCTGGAAGCTTCTCTTCCTAGTTCACGTGGGGCACTATGGTTTTAGGGCATCTTTATCGCAGGATGAATATACAAAAAGACACCAGGAAGTATTAAATTATTTTGGCATACTAGATATCTGACTAAAAAGTAAAATATGTTTATTTGAAACTTTCAAGATCAGTTTCTTAGAGTTTCTATGTGATTGCTGGTATTCATGCCTCCCAGATGAATGAAGTTCCTATTCGTTTGACATCCACTAAGGATTTTAGGGTTAGATCTGGATGTCTTCGGTCACTAAGGGGCTGATTGGTTTCTGTGTTGGGAAGTAAGGCAGGGGAGGCTGGCCTTCAGCTCCACTGGGTGCAGGGCTTCACACGATGTCATCTCCACACAGTCCTTGTCTCTTTCCTGCCCTCCTTTCTGTGTGTCTGTGGCAGCACCCTTCTGGAGGCAGGCTGCTTTACCAGCCTTAGTTAAAAGCAACTGCAGGCATATTAGCCCAGCTTAGCACCCCTTCCCTGCCTTAACGTTAATTTCAAAGAAGGGGCAGGAAGATGCATCACCCTTGATTAGAATATTGGAGCCTTGGCTTCTCTTCCTACCTTCGTCCCTGCCATGCCACATCTTTCGGAGCCAAACACTTAAAGAGGTCTTCTGTGTCTTCTAGTAATGAAGAGAATCTCTGTGGAAAGCTGTTTTGTGATTCGTCTGTGGGACTGCCTCCCGAGTGCCCGGCACTGGAGTCCGGTGGTGGCTAAAGCCCTGGAATGGGCCAAGTCATCCAGACAGGAGACTCCAGGGGGTGGCAGGGACTGTGCCCAGTAGAGGGAGCGTCCCCACAGCTACTCAGCACCAGATGAGCGATGCCGGGGCCGGGTGCCAGGTCTTCCCTTCCCACTTTTAAAAGAAGCCAGAAATCCAAATTTGTATGTAAATTGTCTCAAGTCTGAAAAGATTGGTAATTAATTCAAGCATTTTCTAAATCTAAAGTGATTCTAACTCACTCTCCGGGCCAAACCACACATGGTTTGTGATCTCTTCTCAAACTCATTTTTAAAAGCATAAGGCAAGATCAAGAGAGCTGGGCACTTTGCTCGAGGTTAGGCAGTGACAAAATGACCAACCAGGGCTCAGGCATAGGTCCCCTGACTCTGAGCCTGGGGTCCTTTTGAATGGACCACATTGTAAGCTGTTGTTTTCATTGGCAAAGTCTTTTTTTGGATTTTTAAAAAGCCAATATTACCTCTGTAGTAGCCTGTACATTTTTGGCCTTAATTCAATAGTTTCATGTCAGGTTCTCTGGTTCATGGAAGGTAAAATTTTTAACATGACTACATTCTTTTGGATGAACTTGGCAGTGAGCCAGCCAGCAAGGCACGTCCATCACAAGACTGAGTGAGTTCGCAGATACCAGATTGACAGATGGTAGAGTTTGTGTTGATGTTGTAAAGTAAGAGTCTAGCCAAGAGTTTTAATATTTCTGGTGACATTTTAATTTTAGTCAAGTAGCCATTAATCAAAAGCTTGACTTAATGATTCTTGTTCAACAGAAAAATCCCCTTAAGTGTATTAATGTAGGCTTTTGAGTTTACAGGTCATGGAATAGCAGACCCTTGGGCTTTGATTCACATCTCAGCTTTGATATGAGAACAATTTTGTCTCATCAAATAAAGCCTTTCTTTTCTAGATATTGGAAGGCAGGTCAGATTTCAGAAGACAGTCTCGATTAAAATATACTTGGATCTTTGGTTTTTGTGTTATCTTCAAATACAAAGACATTAACTTTTTAAAAATGGTCTTAGAAAATAGTTTTTGATGGAGCAACTATAGAAAATTGACCTCTTGCTCCAAGACAAATGAAAGTACATTTCACAAACATTTTCAGCTGCCTGGTTTTTTGTTTTTTTTCTACCTCTGTAATTGACTTTAATTTGCTCTGCCTGTCCCTCTGAAACCTCAGAACTTTCAAATTGCTATTCATTTTGCAGCATAAGTTGTAATAAGAACCACCCCACGCCAAGTGCGAGCTACATGTTTGAGTCACACTGGGACTTCATTTTTTTTTTAAGCTCTTAATTATTTCAACCTATATTCATTACAAGACTATAAAATTATTTCCAAATGAGAGCCGATGTTCTAGTCAGTCATTTTCCCCCCTAATATGGAATTAGGGATTACAAGTCAGTATCAAATAGATAGTGAAAATGAGATCAAAATGTTTAGGTAATCCTCCCACCTCCCTGAATTTACTACGAAAGTTGGTAGAAAAAGGTAAGAGAAAATGGTACCTTTATGATAGCCTTTATTCTAAGGATATTATGATTGCTATCACTGTACATCTAAAATATGAACTTTGGTATATAAATGGTGGTAGTATCCCCATTTTAGAAACAAATGGAACACAAGGATGCACAGGCTTATGGAAGGGTTTGTTACAGGTATTGCCCCCAACGTGGGTCATCTGGTGTCAGCCCCACAGCCTAGCGTCTTTGTTAACGTGTGTTATTCTAACCTTCAAAGCTGTTTGCTTCTCAGCTCCCACCAAGCCCTCTGCACCCTCTCCAGAAACATCGCGTGCACTCTGGCTCTGGAGAGGAATGTGGGGCGGGAAAAGTGCAATCTTGGTGGCCTTTTCTAGGTCACCCTGTGGAAAATATTTTCCTAGCAATGCGCCTGAGGTCGTTTTGTATACCTTTGGGGAGAACCAGTGAAAATTGTGATTTTCACAACGTGCAGGGCCCTGCTGTCTGCAGGACGGAGACAGAACAAGCCAGAACTTCCAGCAGTGATTCATTCCAGTAGTTCCAGGAGTATCCTCAACTCTTACCTCCTAATAGTCCTAATTTTAGTTTTCTGCTCATTCACTTCCTAAAGCGAATGAACCCCTGGGCAGAAAATACTCAGAGTAAATTACTGGGTGGAAGGAATCCCTGTTTGCTTTATCAACTATAGAGTCACAAAGGAATTCTGTTTTTTAGGATGAGTCCGGTAAGTGGAAAGTATCTATTTTCAGATCCTGATATGAAGGGATGGGGGGAAAGGGTGATTTTTATCCATAATGGTGAATTTGTATCACATCTTTGATTGTGAAGTTAGGATCCTTTTGTAGAAGCCAGAAGCAATAAAAAAAACTACTTGTAAAGTCTAGGGAATCTGGTATGGTATATTTATTATTTGATTTCCCTAAGAAATTAATTAAAGTTGAAATAGTATCCAAAATAATAGTCATGTCGAGTTATGCATTACAATTTTTCTTCCCATTGGGCCCTTACTGATCTTAAATCCTTTATGCTTATCTTGGCTCTAGTTTATTTTTATTATTGAATTATGTTTTAAAATATGCACTCATTTAAGCAGTGGGAATGTTGTTTGGGAGATAAAATAAGCCCTTTACAATCTGTGTCTTGAGATTTTGAGGAGGGATGAATGGGCCTTTCAAGATAATTCCCATTCCACCCTCCCCATCTCCTGTCTTGCCCAATCTCAGGTGGACATGTAGCCATGAAAACAGCCCCACTCCCTGGGTCCCGCGCATGTCGGGTGCTTCCTGTTTCATCTCAGTATGTCATAATTTGTAGGGAATTGTCTTCATTATAATCAGATTAGGTATCTCCGTGTCTCCTCTACACGTGAGAGGTTTTTCTTCTTCTTTGGTCCTTTTCGTTTATTCTTGGCAGAATGAAAACCAATTGCTAATTATATATTAGTCCGAGAACATAGTGTTTAGGGTGAATATATCTGAATTAATTGTCATTAATAATGCCTCTCACAATTTACGAACATATTCTTTGCTTGACTTAAAAATCATATAAATTAGGGAGGTTTATTTTTTTAAATGTCACAGTGTGAAGTGGCTTTGTGGGGACACTTCTGCGTGCCTTAATTTCAGAACTGTTACCAGCTGGGTCTCACTTATGCGTTCCTTGTCCAGTAGTTATTTATTATTCCCATTTTTGCAGCTTAATTGAAACCTCTGTTTTCTTGCCAGTGTGAATTCAGTCTTACATCTGCAGGAGTGATACTCGCTATAATCAGCAGACCTAACCCACGAAAAACCAAACCTGTGTTTTACAGTGTGGGAGGTAACTTACATGCCATGTAAATTTCACTGTCTTGCCGAGGAGAGGAATCGAGATACCTCTTCTGAGTTGTGCTATATATTGTAGTATTTTAAAAGGAAAGGCCCACATAAATTTTATAGTGCTTTGTGTTAATTCTATTTTTCATAAAGGAAAACTCAAACAATTGGCTTTAATAAATAATCGTCTTAGAAATCAATTTTGCATGCTTCTGGGATACTTAATGATTCATTAAGATTTAAGGGACCTTTGAGGAATATTTATGTTTCCTTTTTTGAAATGACAAGGAATGTTAGAGAAATGATGACATCTCAGTGACACTGGTCTTTGCAAATTTGGATCGTGCTATTGAAACCACAGCTGATAGAATTGTAGTAGCTGATGGTGCATATTCAATTATACATGCATTTAATCATTGATTCTAAATACCTATTTAATTACTACTTTAAAAAATAAAGAATCCTTTAGAAGCTTTTAACACAATGAAGACTTAAATTTCAGGTAGACGGCGTATTAAGTTGCTGTGACTCTTACCTCACAGGCTGTCAGGAATTTGAAAGGATCTTAGGTTCAGCCGATCCAGCTCCCTGAATTTTTATATTTGAGGTATCTCAAATATTAAAAAAAATCAAGCTTAGGCTGGGTTACAGGCACAATTCTGCCATTTAGTTGCTAGTAGCTTCTGTAATCTCACTAAGCCTCAATTTGCTTATCTGTAAAATGGGGATGATAATCGTATAGACTCCTTTGGGTTGTAAAGACCAGATAAGATACTGTGTCTAAAGCATTTCACGTGGGCCTGGCACATGTCCACTAAATATTAGCAGTGAGGTTAGTGCCAGGTATTAAAGGGAGTTAAGGTAAAACTGAGCAGAGATCTCAGTAGCTCTCCCAACCTCCACCCGCCTCATGATAGCGCCCTCTCCCGACTCTTGAATTATAATTATACAATCAGGAACACTTTGGCACTTTGCACTAACCCTCCCAGCCCCTCTGGCCTTGTTTCTATTGATGTTTACAACAAAGCTGCTTTATTTTCTGTCATCTGTTGTGCCCCAGCGTTGTCAGTATTAACGCCCAACAGCCAGGCAGCAAAGCGGGGCTACACCTGCCATTTGGGGGTGACTGGCACAGCACGAACAGGAGCAAGAGGCCCCTCCCAGGGCAGCCTACGGGGTATTTCCAACGCACATACACGATCTTGAGTTTGATAAGCCCATGAACATGACTGTCAACACAAATAGAGAATGAATTCCTGTTTGCCAAAGTGGCTTGACCACTATTAAGGTACTTTGCAGGTATAAAGTGGTGTTGCCTTTTTGTCGGGAGAGTTTGTTAAATATTTGCTACCTGAAGGAATCTTAAATCTTAAGAGTATATAACTAGTGCTTTCAGTTTGTTTAGCTAACCTAACAAAATTTTAATCTACCCAGAAACCACTTTGATTTTCATAAATTAGGAATTGTTTGGATTTTGTAATGTATGCTTATTCCTAAAGGGAGGGGCATATACCGTGTTTCCCCGAAAATAAGACCTACCCATAAAATAAGCCCTAGCAGGATTTCTAAGCATTTGCGCAATAGAAGCACAACCCATGCATTTAGTCGCGGAGCGGTAAAGAAGACGAGCAGCCCTTCTCATCTGCCCCATCGTGACAGCTGCTATCCCAGAGGTGACCGGAAAGGTGTGGGCAGCCCCACCAACAAGGTCGGCTCCCCCTGTCAGGTCCCGGCCATCCTGTGTGTGCTGCAAGCTGAGGCTTTGAGGGGAAAATAACACATCCCTTGAAAATAAGCCCTAGGGTGTCTTCTTGAGGAAGAATAAATATAAGACCCTGTCTTATTTTCGGGGAAACACAGTACAAGGCTTAGCAATCATTTGTTAGTTTTACTGAAATGAATGTATTATAAAGCTGCCCGATAACTGAAAAGCCATATAACTTCCTGATGCTTTCCTTCAAGATAGTAATGGTTAACACAAATCTTTTTGTTTCTTTCATGAATATTATTGATTATAACATATGTAAATATAACTATGTGTGTGTATTCCCAATTTAAGTATCAAGACAAAAAAGTATAAATTGTTTTAAAAAACACTGATAATATAAACTAATGATGATAAACCATTATTATTAATAGTTTTGCTACCAATTTTGGGGTGGCCCATATAGAATCGTCGGGCTAGGTAGAATGCTAGACTACCTGGCATTTAATTTAACAATAAAATTTAATAAATTTTCTCAAATAGAAGACTTTGAAACCTAAGGATTTCATCCTGAAATCGGAAAGTTCCCAGCCAAGAGCCGTATGTAAAATATAGAAATTAACAAATAGGATTAACGCAACCTTATTCGAGATGATAGCTCATTGCCATTACCTATATGAGCTCATGAATTTGAACTAGAGGCAAGCAATATATTTTAGTTTGGGTGATGGCAAGGTAGTAGGCCATAGGAGAGAGTATTTCAGGGAGTTACATGGCTTTTCAGTTATTAGGCAGCTTCATAGTGAATGCATATCTGTAAAACTGACAAATGATTGTTTAGCCTTGTATATGAATAGAACATGCTTATAGAAAAGATAATATAAGGGCTCATGGGTATGCTATTGAAAAAAATACTTTACTAATTAAAATATTATTTTAAGTGGTAGGTAGATCGTCTGGTTTTTGAAGTGTTTGTTCACAGGTCATTAAATCTAGCTACTCACTTAACCAAAGTGTTCGGGGTGGGGGCTATTGGGGGGAAATGAGAAAGCCACAGGAAACATGAAGCGGTGGTGAATGGAAGGCCACCTGGAGGAAGGATACAGTAGCCGTATACAGGATACAGGATCCAGCTACTACTCAAGTATAAAGGTGTAGACACAGCTTTCCCAGGCCTTATTGTAACTGCAAAGTGAGAGATGTGACCCTGGAGTCTCTGAGATTCTCTTTTGATTTCAACATCTAATGATTCTGTGTTAACCAAGGTGTAATATAACTATTTTTGATTTCTCTTCTTGTCTTCTTTAATAATAAGGACCAAACGTTCCCTACCTCTTAGAGCAGTCTGATTTTTGAAGATGAGGAGTCACTAAAGGTTTGCATTTCCTTGACATTTCAGAGGCACCCCCAGCTCTCCATCCCTCAAGAGGCATCTGGGGCTTCACTCCCTCCAGGAAGCCTTTCTCCCACCCCTGTGACAGGAACTGCCAGCTATGAGTCCCTGTGGCACTTACTGTCCAAACCCCAGCATTTCTTCTGTGTTGGCTTGTATATTACTGTTTGTGAATATCCTGTCCCATCAGCTACAGTAGACAACTCCTCCCCGTCAGGGATCATGTTTTGTCCTGACTTTCTGTTTCCAAGGGATTAAGAATTTCTTCACTCCTTTATCTTTACGTCACACTCCACTAGCAAAATCCTCAGTCCTGAAGGACCCCACCCATCCTGTGTCTCTGCACCTGCACCCTGAGGCCGAGCCCTGCAGGAACATGGTCGCTCCACAAGTCCTCACCCCACCAGCCATCAGGGACTGCCCCGGACTCTTGACTCTGCCCCAAAGCTCAGCCCCATGTTTCTCTCTAAACTCGCCTGTCCACATTCTGCAGTTACTTTTTCTGACTCTCTGCGCTTGTTCTCTCTGAGCCTCTGAGCCCCTCAGCCTGCCCCTTCCATTCCAGTGTTGAGTCCCGCGCTGCCCTTTGTTCCTGGGGCGGCCCTGTGCCTCTCCTTTCCCACCTCACTGGTGGCTCTTCCGCTCCCCCTTGGCAGGCCCATCCTCTCCTCCAGACTGTGAACCCCCAGTGTTCCTTCTAGACTCTCCTAGACCGAGTCTCAGCCCTCCTGCCCCCTCCCCAGGTTTCCGCAGCCTTTCCTACGGGGAGCTGATGTCTGATTCCTGGATATGAGCATTTTTATCTCCCACCCCTGCCTCCCTGGGAAACTTCAGAGCCACCTGTCCACCTGCCTAGCTGACACCAACACTCAGATGTCTCAAGAGCGCATCAAATTTAAGAAGTGCAAATCTGAGCTTTTCTCTTAAAAATGCACCATCTCAATCAGCAGACTGTCCAGCTACCCTGTCCTGCAAGCCATTCTGACCCCCGCCCCAATCTCTGCCTACGTTTCCAGCCTGCTGTCAAGCCATGGTGATCCCGCCACCTCGGTGTGCGGGAGTCTGTCTACCTCCTTTGCCTCTGCTGCCTTCTGTCGTGCGTGGCTTTGCAGCGGCCCCCAGTGCTCCCGGGCCTGCGATTCAACCTGCTGGTGCCACACCCCCTTTCTCCAATTAGTTGTGCCCCTCCTGCCCAGGGCCTGCCTTCTTCTTGGAAGCCCTCTCCACCTGCCTTCGCCTTCTCCTCCTGCCGTCACCGCCCAGGGCAGCCTCACCTGTCCCCCGACCTGGCCTGTGCCTCTTTCATCATTATACTTTTCCACACTTGCGATTCTTCAGCTGGTGTGCCTGCCCCCGGGACCGTAAGAACCTCGAGGGAGAAGACTAGTGTCTGGTCACACCCTGCACCAAGTGGCCTCTCAAAGGTGGTGCTGATGAGACGACGGATGGGAAGGCAAATCCATAAGGGAAATTCTCACTTTACACATTCCATTTTGGCAGGGGAGTTTTCCTTTTTTTTTTT
>VBSM01003148.1:16753585-16809104 GCA_008086735.1 Cheirogaleus medius | reverse complement strand
TGAGCCCCGTCTACCCGATTTTTCCCACTTTTATTAAGTTGGGGTGGCCTGAGGGGTGGGATATCAGGTGTAGGTTAGTTGATGTGCCAGGTAATAGGTTAGTGTTATGCTGATGCGAGTCTTCCGTGAGGGGTGGGGGTCTCAGGTGCCTGATGTGCCAACTAATAGATGGGGTTTCCCTTATCAATGAGGAATTTGTTTTCTAATGAGAGTAAGTGTCTCCAAACTCTGGGTCCATGTGGCTGCAGAGTTTTATCTGGCAGCTTTCTCATAGAGACAGGTGGACTGATAAGGGAGACCCCATCTATTACTTGGCGCCTCAGGCACTGGAGACCCCCACCCCTCACCGAATACCCTCATCAGCATAATACTAACCTGTCACCTGGCCCAGCAACTAACCTATTACCTGGTGCATCAGCATAACACTGAACCTGTTACCTGATGCATCAACATAATACTGACCTATTACCTGGCAGGCATTAGCAACCTGATACTCCACCCCTCGGACTACCCCAACTTAATAAAAGTGGGAAAAATCAGGTAGACAGGGCTCAGAATTTGGTGGGGAGACCCTCTGACTCTCTGTGTGCCACTCGTTTTGCGCTCGGGACCACCCGCTATAACACTTGCTGTAACAGACGAGGGTAGATGTTCCATAAAGTGAACATTTTACTTTGGAAGAGAAGATGACCAACCCTATAAAGGTGCTTTTCAGGCCTTAAGTTGCATCAGATCAGCACCTGAGTGAGACTTGTCCTTTTAAATTAAGTGATTAAGTTGAGGAAGAATTTTTTTTAAATGGTGCCTTCTGCTCAGCCTTCTTTTTTGCATGCAGATCTGGTTTTAACTTGCAGATTTCATCTTAACTTCTTTTTCTCTGTTCTTTCTGCCTCCACCCCCCAAGCTTAGTATTGTGGACAGTAACCCAGAACTCAGCACTCCCGTGTAAAAAATCACTCCTTTCAGCTTTGGCATTCTATGCTAAGAAAACCCATACAGTTGTAAGCAGAGAAAGAAAGTAGGAAGCCAGAGACGGAAGAAGAAAACCCTCCAACGATTCTGACCGTGTGAACTCATTTGAATAGACATGATGCAGTATGCCACATGGTCAGAAATGTGAGGAATTCTTAATGTTGACCTTGTCCCCACAGTCTGCAGGACTGGTAGGAAATACTAAGTGCTAGGGACCTTTCAGCCCTGCCTTCGCGCTTCATGAATTGTCTGACTCTGAGCCCAGGGTTCGACGATGTGTAGTTTTCCTGTTCCGAAGGCTTGTTCTAGGAAGGCAGCTCTCGCCTGGGCAGAAGACAGCTCCTACTCCTCCCTCCCGCAGTTAAAGTCGGGTAATGAGCAGCCCTAGAATGAGTCCAGATAGCTTTGTACACATGTTAGTAAAAGTATAAATATAGGGCTCTGGACTGCACTGGTGTGTGGCTGTAATTGATGATGCTTTCTACACCCTTTACTTGGCAAAACTGAAGACAGGTTTGGTTTTGCGCCAGCTGGTTCACACTCTGAATTAGTACTAGAAGGTGATCATCACTATAGACAAATCGATATCGACTGTCCCACCGTGATGCACCTTCCCCCTACTCCAGAGCCCAGGCAGGGAAACAGCAGATGGAGGGTCTGGGGTCTGGGTGAGTTTCCTGCAAGGCCCTCCCTCCACAAACACTGGCCCACCAGATGTTAAAGAACTAAGATGGGCAAGTCATTTCCACTCTCTGGGTCTCTGTTTTCTTATCTATAAATTGAGTGATTTGGAAAAATCTCCAAGATTGCTTCCAACTCCAGTGTTCTTTGGTTATGAGGTTTATTTACACATGGAAGGGACTCCCTGGGGGCACCTGAAGGTCACTCCCAAGCTCTGTTTCCCTCAAGCCTTTCCGTTCTTGGCCACCCCACCTTGTCCAAGCACGCTGTGTAATGCTGTGACTCGTTTTTCCCTTGTGACCGAATGAAGGACGCTGAGGAGTTTCCTGTTTAATGTCGCTAGATAGCAGGCTGGTTTTAGGCAGCACAGTGACAGCTTTGACTATGTAAGACCTCCTTCCCTGAGCTCATTTGCTCTTTCTAGCCAACGTCATCTTCCTAAATACATCTGGAATATATAAAGTGTTATTTTCATGTGGCTCTAAGAACTATTGTCATCCTCTCTTTCATCTTGGGCCAGATGTCCTAAACCATCATTATGCCCCTGCTGAGATGATGGCTGTACTGTCTTCTGACCAGCCCTTCTGGAAATGTAGTGAATCACCTTCTAAGATCTGTGCTCTCCAACCGTTCCTAGAGCAATGAGCCTTGTCTTCAAGTAAATACATTTTTAGAGTTATGAAAGATCTCAGTAGAGCTCTGAACCTGCCCTGTCCCCTGGGCTTATTCTCCGTCACTTTACAGACCCAGAAACTGAGGCCCAAAGAGACTAAATGACATCTGCAAGGACTGATGCACGGCAGAGCACGTTCTAGATCAAGATGAGAGCCCTTGCTATTGCACCGCGCTGCCTTTAAACACACACAAGTGATTTTACCTTATTTCAAAGCGACAAAAAGTCTACGATCGTGATATCACCTAATGGCAAATGCTTAGTTTTGTCTTTGTAAATTGCCCTTTTTGGTTACCGTGGAGAAAGCTTTAGACAGTAACCATAGACCCACCGCTTGACTCCGTTGTACACTAGTTTCCTTATGTTCAAGTGGGAAAATGCACCTGCTCTTTCCTCTCTCACAGGAAGGTTGTGTTGGATTTTTCCAGGCCTTGGAATCATTCCAAAGGATCAGGCATTTTGTGTAAAATTGCATTGACTCTTTTGATTTTCTTCTTGTCTATCAGATAAAGCTCTTGATAAGTTTTTTGTTCATAGTGATATGAAAGGCATATTCTAGGTGTGACAAAGTGTTCCTAACTTCTGATATTTGAAAACCACGAGCCTTGAAAAAATTATTTCACATACTGGAAGTAAGTATTGTGGATTGGGACTACGAGTGTGACTATTAAAACAGTGAGTTGAGGCTGGACGAGGTGGCTCATGCCTGTAATCCCAGCACTGTGGGAGGCTGAGGTAGGGGAAGGTACTCGAGGCTAAAAGTTTGAGACCGTCCTGGGCAACATAGCAAAACCCCATCTCTACAAAATTTTTTAAAAAATACTTAGCAAGATGTGGTGACACATGCCTGTAGTCCAAGCTACTCGGGAGGCTGAGGCAGGAGGATCACTTGAACCCAGGAGTTTGAGGCTGCAGTGAGCTGTGATTGCAACACTGCACTCCAACCTGGGCAACACAGCAAGACCCCCCTGTCTCTTGTGAAAAAAAAAAAGTGAGTTGAGACAGAATCAAGATTAGAATTTGTAAAGTTTTATATCCCAAGATTAAGACACAGCCAAAATCCTAATGCAAAGTCTGTATAAATGATTAAAATAATGTCTTTGAAACTGAAGGGAAAAGCAAAGGCTTTGGGAGGAGCTAAGGGGTTCTTACATCATTTGATTTTTCATTTCTGGCCCTTTATAAACCTATGCATTGCCATGTACATAGCATTAGTAAACATTTCTTTCATGAGTACAGTAAATGTCATGAATTATTATTCTGAACTATAAAGCTTCCCATTTTAATCAAACTAGAGTTGGAGAGCCTATAATGGGAAAGGCATTACTGCAGGTGAGTCTCTAATTATAACACCGAGTACACCGGACTCCACACATTACAACCACAATTCAGTGGACCCTTGGTTCTCCCATGTGGTCTGCAGACCCGCTGTATCAGCATCATGTGCTTCAGAAAATGCCCCACCCCTGACCTGCTGGATCAGAACCTTCGTTTCCACATGATCCCCACGTGCTTTGGTTGCACATTAAGTTTGAGAAGCGCTGACTAGGCAGCTTTCAGTTTCATTCCCCTGCATAGGCCCATGCGAGAATGTTACATTTTCCTAATCTAGTATGCATAAGAAAACGATCTATGAAACTGGTGCTGCTGTACTTCCATCCTTTGCTGGAGACAGTGATCCTTTACTCTTCCCTACTCTGCAAAAAGTTATTTTACATGTATTGTCAGTTTGACAAAGTTTACACTCTGTTCCAGCTGGTCTCTTCCACCTGGCTTTCATAAACTTGATTGTTCGCGCTTTGATTTTATGCCCGAAGATCATTTGCAGCCTTACAATTCCTAGAGTTCTTGTTTTATTTTCAATAAATACCCTTTTGCAAATTAATGTTTGCGAGGAAAAAAGTAAGACTATTAACGAAGAGCAATGATTGCTTTTTATTTTTGCTAGTTTGTTTAAAACCCCAAAAGGAGACATTCATGTTGATTTTCTTCCTTTTTATTCTAAGTGGGAAGTAGTGTAAATTAGGAGAGGTTTTTTTTGAGGAAAAAAATGTAATTGAGAATTAAACTCTTGTTAAGGTAGCCATTTTCATCCTAAAAATCATTTTCATCTTTCTCAATCTGTCTAATGAATTTCACTTGTCTTAAGAATAATTGAACACTAGCAAAACTTGATATTTATTGGGGGTTACATTGATTTCTTTTCTTCTTCTCTCAAGTTTTCTAATAAGCAAAGGAGAGCAAATTCAGTTAATTGGCAGTGTTGGCGCTGCGTCTGGCAGGTGTGCCTGCTTGCATTGGGATCGAGATGTGCTAGCCCAGAATGTAACCACCATAGGCCCCCTTCCCTCTGCAAGTGCCAGGCAGGCATGAGCCACTCTGCCACTGCAGTCTGCCTCTACCTTGTTGACCGGATAGATTCAGTCCCGTTGGATTTCATCTAGAAAGGCAGAAAAGGATAAGGAGATGTGAACATACTGGACAGAAAGGAACTCTTTCATGGAAATCCCGGGGCAGAACTGTCACCTGCCTCTCTGAAGACATCTGTCTCTGTTCCCTTAACTAGACAGCGTTTGGTCCACTGGGGCCTTTGAATGCCCACTTGAGAGAGGAAGGTGAAGGGAGAAAGTCTGTTTGCCTTTGATCTCACACCAGTCCAGTGGGGCCGAGCAGGGGACACAAGTCGGTGCTCGAGAGCACAGTCAGCAGGGGTGAAGGCCACACTTCCTTGGATGCCAGGAAGGCCCCGCTAGTCTGGATGGCCAGTGTCAGAAGGTTGGGGCCAGGGGGATGGGGACAGGTTTCCTAGAGGCTCTGAGAAAAAGGCGATTCAAACATAAGAGTCACGTGAGAGAAGGAAGCTTGACTTGCCTAGTTAGAGTGTCTCTGGCGTGAACCAGATCCTGCAATGAAATGATGCCAGAAGAGCCCCTCCTTGCCAGCCCTGCAAGAGATCGGTAGTTCTCAAAAATGGCCAAAGACAGGTGGAAGATGGACCAAGTCCAAACCTTCCAAGGAGGAACTGTTTTAGAGTACGCTCACCCGGCTCCTGACTCCTCCTGCCTGGGCACACCACGGGCAGCGTAGTTTATGAGTTGAGAACTTGGGTTCTGAACCAGCCACATCGGGGTTGGAATTCTAGCTCTTCCCTCACTAGCCGTGTGACATTTGCCCAGTTGTTAAGCCTTTTTTTACGCTATCTCATCTATAAGGCGGCGCTGATAGTGACCATGGCATGGGGATGCCATCAGAATTGGGAGAAATACTCTGTGCAAAATGCTTGGCTCGATACCCGCCGTGTAAGGAGATACTCAGTGACTCCAAAATTTTCTTTCATGACTGGGAACCTAATTTTATTCAGAAGAAAAATTTGAGCTCTTGCCCAACTCTGAAAAGAAGAGCAAGGTGAATAAAACAACTGTGGTTATAATTCCAGGCGTTAGCCTGCTTGGAGGACCTTAGAATCCTAGTCCATACTCAGGCTGTTCTTACTTCATTTGAGCCATGTGAGTTAGCATGAACATACAGTGTTGTCATCCTACTTATCAGTTTTTGCCAAACGCAAATGTTTTTGAGAATTTGCTACGGGTGCAAATGATCTGGGAACCACAAAAGCACACCTTTAACGGGCTCTCTTCCCTCCTCCCCTCTTACCCCAACCGGGAAGAATTCTCTGACCAGGAGCGCGCCCCTTCCCAATGACTCCCAGGCCCGCAGCGGAGCGCGTTTTCACACCTCCTACGACAAAAGATACATCATCAAGACCATTACCAGCGAAGACGTGGCCGAAATGCACAACATCCTGAAGAAATACCACCAGGTAATCTTTCCTTTCTCTTCATTTGCAACTCTGAGAAGGTTAGCATTCGCGACTATTTATCACGGAGACCAAAGGTTTAAATATAGAGTTAGGAAACAACGAGAACACATTTGACATAAAAATCTCCTTTAGCCCGGTTTTCTAGAATTACCGTGGCCAGATTACTGGCAGTTAACATTTAGGAATGCTTATGCTATAAAGACCCTTAGTGATATAGCTCTTTTAATCTAAATACCCTTGTGTATAATATTTTCATAGATCACCAGTCTGATCTTAAAATCACTCTGTTTAAGATTTGGTAACTTCTCAGAGAATTTTTTTTTCTGTGACTGAAGTTAGGTGTTGGTCTCTGAGTATTTGTCCATTTATACCTCCAAATCCCATGCTGCTGTGACGGGTCTCTTCCCGTCCTGGCTCCAGACAGGCCCACCCCGCTCACATCCCACTGCTGAGAAAGTTCTCTGGTTGTGAAAGGTAAGTGGCGGTGTGCATCCTGGCGCCTTTTCGTCCCTGAGCACTGTCCCTTCATAAATGTCGGGGGGCAAAATGGACCACCCTTGGGAGCAGCGGGCTCTCTCTCATGGGGTAAATTCCAACACAAGTTTGCCTGGTGGGGTGCACGTTCCCAGGGCCCAGCCCTGGCTGTGAGAGGCCTCACCATGGAGTAGTAAGAACATGAAGTCCAGCATCAGATAATCCTGGGTTCAAATCCCAGCCCTATCATTTACTGACCATATGACCTATGACCTTTGAAGCCTCAGTTTCTTCATTTATACATTGGAGATAAAAAATAAAGTTAAATTAAAAAGATAAAATTGAAGGAAGGCCTCTCCTTTGGGGTAAATTAGATAGACTTTCTGACAGCTTTGGTTACTCAACTGCCCTTTCTTTTTTTTCCTTTGTTGTTTTTTGTTTCAATGAAATACATCCACAGTTGCAGCTATATTCTGGGGGGTTCGAATTACCCTAAGGCCAACCTCTGGAGAAGTGGATCATTGCTAGCTATTTGAATAAATTCTTCCTGAGATTAATTTTCTGACAAACCGATCTTGCCAGCAGTGCAGCATGATAGGTGGTCAGACCAGGACCTCAGAACCGGCCAGCTGCCTTTAAATCCCAGCTGTGCCTGTGACCAATGGTGTGACCTCGGGCAAGTTACCTAACCTCTCGGCACCTGCCTATTGGCCTATGGTATGTGGGTGATAGTACCCCCTTTACTCGGCTGTTGTGCTAATTAGGTGAAGTCATATTTATAATGTGCTCAGATCAGTGTTTGGTATATAAGAAATGCTATATCAGTGATTGAATAAGATCATTAAATACCATTCTTATAATTCAATTTCCTACATCCCAGTGTTGAAATCATTCTGATGTGGTATTCAGTTGTTAACTCTTTTAGTCCACTAGGGGGCCTGGTTTCTGGTAGAGCGTGGCACTGATGCAGAATTATGAAGATTTGAACCATAGGGAGTTAGATTTTTTTCCTCCAAGTTCTAATATCTTGCCCTATTCTTTATTTGCATCCCAAATTCTACCCTAATTTCCACTCGGTGCTAAGGAAAGACAGCATCATCTCTCAGACCAATGGAAAATTCATATTAAGCATAGCAAACTTTTATAAATCTCATTTCCTTCATTTGGTTTTCTTATAGTTGGAAAAATAACTTGGTGTATTGATGTGAATATCCTTTTCTTTACATTTGTGTTAGGCGATAACAAACTCAGGTCTTAGAAATGATGATTATCAACTGATTAGCTAAACAATGTAGAAGAACATTCAAAAAGGAATAAATGGTCAAGAACTTACTTGAATTATTTCTCCTAAATTGACTGATTTTTTTTCCCCCACTGACTTAAATTCATTGCGAGTTTTGGGTCATATAGATTCAGCTTAATTAAAATTAAGAGGCACTATCAGTAAAATTTTAGAAGTTTTAGAGGACTTACAATGTAACCTCAGGGACGTTGCAAAGTAGATGAACAAGAAACACGTTGGAGAATATCATTAAGAATATCTTATTTTAACCTTTTGAAATATAGAGTCTTAATTTTTAAATTTCTAAGTGACTGAATCGATAAACTGACAAAATTGATAAAGTAACCTTCTGGTTAAATAAGCTAGGTTAGTACCTCAGATATCAGCAAAGGGTTTCAAGGGTGGATACATGACTTTTTTGGAACCTCCTCAGAGAACATCTGTTTATCCTCCCCTGTGGGACACAGGAATTGGCGTTACTAACCTAAGGATTAGGCATAAGTAGGGTAAAAGTGAGAAAATAGGCATCATAAAGCAAAAAAAAAAAAACTAGGGGGCGTGGTGCTGAGGAAGAAAAGGTTACATGTCACCTCAGTGCTTCTCAGTTCTGCAGACAAACCCGAGAATCCTGTGGAAATGCGGTTCTGACTCGGTGGCTCTGATGCTGATGAACCAGGCTGTGAGTGACAGGGCCGTGCCCGTGTCCCAGAACAGGAGGACATTCTGAGCACTCAGTTCTGAGTCTGGTCTTGGGCTTTTTTGTTCATTATCTGGAGGAGTGGTCAACTGAAATTTGGAAAGTACTGTAGAATCCTAGGTCCTGCGTGCACCACCCGACTCTGAGACTGAAGGCGCGCGCCCTGCAGACCCTACCCTGCCACTGCGTGCCTTGCTTCTCAGGAACGGGGGAAGGTGTTTGCCATCCCGGGGGTTCCCTGTGGCCCAAGGAGTGCCCTGTGGCTTGCTGATGGGGGCATTTGTAGCCCTCGTGTCCAGCGTCCTCAGCCACTTGTTCTCCGGGTTTTGCAGGGAGCTGCCCCGCACACTCAGCAGGTAAGCTTTTCCTGCTGCGGTTTTTCTCCAGTTTCTGGAAATTCCACAGTCCTTTCCTCTCTAAATGTCACCTGTCTCCTCTGTTCTCCCCCTTCTGTCTCTCCAACAGCTATATACATTTAACATTTTCATCCTCCCCATCTTTAACTTTTCTTTCCTGTTTGCCACCTCCAAACATCTCTGCTCAATTCTGGGGGAATTCCTTGGATCTGTTGTCCGACCTTGCCAATGATTTTTTTTTTTGTTTTATTTCAACAATTACCTTTTTCATTCTAGAAGTTTTCTAGATTTTTCAAAATCCGCTAGTTCACTTCTGATAGTTTCATGTTACATGTTCCTCTTGGAAACTGCGTCTTTTACTTCTCTAAACATTTTATGCATAACTGCTCAAAACTTACTCCGGATAGTCCTAACCTCTGTGGTTTCTGGGGGGCCTGACTTTGTCATCTCTGTGTCTGCTGACTCTCACGCAGAGTGACCTGCGCAGCCAGACACCAACCTGGAGTTTGGAGTTAAGATGTTGTTTAGGGATTGGAGCCTGTGCAAGGAAGAAGAAAGAAGCAGGGTCGGGCAGAGGGAGAAGTCAAACTGTGGTGCCGGCTGACCAAGCCTCGGCCCATGGGGTGGGCCCTGCGGAGCATGCCTCCCACAGGCTCCTGTCCTGGGCCGCCCTGGGAAGACAGACCAAGGGGGAGCTGCCAGTGACCAGAGCTGGGCATCGAGGCCTTCCCTGCAGGGATCACACTTCCCTTCCCATGTGTTGATAGGCTTGCTGAGATTGCTTAATCTTAATCTCCAGAAGACTCAGGGAGAAGGCCTTCAAGCCTAATTTAGGGAAGCTTTTTTCCAGAGAGTGCAAAAGGAGGATGAGGGCTCCCAGCCCAGGACCCTGTGAGCTCCCTCCAAGGGATTTGGCTGAGAATGGGAGCCCCCAGGCCCACTTGCTCTACCACACTGATGTCCTCAATGTCCCTATGCCCACGTGTTCCGGTCGGGCTCTTTCTAGCAGCTCTGGGGCTGTGCCCCAACACTGCAGCTTGGACTGTCCCAGGGCACACCTGCCCAGACACGCGGCCCCCAGCCCCAGACCTGGCCACTCAGGGCCCCGCTCCTGAGTGTGTGAGGGGTAACGGGATGGTTCTGGAACCCACCTGTCTTTGATACGAACTAAGCTTCCCATCCAGGCTGTGGATCTTAAGGAAGCCATGGGCCCCTCAGAGCTCCCCGCCAGGGGTGATGCTTGGAGCAGCCCTTTTGCCTTTTAATTGTAGCAGACGCCATGTGTACTTCCGTTAAAGTACCTTATCACATTTTTTACAAAGTTATTTCATTTTCAATGATTACTTTTTTACGGGTCTTTGTTATAGTGTGTAACAAACAGAATTGGAAGCATCAGTTTTTGCATTTGGGTATGTCTGCATTATCTCAGTACTGAGAATTTTTGTAAACACTACAGAAGATTGTTCCTTTTAAGCCTGATTTTATTAAGCTTAAGAAGTTTTATTTTTATATCAGCTTAAATGTAGTCGTCCTTATGTGTGTTTTAATACTTCAAAACTATTTGAAACCAAAATAAATCATATTAACTGACACTTTAACAGACCATTAGCCCAAAACGTACCAAGACATTGATTCAAGGGAAATGGGATTATTTATTTATTTGGTAATTCTAAAACAAAGCCTCTTCCTTTCCCTTTCCTTTTCTTTCATGTTAAGTATGTTGTTGGCGTGATCTATAAACATAGCCAGAGGCACAATAAGGATTACAGATAATTTAACCTTTCAAAAACATTAAATGAAACAAGACTTTACATTGAAGTACTAATTTGATGCTATATAAAATTGTCACTTCAAGCCTCTAAAAAAAAAAAAAAAAAAATGAGTGAAACATGATAATAACAGCAATTTCCAAAAGCCGGAGCCCAGGTTCACACCATCACGCGGAGATATAAATATTTATCTGTGGCAGTCCATCACTTAGAACTCTCTCTGCTAAACCTCCAGTCAGCTGTGAATCTTTTAATGGCATTTCATTTTGCATGAGAAGAGCAACAGATCTGGGCTTCATAATCCTTGTTATTCTTGGTGAGTGCCTAAGAGCGAAGGAAACCAAGATCTTGTGGCTGTTACATTTTATGTTTTTGAAAGCCTGATTCCACGCCATCCAGGTATTATTGCATCACAGTTCTAACAAGCCCACAGTTAACGCAGGGAAAAAGTTCGAAGGGAGACTTAGGAAGAGAGAAATTTTGCCTTTATTAATGATGTCATGACATAATTTATAAGTAGATTTGTTTTTAAGTAGGCAGAAAAAAATAAAAGCTGTTAGTGCTGGAAATGCAGGTTACAGACCAAAAAAAAATTACCAGCAAATAGAAAAGCTTCTGAGAGCGCTGTTATTAAAAACAGAAGCTAATTAAACAATGGAGAGAAGTGACAAGAGGTGCCCAGCCATAAAAATGGAAACATGAACAGTGATTAATAAAAATATTTTTTAATATATATATATTTTTTTTAGAGACAGGGTCTCGCTCTGTGGCCCAGGCTGGTCTCAAACTCTTGGGACCAAATGATCCTCCCACCTCTGTCTCCCACGTAGCTGGGTAAAAACAATATTTTATTTTACCCCCCTTGTAAATAAAATATTTTAATATTTAATGCAGTGAGTTTAACACTAAGAATAGGGAAGCTGACCCCGAGAATAATTGTGATTGATTTAGCTGAATGTAGTGCATATAGTAAGCATCGGTGATCATCAAGTTCACTTTTTAAAAATTCAGGAGTAAATATTCAGCACCTATTCAGGTGAAAGCTCAGTGTCATCGCTGCCTTATAAGCATCTGAAAGCGGCTGCTCCAGGTGCCAGGCGGAGCTGCTCTGTTTGATGTGAGAGGGAAGCTTGGCTGCAGGTGACCCAGGGAGCCCAGACAGGTGGAAATGACAGGCGGCATCGTGCAGGGGCGGAATGCCCCCGGGGAAAATGCCCTATTTGAGGAGCCATTGAAGGGAGCACTCTCCAGTGTTGTGTGGATGCTACTACCTGTGCTGGAACACAGAGCTGCTCTCTGATGTGTGCTCATCTTTGCTGAGCCACGCGCAAGGCGGCCAGCGTTGCGGGGTGTTCGGTCCATGTGCAGCCCGATCTCCCCTGGGGCCCAGAGTGGCCTCAAACGGCAGTCAGTGGGGTCATCCGCTTCTAGACAGGAGCCTGCCAAGCTGCATTCTCGCACTGCACCTGGCAAGTCTGTGAGTGAGACCTTGCTGTAGCAGATAGGCCACACCTGTATTGATGAGGCCCTTTGGCCAGTGGGGAAGGATTCCCTTGTAGCCGCAGCAGGACAGTGGTTGAAAGTGAAAGAAATATTTGTACCTTTCTTGAAGAGTGGCCCTACGGATTAAATTGTTGTTTTTCCTTCCTCGTAATCTGGAAATTAAACATGGAGAAGGGAGGAATCAGAGATTCCTTAGATTGTCTCATTTATGATTGGATCAACGCAGTTAAAAGAATTGAAGAGGTAGTGAGGATATTTTTAACTATTACAAAAAAGAGGATGCTCGTGCCAAATAATAGATGATTAAAGAAAAGCCTGACATTGGGGTGCCCCCAGTACACGTTCTTCTTGTTATTTTTGAAGCGTTTGTTTACAAGTTATTTTGTGAATTTGTCTATGATATTTAACATTTTTGAAGTGCTCAGAGTTGTGATCCTAAAAGCAACATAAGATAAATTTTGTAGTGTTTCTTTTCTATTTATAAGAATATTACCTCACTTTTAAACAAATACTATGCATATGCAAAGAGACATATGCAGCATTATTCATTTTTGGAAAGTCTTTATTTTAAGGAGAATCCTCGAAATTGGGAGTTCCCATCATGCCTTTAAGATGCAACCCGTGTCTCAGAAAGCATGTTAAGTACACACCAGGTGTTCATGGAAGTCTCCCGTCCTTTCTGCCTTCTGCACCCCTTTCCCCGGCGTCTTAGTTTCATCTTGCTCCTGCCTGAGTCACCTGCAGGCCCTATTTCCCTCATCTTCAATTCTTCAGAATAGGGCATCTTAAAATCAGCAAGTTACCCCCTTGTTTGGTTGAGATACTCCCAGCTAAGCAGTTATGCCCAAAGATCCCTCCCCTCCAGGGGTGAGGACAGGGAGGGGCAGCCAACCTCTAATTGCTGTGCACGTGATTCTGTGGTCTAGAGAGGTCACCATTTATGAATTTTGTCAGTATGCACAAACTTTGGGAATTGGGGGGAATTTAAAGTGTGAATTCAGTATAAATCATCAAATGTAATTTTTTTCCTCTTATTTAGTGACAAATTGATATCACTAGGGTCATCATTCTTCGCTACCTTCTTTCCCCAAAGTCACATTCCTCCCGTGGTCTGTAGCGTACACATGCAATAGCAGCTCTAGAACACGTAAACCTCGGCCATTTCCAAAGTATCCCCCAAGTTAACCATGTGACAGCCATTTTTATGAGATTTAACACCCTTAAACAATTACTTTGTAGTACCCCCTTTCTCTCCTTTTGTGGCTAGCATATGCCTGATTTTTTCCTACTTCCTACTCTTTTCTTGTGTAATGTCCTTTCATTTATCATGGCTATCATGAGAAGAATCTTGGGCTTTCCTTTTCATCATAAATCACATTGGATTTTTTTCTGGCTTCAAAGTCCCGAATTCTCATATTTACAACACCTGAAGGTGAGAGTCATGGGATTAATTAGAAAAGTAGCAGAGAGAGTAAGTCTCTGCAAGAAATATCTTGGGGTTTTTTTTTTTTAATTTGCTCCATTCATTTATTTATCCCACAGTTACGTATTAAGTGCTTCTTGCTGGGGATTTTGTGCTGAACAAAATAGGTAACAGGGCCGCCTTCACCAAGCTTAGGCTGAGCAGAGGAGCTGTATTAAACTAGTTACATTTAAATCCTCTGTGGATGTGAAACTCAAAAGAAAGGTTGTTGACAGGAAATTATAAGTTTGGGAGTTCCTGAGGATAGAAACGGAAATGCAGTGTAGCCTTATACACAGAGGAGCATAAGATGCGAGGGCCACACAGGCCAAGACTCTCAGAAAATTCCATATTTAACGGCACATAGAAGAGGGAGAATTGACCAAAGAGTAGGAAAAGGAGAGACAGATGGAAGGACAACAACAGAACGTGGTGTCTCAGAAGCCAAGGAAAGAGCGTCGGTCAGGAAGGACCCTGTGAAGAGCGTCATGGGCTCAGAGGGTTCGGGAGAGAGAAAGCCCGAGAAGTGTCTGTCAGATTCAGCCCCTCAGCGTCATTGGTGATCCCAGTGAGAACAGTGGCTCGGAAGGGGCAGGAGGATCGAGCTACCGGATAGATGGGAGATGAGGAAGAACAGAAGATGCGCACTGACAGCTCTTTCAGGAACTCAGTCGGGAGAGAGGGACCTTAGATGCAGAAAGATGTGGGCCCAAAGAAGCGATTGTGCTGATTTTTACTTTTTATTATAAACGTTTTCAGACACACAGAACATTGAGAGCCTATACTCGTCAGATGTAACAACTATTAACAGTTTACCGTGTCTGCATCTTTTTTTCTGAAGTCAGTCAGAGCAAATCACAGACCCAGCATCTCCTCTCTCGTGACTTTAATACGATTCTCTGAAACATGACGTCTCGCACCCACCGACAGAGTTGACGTGAGTTCCTCAGCATCACCAGACACCCAGCCGAGGGCACAGTGGGCATCCCTGGTTTCCTGGGAAATATTCGTTTCAAGCCAGGATCCAGGCAGTGCCAGACAGTGCGTCTTTGCAGTTGAGGGAGTGTTTTGGGTTTTTATTTCTGTTTGTTTTGTGAGAGAGACTTTAGCACATTTAAACACTGTTGAGAAGCTGCCAGTGGAGGGGGGGGAGGGAAGAAGGGGAGGAGAGAGAGGGGATGATGTCTGAGAACCCAACAGGATGGGTCCTAGGGTGTCTGGAGAGATTGGTCTTGGAAGGCGCCCCCTTCTCCCCTCATGCCAGAGCACGGGGCAGGTGGGGAACCTCCTTTCCGTGCTGGGACATCAGGAAACCAAGGCCACTCCCTCCTGATGGATTCATCCTCTCTTTCCCTGTGAAGTGGGATAAGTTACACACAGACGAGAACCAAGTGTCTCTGCAGCCCCGCTCACAGTGCTGGGCATGTAATGGTTAGGATGCACTAAGACCCGTGGCTCTCTGTGGTTCTGCACAGAAATTTTAATTCAAGAGACATTTTCTACTGGCGGGATTTTGAAAAGATAGTCCAAGATGACAATAATCCCAGCGGAACAGCACACAGAGGGGCTGAGCAGCAAAACTGAACTGGTGTGTGCCCCCGGGGAAGAATCGTGGCTTGTGGACCTCAGAAATAACTACCTTGGAAGAGAGTCCTGTGTGTGTCTGTCTGTCTCTTTGGAGCACAAAACAAGAATAACATTAAAATTGTTTAATGGAGTGTTGAATGAAAATAGTAATTATCATCATCTGCAGTATAGTACATAGCATTGTGTGAAGTATTTTGACACACTATTATCTATAATCCTCAAAACAACCTTGAAACCTTGTGGTGCTCGTTTTCTGGGAAATGAAACCAAAATGTAGATTGATTTAGTAACTCTCCCAAGATCCCACAGCTAGTAAATGGAGGTGCCAGGTTGCATGCATGCATCTTTCTGACTCATAAATTTGTTTTTTCTACTGCACTTACACAGATTCCCCCAGTCTCTGTATTTTAAGGCCCATCCACTCACCTTTTCTTCAGAGGCGAGGAACAGCAACCCTTTTTATTGCTTTAGATCAGATGTGAGAAATTTTCTTTTCAACCAAGGGCTATTTACCATGTGTTTTGCATTAGCAAAACTCTATTATATTTTGAAAGAGAAATAGAAAATGTTCCACTCATCTGATTTCAAACAACAAGTTAAAATGAAACTGTATTCAGAAAATACATCAAGTGAAAATATAGAGCACAGTTATTGTCAGTAAGAAAAAAGGCAGAAGCATCTTTAAAATTTGCCAAAATTCTGGGTGGCAAAAATCAAACTCAGATATTGATGATGTTGATCTTTAATGATAAAAATTGAAGACTTATTAATTCTTAAAGTGGTTAATATTACCAGAGTTGATTTATTAACAGTGTTTACAACTAAAAAGTTTGAAAGGATATTCTAATTATCTTCTTATTCTCATAAAGTGCTCATTGTAAAAAAAAGAAAGAAAAGTTCAAACAGTGTAACTTTTAAAAAGGATTAAAGTTACCTCCTATTCGTCGTTGCTATTTGGTGAGCATTCTTCCAGGTATCTCTATGTACATAGGCATAGTGCCTGCAGTGTTTACAGTATTGGGATTGTACTATTTATGCTAGTCATTATCCTGGGGATTTCACACACCTGTAGACACAGAAGAGCTTTTTTGAAATCTTCTTTCCCCTTCATTTTAAAGAAAGGAAAAAACCCTTCCTTTGGGAAATGCAGTGGGACCCATAAAAATCTGCTCTCGAGGAGGAGTAGCTCCATCTTGTGGTGGTCTGGGGTATGGTCATTGACGACTGCTGAGGTTGTGTTGAGTTTTTGCAACTCTCCTTGGAAATGAAGTCAGCTCTGGGACTTGATGGAAACCAACATGGGGCCCGACAATCCCCGTCTGCCTGTAGGGCAGGAGCGAGGGCTCTTTGATTGCAAGGGCCCCTCCCCTTCACCCCTGCTCTTGTGGGCAGTTTAGCTCTTAGATGTTAAAATCTCAATGTAAAACAGAAAACTAGGACTAGAGCCCAACCCTCCCAGCTTCCAACACTGGGCTCTCCGCAGTTTCCTCTTTAATCTCGACTTCACACTCTTAAAAACAAGTTGATCTTGGCAACCAAGTCCTTCGGCCTCAACCTTGTAGAATTGTTATCATTGCTTTTGGGCAGAAAATAGAGGCCCTAGGTAGGGTGTAATGTCACGTAGAAGGAATTCCAAAAGGGACAGTCACGTGTCCTCTTGCCTTCACTGTTGTATCCAGTTCTTGACCTTACACATGAGTTTGGAATGCTAGGAAAAGTATCTCTTTGGAGATAAAATTGAGTTTTTAAATCTGTATATAGATGCTAAACACAGATCTGATTGGTAAACAGTACAAATGTGGTCATTTTCTATAAATAGGACCTTAATGGTTGGAGTTTTCACTTTGTATAAATTCCATAAGCATATTTATTTCACATCTAAACAATCTTTTGATTGGATTTTTTTTTTCTTTCTCTCCTCTGCAGTACATAGTGGAATGTCATGGGGTCACCCTTCTTCCCCAATTCTTGGGCATGTACCGGCTTAATGTCGACGGAGTTGAAATATATGTGATTGTTACAAGAAATGTGTTCAGCCACCGTTTATCTGTATATAGGAAATACGACTTAAAGGTGAGATTAATTTTCTTAATTTTTGTAAAAATAACTCAAGATCATATGAAATGCTTAGTAGGTGCTCAGAGCTTGAAGCTACCAGGCAACTAGCAGTGTACACCTCTCGGTTAAGCGGTCAGTGCTTGCTGGCTCTACCGAAAGACTCTCGTGCGTGTTAGAGATACCCCATTTACTCAACACCAACTACATACCAGGCACTGTTCTAGGTGCTGGGAATAATGCGATGAACGAAACAGACCAAACCTGCACTCAAGGAGCTGACATTCTGGTGGTAAAGACAGGAAGTAGGTAAAGGTAATAAGTAAGCCATGTAGTATATTTGGAAGTGGTAAGTGCTATAGACAAAGACGGGGAGGGATACAGTTTTAAATAGGATGTCCAGGAAGGTTTCCCTGGGAAGATGACATTGGAGCAGACTTCAGGGCGATGAGGGATTGAGCTGAGGAAAGAACGTTCCTAACAGAGGGAACAGTAAGTACAAAGGCCCTGAGACAGGCCATTTTAAAGACTTGGGGTGAGAAGGGGTCCCCCTGGAAATTCTGACAGTGGAATGACGTGATCTGACTTCCAGCATCACCAACTCAGGGGAAAAATGTCAAAGTTAGCTGTGACTGGCCTGAATGCCAAATCCAACGCAGGGGCCATTTTTACAAATAAAGTTTTATTGGAATACTGCCCTGCCCATTGTTTCTGTATTGCCTGTGGCTGCTTTTGCACTACAGTAGCAGAGTTGAATAGTTACTGCAGAGACTATTATGGACCACAAAGCCTAAAACTTTTACCCTCTGACTGTTTTCAGAAAAAGTTTGCCAACCCTGGTCCACCAAGTCTACATTTGTTCTCAGGTTTTTTGGTCTCAACCCTTTCATACCTCTAAAAGAGGACCCCTCCCAAAAGCTTTTGCTTATGGTTGTATCTTTGGATATTTATAGTATTCAAAATTAATATAAAATTGTTAAAATATGTTAACATATTTTTATGAAAAATAACTATTTTCCAAAAGCAAAAAATTAGACATTTTTGCAGGTGTTTTACATTTTTACAGATTTCTATAATGTCTGACTTAATATGAGACAGCTGAAATGTCATATCTAATTCTGCTAACAGTCTGTGGTGTTATATTTTCTTCATATACTTCAATGAAATAACTACACAGAAATAATATAGCTGGAAAGGGACAGGGGGGATGTTTTAATACCTTTTTTGGATAATTATAGATATTAGTCTTTGATATTATACCAGAACTTGGCAAGAAGTGATTTCTCAAAGCTTAGTTATATTGTGGAATCTTAAATCATGAACTTAAATCTTAAATCATGAACATCAATGAACTTTTAGTACTCTTTTCATCAAAATCCATTGGTCTGTTTGCATGCATTGGTCTGAAATGCAAAGTCAGTAAAGTTGTATACTTGTCATTTGGGACATAGTTGTTCACCAAGTTATGTGACTATTACAAATATTGACACATTTCATTATATATTATCAAAAAGTCACATCAGTGTCACCACCAATGTTATCAGATAAGTCTTTTGCATTTGGGGAAGCTGTGAAGCTCAGGGTGGTGGATACAAGTTTTTTTAAAGTCTAATTTTCACTTGAAAGCTCAAGTTTTATCATTGTCAACAAGTCCTGTCAGTTGTTTTCCATGAAATGACACCACATATGTAGTTTCTCAGCCACAGCACTCAGCCAACCAAGCCTAGCAGCTTTGTTTCTGAGCAAATATCTGCCAAATGCCCAGATCCAAACAAACATAGACTGTTTTTTAGTTGCTCTATCAAGTAAAAATGTCTCATGGAAAAGATGGCTAGTTTAGCTCATAACTCAAACCATCACAGCAGTACTTCTTGAGAAATCATTCCTTCTTTATAAAGAGAAGCACTTTATGCATACTTCCTATGCAGAGTATTGAAAAGGCACGTACTCCAGGGTCAAGATTTGAAAGGAATGGTCTAGGCTTGTCTCCTAACCTCTGAGGTCCAGACAGACTGGACCAACTCCCCAAATACAGCCTTGCCCCGTCCTACCAAGTCTTAGCTCAGGCTATTTTGTTCCCCCGGAATTGCCCCTGGGGAAATCACAGCCACTCTCCAGGGCTCTTGCCCGCGTCCACTCTTCTTGGAGCCTTTGCGGTGCTGCTCAGCGCACTCTGCTGAGTATTTCAGGACCGTGTGCTGGCCTTACGCTCCCATGGAAGAAAGGCCGAGTGACCTCTGAAGCCACATGTACTGGTCTTATGACTCGTCAGCCACGTTTGAGTGGCTGAACATCTGTGAGCCTCAGTTTCTTCATCTATTAAAACAGGGATACTTTTACCTACATTTGCGAAGTTGCTGCAAAGATGAGGTGAAATGCACACACGTCATGTTCAGCGTAAGGCATGGCATATTCTCCGAGTAAGGGCCTTAAGGGCAAGTGTTTGTTCTATTTTTTATCCCCCTGAAATGCCTAAGATAATGCCTCAGATAGGTATCGTCTGGTAAGCATACCTTGACCTAAATTATACTTGGGGGTTGGATATCCTAGTTTTAATTTGTCTTGCATTTCATAATTTCATCTCCACTTTTAGCTGGTAGAAGAGAGAAATTCTGTTCTTGCCAGGACTTTCAGTTGTGCTGGAACCTGTCCATTTGGCATCATTTCATTGCTTAAACTCTCTGCCTTACTTTTTATTTTTGTTTTAATTTTTTTATCCTGAATGAATATGAACTTGGATGAGTTTTTCTTTCCAGGCTAATGACCAGCATTTACATAGAGATGAAGTTTCCCTGAGAATCAGAAGCAGGGTAAATTATTTTGTAGGAGGGGGAAAAAAAACACACAAACAACTTGGTTAAAGATACAAAGTAGAATAAATAGCTTCTTTCCTCCACCCAGCAGTGTGGGCAGTGTTCAAGTATTACAAATGTCCCATTAAAAAAAGAAATCGGGAACATTCTTTTTTAGAAATTGATGTGTAAAGGAAGATATTTGTGGCCCATATTCAGGGATCCTCAAAGGAAGGAAGGTAGACCAAGGCTAGTGACAGTGGCTGGGCTCAGCTGTGCAGAGTGGCACATGCCGGGGTCATGGGATGGGTCCTCAGGTTTTCTTTAATAAATGACTCACAGGGCCCATCTCCATTTGATGAATCATCAGCTTTGTGCTCAGGAAACACTGAGCATTTTCTCTGGGCCAGCAGCAGGGTCTCAGATCCCCCAGTCCTGGGGAAGGCGAATTGGCCCTGGGGAGACGCATGGCCTGGTCTTGGCCCCCTTCCCCAACACGAGGCGTCTCTTCAGTCCGAGTTTCTATGTCTGTGAGCCTGATCCACGCCCGAGCTGCTTGAATAAAAGCTGGTAATCGTGTAAACATTTTGATTTCTCTGCAAATGGCCAATCTAGAAGATGCTTTTGCTTTTCCCCAAGTCAAATATAAGTTCTTTCAATGCTTGGCTAACTCAAGTATTCCAGGGCAGTAAATGTCGATTTCAGAGGTGGTCAAGTAGACAAAGGGCTTTGCTGACCCAGCAGCAGTTGTGGTTCCAGTGCTGGGGAGGAAGGGAGCCCAGCAAGCTGGTCTGTGATCCTTCTCCAGCTGTTGACTCAGTGACACCGAGCATCACTGGGCATCTGCTGTGTGTAAGACACTGCGGTGATCATCAAGAAACACAGAGAATAAATAGTCGTCGTTGTATTCACATATTTAGGAATTCACTAGACCATTTGTCTCCCAGCTCTTCTCTTGAATTAAAATCTTCCACAAGCAAAGGGAAGTCTCTCTGCCCGAATGCTACCCCCAAAGCCTCCCTGTTGGCATCTAAGGTGGACTCAGGTCATCTTGGACAACCCAGAGCTCCAAGTCATAGTTTTGAAAACCACTTCAGTGGAGTAGCATCTGCTGAGATCAAGGACCGTGTTTTCTTCCACTTTGTAACTCTGTGCTCAGCATAGGGCCCGGCACAAAAGAGGTACAAGTAAACGCATGTCTTTGAAGGAATCTCCAAAGTAAAGAGGGTCAGAAACTGTCTGTGGGGGACTGACATACAGCACGTGGGGAAGAAATGTTTGTCAGTGACTCTAAAACAAGGGAGAAAACAGTGAGTGCCACAGAAAAGGCAGTCACAGGGCTGGGACATGCCCACAACTGGAAGATGTGATGTGGGAAAAGAGGCACTTCATGCCTCGATGGTCACCACAGCCACTTCTACTTTGCAGATAAGAAAACCAACCATTCTGGCAGTCGATGCAAGAAGGAGAGCGAGCGTTTGATCCAGTGTTTAGTCAGTCATTGCTCAAGTGATTTTCAGGTTTTCTGATTTCTGGCAGGTGGGCTGAACCAGAGAAAGATAAGTGAGCATGACAAAGTCAGGGCTGGAGCGGTGGCCAGTGGCCAGGACTCCTGCAGAGGGAAGGACACCGGCCGGGCAGAGGGCCGTGGCAGGGAGGGGCACCGGAGCAGAGCAGGTGGTGATCTTCCTCTCTGCTCTACCAGGACTGTTTTCATGTTTTGTACGTGTAAAACCCGATGCCTCGAGTGTGCATGTTTTTATTATTTCTTTGTATTTCAGGGTTCTACAGTGGCTAGAGAAGCTAGTGACAAAGAAAAGGTAAGCACCTTGCCACATTTCTCACTGCATCCTCCGGGGCGCAGGTGAGCAGCCCCACTTGCGTGTGTTCTTTCTCTCTCGTCTCCCACCACTGCGGTTCTTCCATTTCCCCTTCTGCTGCCATCAGCCAGAAACACATCATCATAGACCTGAGGACTGTTCTACTTCATTTCTCTTCCTTAGATTGTAGAATAATGAAATAGTTAGGAGGTGTAAATGTGGTCGGAAGGAACACGCCATGTGCAGCATGCTCTTGAAAGCATAGCCACCTGTGCAGTGAACGTGTGGTGGCAGTCACAGCTCAGAGTGTGCTCCTGCAGGCCAGAGCCAGCCCTGACACCACGTCACCCCTGACAAACCAGGTGTGACCCCGAATGTGCTGCTTTGCCTCTCTCGAGTCCATTTTGTCACCTGTAAAATGTTAGCTTGCATGCGCTTCGAACTCCTTTCCAATCGTAAAATGTTAAGATATGATCAGAGTATTGTTTGCTTCAAAAATCAGGGATGAGGGGATGACATTTTTTTTCTTTTCCTGATTCACTGGACCTCACATAATATTTGAACCACATTTAGCTTGTTATACAAGATTATAGACAGTGTCACCTTGAAGGATCAGTTGGAAGAATGTAGGGGGTAGTTTCCTGCATGTAAACCTGAACTGACCCAGACGAACGTGTGCTTATGTGTAAAAGGTGCCTTTATACTCTGAGCTGTTGTTCCAACACGTCACCTCGGGAAGTGCCTTTTCTTGACTATTCCATTTGAGAGCAGGGCTCAAGGTTGTTTGTTTGTTAAAATTTTTTAGAATGATACCATCCAGTTTTCATTTGAATTTTTACAGATTTTTTAATCTGCTTTCATTTATTCACTCAGAAGTGTTTGTGAATGTCTTTATAATGACTGTCCTAGCTTCAGGGGCTAAAATCATAAGCAACACAGACACATCTAACAGGGGATGCACACATTAAATAGGAAGGGAAGCTATCATGGGAAGGACACTCTGTGGGGGACTCTCGGGGGACTTTCGAGCTTGTAGCAAGGGCACCTGGCTCAGGCTGTGCGGGGTCAGAAAAGGCTTCCTGGAGGAGGTGATGTCTGAAAACCTGAAGGATAGGCAGGAGTTAGCCAGAGGAAGAGCAGCAGGTGCAAGGGAACACGGGGTTGGGGGCGGGATTGGTGTATTAGCTGGAGGGAGAGTTGGAGAGGCCGATGGAGTCACCCAGAGGAGATGGGGGCCTGAGCTGGGGCAGCGGGAGTGGGTGGATTACAGCGAGATGTGGGAAGACGAAGCTACAGAGCTCAGAGACTGAATGCCAGAGGTGGATGGTGCCAGCGAGTGTGTGGAGAGAGGGGGGTTAAGGATGACCTCCAAGTTTCTGCTTTGGACAGTTGGGTAGGTGTTAATTCCTCTCGCTGAATTAGGGAACAGAGAGGGAGGGAGTAGTTTAAAATGTCGGTGTGACCTCAAAACAGAGATATCCAATAGGCATGAGAGGCTGTACAGAGAGTCTCAGCTGGGAAAAGGGGCTTGAGAATCCTCCCAGGAAGTGGATGAAGTCACCCAGCAGGAGTGTGTAGAGTAGAAAAGCAGCTCGTCTAGAACCCACCCGGAAGAACATCTTCCTTTATGGGGTGGATGGAGAAAGAGTCCCGCAAAGGATCAGCCAGAGGTGGGAGGTGAGCCAGGAAGGTCAGGGTCGTTTGCACAAGTATTTATTGAGCATCTGCTAAGCATTGTATGAAAAGCCTCAGAGAACAAGACAGACACAGCCCCTACGCTCAGAAACTTGCACTCTAGTAATGCCCCTGAAACCAGAGGAAGAGAACTTTCCAGTATCAGATGCTTCCACAAGGCCAGGTAGGATAAGGACAAGAACCACCCCTTGGGCTTATCAACAGGAATGTCACACCAGCGACCTCGTCAGGTCAGCGAGGACAGGTGGCGGCCAAAGCCAGATTGCGATGTGGGGAGAGAAGTGGCAAAGAGAAAAAGGAAATGGTGGGTCCTTCTGTGACCGTTTGCATTTTTACTGTGCATTAGTGAACGTGCATCTTGACACCTACACCTCTGTGTAAACCACCGTGGAGTCACCAGCTCTGGACGGAAGCAGCAGAATCGATGACTGTTGACTTCCATAATGAACATTTGTTCTAGGTGTTGAAGACTCGGCGGGTGTTTCAGTTTTAGCCCATGAGAAGCTCAGAGGTTTAGTATAATTGGGACTTTCTCCTAAGAGGAGATATCAGGGTATTTACAGAGGCAAACGCATTCTTCGGCGTCTTGGCAACCGGCCAGGCCTGGAGTCAGATCCGTGGACAGGAGGACATTGCCCCCTACACTGGGTGCTCTGTTTTTGCTTCGCACCCCCTGTCCCTTGAGACTGCCACTAGCAGAATTTTTCCCTTTGTTCAATTTGATTTCTTCAGGTTCAGTCAACAAGGGTCTGTTCTGCTCTGACAATAACCAAGGCCACAGAAGGCAGTTACAGCTAATGGTGAGGTCGCTGCTGACGCCTAAATCATAAAGCAAGGGGACGCAGGGAGGAAAGCCACGCGTATTTGACTTCCTTGTCGCTGTGACATTGCCTCAGAAGCAGAACATTCGCTTAGCCTTTCCTACCTTCCCTCCACCGTTCCGCCTGTAGCACTACACGCTTTCCAGAAACCTCTGTCGTGAACCACACTCCCGCTGCCCTCCTCACCAAAAAAACGTGTAGCCCCTTTATTGATATAGGATTCTGTGAGAAGAAATGAAAATTTGTTTGAACACAAGCTGGCTTTTCTGAGCATTTTGCTAGGATTCTTTTATCCTGTATTTATTAATGATATGAGTATGTGGCGATCGTTCCTCAAAACATCGTCCATGGAGGTGGGTTTAGTGAGCACCCCCTCCCGCCCCTGCCACATGAGAGATTTGAGACTCAGAAGCTCAGGTCCCTGCGCAGCATCACACAGGTACACAGGTAGCGGCAGAGGCAGAAACCTTAGCCTAGTCTGGGATTTAGCTATTTTAATTTTCATTTCAGTGTGTCGGGAATTAATTATAAAGGTGAATATTAATAACTGGCACGTGTCGAGCATAAACTATATGACAGTTGCTGTTTTAAATTGTACATGAATTTCGTCTGCGATCCTAACAGCTACCAGGTGAGATCAGTGCTATTATTACATGGTTTGAGTAGAAGAGGTTACTTAACAGGCAGGATCAGTAACGTGTCCCAAGTTTGACAGTTATGAAGGACAGAGCCAGGGTTGGAGCCCAGGAGCCGCGGTGTGACCGCACACGTTTCCAGCCACTGCGCCGCACTGCCTCACCATGTTTGGAAGTTCTCTTTCTCTCTCTCTCTTCTCCTTTCTTTTAAGGACATAGTATCAAAAAGTCACGTTAATCCCATTCATCATGAAAATAAATAAGGAAAAAGATACTATTAATACATGGACAAAAACATCGTTTCAGAGTTAAATATGATGCTAAAACAATTCACTCTAAGTCTTGATTTTTTTTAAAGTATTGAAATTATTTGATTTCGTACTATGTTGGCAATGCAACCAGTTTTTAGTTCCTCTCTTTGAGGAGTTTGAGCTTTTTCGTACATACTTTCAAATATACATTTTGTACATTCCAGTCTTTGTCACTGTGTAAACATTAAAATTGTGTACACTGTTGCCCTGAAGAAGAGTTTGATGCTCTATACTACTTTGGGGGCTGGAGGTTTGTGATAGCTCTTCTTCCAGAAGGCAGAGTCTGTAAACAGCCACCCCACCCACTCTTCTAATATTACAAATGCTTACTAGGAAGGGTCGAGAGGAAATAGCTTGGAGATATGGAATGTAAAAGTAATAAAAATTAGTAATTGATAAAGGAGAGCAAACCTGCCTTGGTAGTAAGGTATTTTCTCTCTCAGATATAGCAGTTTGTTTATAATCTAGAAACATTTATTAAACTGTAATAGATTAAATAGAATGTATTAATAGAGCTTAACTTCTGAAAACATTCAGTTTTTTAAGTTTTAAAAAAAAAATTTCTTTGCTTTCCTTTCTCTACCAATGTTTGGGTTTTCTTTCCATGATCGGTTAGGATATTTTTGACTCTTCCAAAAATCATACCATTTGTCATCTTCACAAAGTAAATCATAAATGCTATCAAAACAATCACTGGTATCTCTGGTTTGAAATGTATAGGGAAGGCTAAAAATATTTTCTACATGTTAGCCTTTTATTAATAGAATCAAATGATTTACAAGAATAGTTTTTTCATTGCTATCATTGTATAGCTATATTCTCTTCAAAATGATTGTTACGGTGCAGAGAATAATTTTCATAGAGAATCTCCATTGACATGGCTTAATTAGTAATCTCAATTCTTATTCTTAGATTTTCTTTCATTGGAGTCATTATAACTGTTTTAATTTCCCATACTTTTAGCTTGTTGATGACAAGTTTTGAAACTGTCGTTTCAAATATTTAGTGATATAGGTGCAGACAAGTCCCATTCCTTAGATTTCAACTTGACACATAATTAGTGTGATCTTCATTAGCATAATAATGAAGATGGAACTGAAGGAAATAAAGAAGTTATATTCTAACAATAATGGAATCACTTTCATGGCAACAAGTCTCAGAACATGCATGTACAGATGTCTTGAAATTTTTTTTAAAAAAAGGAGAACAGCGCTGCTTTTTTTTTTTTTTTTAAACCGTTGTCAAATTCTGACAGCTGCTATGACTTGTTTTATTCTTTAATTCTTTCCCTTTTAATGGAAGGGCATCCTCCATTCATGGCTCCAGCAGTTTCGCCTGCTCTAAATGAGACAGAGAAATGCGAATCTCCCTGGTGGTCGATCTTTTCACAGCTGCGCTGCAATTCCAGTGTGACACCAAATTAGTAATTATAGCTGAGCGGACTGCTTTTTACAAATGACAGTCCTAGCATGCTGCCAGCTAGCAAGCTACTCAGCAGGGAACCCAGGGAAGTAAAAGAAAACATAACTGGACTCACTTGATTTCTGGGGGATTTGACCTGACTCTTTAAAAAGCCCATGTTTTTGAGAGAGTGTGTCCTGGGGATTTACACAAATATGCATTTTGTTCATCGTTCTGTGCTGTTCTTCTCAAAACTCACGTGTGATTTTATTAGGTAAAGTAAAGCCTGTGTAATGGAGCCATAGGGTCACAATAAGAAGATTCCTTTTAACATACAACCTTCTCCCTGGAACCCATTTGAAAGAAAACAGCTGCCCTGCAATTGGCATTTGTATAACTATATTGGCAATAATCATTGTTGACACTTTGATAATGGGCTACAAAAAGCCGCCTTGTCGATTCTTACGCATTGTGAATTGCACTAGCAATTAAGTGACCGTCACCATCTCTGACATTTTACCTATTACTGACTGAAGGTTCGGGAGGGATTAATCATTAATACCCTCACATCTAAAAATGCTTTCCTAAACCAGTTTTCAGCATTTCTTTTGTGGTCTTTAAATTGTAACAAATTATATTTAATTACTACCTCTATCTGATCCTCAGGCTGCAGTTAAGCACAAGGTAGCAAGGATGGCAGGCTCCTGGTAGAAGGTACAAAAAAAGCACAGCAGTGTGTCCTTCTTGAAATCTTTTCTTTTGCTACTCAGTTAAAAAGTACCTTTTATTCCACTGTTGGTAAATAATTAGTTAAAGGGAGATTGTCAAGTGTTTTAGGCCCTCAATTCAGCTAATGCTTTAACTTCCTTCTGTAAAATTCCTTTTCTCCCGAGTTGGAAGCGAAGCATTTCCCTCTGCCAGCCAGTGTTAGGAACGCCTGTCCCACTACCGGAAGTGCAGGGGAAAGTTTCCTGTCAGGGTGGAAGCAGGGCTTGTTTCTCAGACCTTAAATTAAAGGTAGCATCAACAATATCCTCCTCGTGGACAAGAAATGTTTTATAAAAGGAGGATTTGGGGGAAGGGCCCCAGGCAGAGGGTTAGGGAATCTGAGTCCCAGCCCTGGGGAGCACTGCCATTAATGGAAGTTTGGGGGTTGGGCACAGGTCATTTGACTTTATCCTCATTTGTAAAATTATGCTTCAGTGTTTGTGAGAATCTCTTGTTTCAAAGGAAGCTTTCTTAGACCCTCCTTCAGAGATGCAGTTCAGCAGACCTCGCCTGGGGAAGTGCTAGACCTGACGATCACCCAAATCCTGTCTGTTCTAGGTAGAGCTAAAGGTGATTGCTATTACTGACAGAAGCAATGTTCTGAACCACTGTATCAGCATGTGTCCAAGCAAGCTTTAACAACCCTGTATGCAAACCATGAGGGGTATTCTGGGAGTGAAGTTTTATTTTATTTTTTTTAATTTTTTATTTTATTTTATTTTTGAGATAGAGTCTCACTCTGCTGCCTGGGCTAGAGAGTGCTGTGGCATTAGCCTAGCTCACAGCAACCTCAAACTCCTGGGCTCAAGCAATCCTCCTGCTTCAGCCTCCTGAACAGCTGGGGCTACAGGCATGCGCCACCATGCCTGGCTAATTTTTTCTATATATTTTTAGTTGTCCAGCTAATTTGAGCTCAAACGATCCTTCCACCTCAGCCTCCCAGAGTGCTAGGATTATAGGCATGAGCCACCATGCCCGGCCTGGCAATGAAGTTTTAAAGCTTCAATTCATTTGGAATTTTTCCTATCTGGTAAGCATGGCACATGGAAGAGAGAGGATCATGTTTGATGACTCTTGTGAGCATCTTCCAGATTTTTTGCTTGGATGACAGCATTAAAGTCCTCAAGCCTTTTTTGCTTACTGGTATATGGTGATGTATAAACTCTCAATTACCGTCTATTAATTTGTATTTCACTGGAATGAATTCAACTCAGAGTATATCACAAGCACACATAGAGCAGTGCCATTAGAATGGGGATTTTTTTAAGCTCACAACTTTTATTCAGTTGGTCCTAGAAAGAGTTGGGCTAGACAGATGACTTCTATAATTTAGTTTGTGGCCTGACTTTAAGCCAGTCTGCTACAGATGTACATCCTTAAAATAAAATAATGATCTTCATTAGGTTACTATTAAACTAGAAACTGTAGGGCTTGGCAAATTTCTTGAATGTTCAGCCTTTGACATTTCTTAGATTATCACTAGAGACATCCATGCAAAGAATCTTCTGTTCAGATTGGAACAAACCTGTCTCGTAAGTCCTATTCTGTAGGTCTTGCACGCAGCTTAACCGTCAACGTCACGGCTTGTGGAGGAAGACCAAACCGTCGACTTTGACATTGGCGCTTAGGGTTGTGGTCATAAAAGTATGACAGTATTAGAAAAGGAATAAATTTCACTATTTACATATTAACTTGAGAGTTTTAAGAGCAAATAACCAGCAGCTGGGTCTCACCAGCCTTACCAGTTCTAAATTGCAAACTCACAATGGAGCTTACCCAGTTCTGTGCTGCTTAATTACAGCACTGTTTCACAAGTATACGTTGAAGTATATTCTCTTTTGACACTTACACATAGACAAACAGATTCAAAGTGAAAATTATGAAACTTTCACATCTGAATGCTGGTCACAGATGTATACATTCTCATTGTTTTCATTGTGGAAATTAGAAGTTGTTAACCACTTGTCGGATCATTTCCCAAGCCATGAACTCATGTAGACATTCTGCTTATGTTGTTAAAGAAGGTTGTTATATGTACTTGTTGTGAGAAAACACCTGTTATCTTTGCTACTCCTATATGAACTTTGTCCACATTCACTAATTTGCCTTCTCATGTGTCAAATTTGTGGCTTAGATGTTTTGAGAAGCAGAACTGATTTTATTATAAATCTCTAGCATCTCTTATTACTCCAAAACTGATACCATGTATATGATGTTATTCCATCAGATTATGTTTATCCTAGCTCCAGTGTAAGGATTACCCAAAATTCTCTCCCTCACAGAAATACTTCTGGAGTATATTTTCAGTGCCATAGACTGATTTTTATGAAATTTTTTGGCAAGCATAGTGAAAGAGGTTTTATGCTCTTTTGTAAGTTTATTTTCATTTAGGTGAGCTTGGCATAAGTAAATCAGGAACATAAGCAGTCCCCAACATAAAACAATAATTAGTACGTATTTTTTATGTTGAGCATTCAGCTCTGAGTGTCACGGTAATGGCCCATCAAAGGGACACCCAACAGCAAACTTTGACATCCAAGCTTACAAGTAGACTTTTTTAAAAAATGGGTTGCCAAATGAGCACATCGAACAAAAATTCATTTCATTCTGAAATGCAAGTCCTTTAATCACAGAGTACTCCGATATGTATTATCCTTTGCATTGAAACCTTCTGGTGCCAAAATCCTGTTTGCATTAAAGACTTAAGTGTGACCGAGTGCATTTCATCTTTCCAGTAAGGTTTCCATCCAGACTAAAATAAAAACTTGGCTCTGTAGTCTATAGATTTTGGCTCTTTGCATTTTAAGTACATGTAGTTTATATTTCCGGTTGTTAATGGCAATTTACAATACACTTGGCTCTTTTTGTATAATATGTAGAATGAGAAAATATCCAGTGTTATTTTAGTTTGAATTCTGTGTTTAAAATTATATTTCCAACTGTGAATACAGATTTAAAAATTTTCGTGGTTTTTTTTTTTAAAAATGTTTTTTGTCATCTAAAAGATAGATTTTTTAAAATCTTACTAAAACAAAATTTCGCTCAAATTTCTGGCTTTGCTAAACCTTAAAATATCCAATATTGCCAAATATATATACAATATATGTACTATACACACACACACACACAAATGGGTCAACTCTCAACTTGAACCAAATAAAAAATTTAACTCTTTTTGGTATTTATGTTTTGGTTTTGGTTTTGTTTTCTGAGATATTGTGGAAATTCTTAGTAATTGGAATTTTTATGTATAAAAGTGTTAGGCAATAAGTACCTTTACGTTAAGCAGAAATTTTTAGGCCTTGGTTTTGATCTCCATTTTACCAGTTCCGCTGGGAAGCAAGCACAGCCTCGTGTCTCTGCCCCCGTGGAAGTCAGTAGCGTCTGCCTGGCTCATCTCCACGCCACGGGGCTGCTGAGCCAGGCGTGGATGGAGGCAGAGCTTCATTTCTAAAATGAGAACTCTAAACTTGGTAGCTGTTCTGAGTACTTTTTTTTTTTTTCCTTTTTTAATCACAAACACCTGGCCAAATCAGTCCTTAGAGATCATTTATATCTTTTATGGAACCCTAGGGAATACATAATTATATTCAGAGGCTTTTATACATTTAAAAAGTTTTCCACATGCTTGTTATCTTCAGGTTCTGACATAATTTGTGCAAAAACGTTCATAAAACGGGGGGCGGGAATGTTTATAATAAAACAATTTTCTTTTTACAGCTCATAGCAAGTAAAATGTTCCCAGTGAGTTCACTACTCCTTAGGAATGAGTTCACTACTTACTCCCTGGTATTTTGGTTACATTTTCTGGCTACTAAGATTTCAATTAGTGGATTTTTGCTTTAGATCAACAAAATAGCATTCAGTAAATTACCCACTATTATAACATGCTTACTGAGAAAAAACCAACCCATAGAAAATTAAGGTAAGACAAAAGTCAGCAATTTTTACCTTTTGCTATATATATAAACCATTAATTTTTATTCCCTGTATTTCATAAATATCATAAATTTCAGATACTTTATAACTCTAAGAATTTAACTTACCCAATTTTTATTATCATACAGCAATGTTTTACTATCATTTGGGTTTCAGTAAAAAAGATTTTAAGTGAGGTTTTCTTACTAGGAATAGCTTTGGCAGGTGATCGCAGAGATTTTTCTAGCAAGGAGAATTCACAATTGAGGTTTGGAGAGCAGGGTATGGAACTAGAGACTTAGGGAAGGAGGGAAGAGTTGTCTTAGGTGCATGCCGTGTGATGTATCCTATGTTCCCCAGGCATCTTGTGCAATAAAATGAAATAATAACCTTGCACTTGTATATGCTAGGTTTATGTGCAGTAATGAAAAGTGTCTTCAAAATGTGAGGGCAATGTGTAGAAAATTCATGAGATATTTGTGACTAGTGGATAAAACCTGAAAACAAAGGAAATTTTGAACATGGTTTAGATTATTGATATCCTAAATTTAAAGAGCCTATTTAAAAAAAAAATTAGGGAGGAAGGAAAAAAGGAAACAAATGTATAGCAAGTTATTATTGCCAACACTATGTGCTTCGTGTCATTTAATTCACACACTAACCCTATTTTCATAGGTACAGTATTGTTAATTTCCCATTAGATAAGGAAACTGAAATTTCGGCAGATTAAGCAGCTGGTCTAGAACGTCACAGCAAAGTATAATAAATGTTAAATATTTCAATATATTTTTTAAAATAAAAATACCACTGTGGATTTATCAGTGATGAACTTTTTCTAGATCCATAAGCCATACTTGAGAACATGACACAGAAACAATAACGACATCTGTATAGGATGCGCCATGTGGCAGGCACTGGTTTAAGCCTTTTTACACATAAGAGCTCATGTAATCCTCACAACCCCATGTTTGCTAATCCCCATTTAAAGAAGGAAAACCAAGTCACAGAGAGGTTTAGTAACTTGCCCAAAGTCACACAGTGGATAATTAGAGGAGATACAACCCAGGCAGCCTGAGATCCGGGCATGCTTCAGTCTGTCTCCTACTCTGAACCAACCTGGGGCCAGGTGGGCGTCACCCAGCACAGCATTGTGAGGTGCTCACCCTGCTTATTTTATCCAAACGGGTTAGCTAGGTTGCAGGGACACAGTGTCACTCTACTGATGCCTTTGGCAGCCTCTGTGCATTCACACGTCACATTAACGGAGATGAATGCCATCCGGAGTCTCACCCACAGCACAGCAGAATTGCCCCATGCGAGAGAGACAGCAGTCTTGCTTGTGCTGGCCCGGGGCTGAACTGGGCTGTATGTATGTCCTCAGGAGCCTCAGCTGGCCGGGGCCTTGGAGCAGGAGTCCCACCGTGGAGGGTGGGAGGAGGAAGAGAAGGACCCTCCCATGTCCTGCCGCCTCCTAGCAAGAACAACGTATTATATAGCAATTGCCCCGCTGTGCTAGGAGGCTCCAATATCCACAAAACTGGCCAGGAGAACTGAATTCAGAGCAAATAAATGAAGACTCAGCCTGCTACCACTTCAGAAATGTTGCTGACCACAGGCTGGAAGCAGACCTCAGAGAGTTTACAGTTGAGAAGCGTTTCTGAGCTGCCTTTAGTTAGCCCTGGGGGTTTCCTCCGCCCTCTGGCTGTTTCTATGCTGAACTAGAAAGGATATTAAAGACACCCATTAAAGAACCAGACCCAAGGACTGTGAGCTTGGGAAACCCTACGTGCAAATAATCCAGTGTTTAAAAGCAGAGGGGTGGAGTCAGCTACCACATTACGATGTCACTGCCCACAGTCTGTGCTGCTCCGCAGACGTCACCTTTGTGGGCAGTTTTGCACCAAGAGAGTTTATTAAGTTCCACTAATTGATAGTATAATAGTTTTCCTCATTTAAAAAAACAATGGTGTGTTTCTAATATAAACACTGCCCATTATCAGAGGGATATATTGAAATTTCTTTTAAAAAGCTACACAATAAAATTTTCTTGAGGGTGAATCATTGTCAGGTGACTTAATCTTTGTCATTTAATTCTTAGTAAAAAGAGCAAAATTTTATTTTTAAAGAAAATATTTTGTGTACAGTCTCTCAACCTATTCTACCAGTTTTAAATCTGTACAGTGTATTAAATGATCACAGCAATGATGATGGTGGTGGTGGTGATGGTGATAACAAGTACCACTTTTTTGTTGTTGTTTTTTGGGTTTTTTTGAGACAGAGTCTCGTTCTGTTGCCCAGGCTGGAGTGCAGTGGCATCACAGCTCACTGCAGCCTCCAACTTCTGGGCTCAAGCAATCCTCCTGCCTCAGCCTCCTGAGTAGCTGGGACTACAGGTGCCCACCACCATGCCCAGCTAATTTTTGTATTTTTTGTAGAAACAGGGTCTCACTATTGCCCAGGCTGGTCTTGAACTCAAGTGATCCTCCCACCTCAGGCCTCCCAAAGTGCTAGGATGACAGCACCTTGCCATCATGCCCAGCATCACTATTTGTGTCACAGGGTTTCTGGTTGAATTCTCAGCACAACTCCACCTTAGCAGAATGATGAAGGTTCCCATCTCAGCTCATCACTTACGTAGTTAAATTGCATAATCTGATTCCTTATCTGTAAAGTGTAAGAATAATAGTTAAGGTTGTTTCAAAGAGGAGGTGGGTTGCCTAATGCCAATAAAATTATGCACAGAAAGTGCTAAGCACAGTACTAAGGCTGCTATAAGGTGGTTGTGGTGGCTTTTCCCTCTTTTACATGCAAGGAAACTGCCTGGGGAGGGCCGGGAACCTGCCCTCTGCTCCCTGGCAAGTAAGGGGTGGAACTAGGATTGCAACTTCCAGATTCGTGAGTGTAAAACCCTGCTGCGCCCTGGCGCTGTGTCTCACAGCAAACATTTGGGAGGTGGGTGTTTGCAGACCAGTGTTGGATTCCGCGCTAGCAGCTGCCCTGCTAAGGAGCCGCCTTCGCCTCTTGCCCTTTCAATAAGCCCTTAAGTCTTTTAACCAATCTAGGTGCCCTTTTTTGAACTCGATCCAATCTAAATACGTCCCTAGTGCCTGTGAAATTCATGAGTGAGCTTAGTCACATAGTACAGGGTGTCCAGAGTTTTATGAGGTAGAATTCTGCTTTCCCTGTCCAATGAGGTCATTCTGCAGGGCAAGCCTGCAGCGGCATTCGTCTTCATTAACGTGACTCGTGTTACAAAGACATACTAACGTGTAACTTACCGCCTCGGCTGTGGTCTGTCAGCTCTGACTTCACACAGAACCAAAAAAAGCCCTCTCCCCTTCTTTTCTTACACATATAAAATGAGTTGTGGAATTGAGGCAGATGTCTTAATCCTTAACACCCCTACCCACACACACCCCCATTCCTAACACACAGTTACACACAAGGTGTCTGCTTGGAGAATTCTGTCTTTGTTTTGTTTGTAGGTCTGGCTTCGACCCCTTCTTCTAGGGCACTCCCAATTCGATATTTTGAGCAGTGTTTAGCTTCCCACTGCCCTCTGAGTTGGTTTTGTTAAACTTCAGAACTTTGCATTTCATTCACTCTGAAACGTCGTTATGTTTACAGTTCTAATAGAAGAAGAGAAACCCCAATTGTCTGGTGTAACTGACTCAAACATTTAACATCCATGTGCTGTCTTCACATTCAGTGTTTTGTGGGTTTTTTTTTTACGTTATGGTATTTTTAAATTACTAATGACAGATTTAGGGGTTAGTCTAGCAGACCCATCCTGAATTTTTGTAAAGAATGTCATTGCATTTTCATTTCCTGAAGTCTCCGCGACTCAGCATAAAAGTGTTAGAAGTTAGTTCAGTCTCCCCCCCAGAATCGTATTTATCTGTGCATGTTACATACTCATGCTGCCTTATTTTCTACCTACTTGCTTTCCTATCTTTCTCTCATACAAGATTACAAACTCCTTTAGAGTAGAAATTTTGACTATTCATTATTTGCATCCCTGTACATGACAGTCATTCAGTAACTGCCTGTTGAATTGAGTTTCTGGATTTCTGAGCTTTGCTGTGCCTGCTTTGTAAAGATGATAATTATTTTGGCAGTAGTTAGATCTAATTCAAGATGCAAAACTGTTCAAATGTTCTCTTTTCAAATTTAAACAAAATTAGTAGCCTTAGCTACTAATTTAGAAATGCATAACGTACACACATGTGTGTGTAGATGGATGTGACTGTGTCTACATGCATGTGCATATTTTATAAAATGAGAGAGGAAAGTGCACCATTCAGACATTTGAAATGGTTCGGTAGACGTGCTCCAGGAGTTTTCTTTTTATTGCTCTGAATAAAGAGGAGAGTGCAACAGTATGGGGGCCAGGAAGGTATATTGTTTCCTTGGATTATTTTTTCATTTGGTTCACGCTTATGGAAAAGAGGACCGTTCAGGATTCCCTAATATACAAAGAAAGGTAGTGTATTACGCTGGATCCCTTTCAACTGAAAGAAATAAGCTATGGTTAGCTGAAGGGGGGAGGGTCAACTGGTTTTGAGCTCTCCCAGAAAGCAGGTTGCATGAAGTTAAATAGAATAATCCACATTATTTTAAAATGATATGCCTATATTATCCTGTATGTTGCAACAAAAGCAAAATTTTTTTTCTGCGTATAACCCATGTTTTGATAGTCGCTGGTTACTTTGTGTTGGTTGGCACCAGTGCAGTTATTTGCTAGCTCACCCTCTTGCTATTTGTAAAGGGTAGAACTTCTCATCTTAATATGTATAACATTAAGGAGAAGACTTCTTTTTTCCTTGCACATTGTCCAGATGAGGAGAATTTTCCTTTTTGGTGGAGTGGTGGGATAGGAAGGTTTGGAAGGTCAGATGGCTCACCTCTGGGTACATGTTCTCCTTGACTCAGAAAGTCGATATGATTATGGACAAGGCTTTTGTGAGACAAGATAACATGTTATTTTTAACATGAACCCAGCAAAGGCTATACCCAAAAGTAGAGGGAGGGATGGATGGATGGATTTGGGTTGTACCAGTAAGAAAATTGAGGGTTCCTGACAAAGTATTCTAAGAATACAAATTCTATACTTAGAAAACTTCTTGTAAGAAAGTGAATCTAAGAAAGCAGTCAGGTTCAGTCCTATGAAAGACATGGAATGTGCTATAAAAAAAGCCTAACGTGGGGTTTGTCTAACCCTCCATTCCTTGTGGGAAGGCTTCCAAGAGGGCCTAGCTCACTGGTGCCCCCTTGTGGTACTCAGGTCGCCTCCCATCTGATTGCCTTGGGCGAGACCCCTTGCAGTGTTGGAAGGGGTGTGTGTTTTTTAGATTTTGCTCAAGCTTCTTTCTCATCCTTTTTCTTGTTTGTTTTAGGCCAAAGAACTGCCAACTTTAAAGGATAATGACTTCATTAATAAGGGCCAAAAGATTTATATTGATGATAACAACAAAAAAGTGTTCTTGGAAAAGCTGAAAAAGGATGTTGAGGTAAGAACAATCAATATAAAGGGAAACTCCATTGTACAAATGTCAACAGGGTTTTTAAACCATCTATTTAAATCTGCAACCAAAACAAATACATATATATAAATATGTACATCTATGGATTAGAACCTATGTTATCAAAACCAGATGTAAACAGGTGCACCTCATAGTTACATGATCTGGCTTAAAGAAGACACGTGCCAGTTCAGCAGCCCTCTGTTTAGGTGACAAACACGGGAAAGCACCTGCTGTGTATCCCCCCCGCAGGTCCCTGGGTTGTTTGTTGGTGGGACAGCCCAGGACGACTGGCCTGCCCCCGGCAGCCAGAGTTGGGGAGGAGCCCGGCGAGTCCCAGGCTGTCAGATGGCAGAGCACGTCAGAAACAAACGTTCAGTAACTGTTAGAGCGTTGGCATTTTTCCTTCTAAACCACATCTCAGTGTCAATAAACTCGGCCTCGGTGGCTCAAAGCTTTAATATTTCCCCCAGCCGCTGCGAAGATGTCGTGAGGCCCCGCGAGCGAGGCACTCGCACATCCCGGGACCAGCACACTAAGGTCATGGGGAGGGAGGTGAGAACTAAGATGCTGTGTTCCACTGGGCTCTTAGTCTCTACCGAAGGCGTTTTCTTTGTAAACGCTATTTTGTTTAAAGTATACCTTTTCCTATCATTGTGTTCATTAGAAAGGCACGGCCAATTTCCCATCAGATTTCCTCATTTAATTCTTTTAGAAATAAAATTAGGAAAAATGGTTATTTTGAGGGGGGAATTTGTTGAGTTACAAGATGATATAGAGGAATTCTAATTTAGGCAATTTCTAAACTATGTTTTTCTTAGCTATTACTTTCATTCATGTCTGTATGCTTTTATTTTATTTATTTTATTTTATTTTTTTTTTGAGACAGAGTCTTGTTCTGTTGTCCGAGCTAGGCTAGAGTGCAGTGGCGTCATCACAGCTCAAGCTCCTTGGCTTAAGCTATCCTCCTGCCTCAGCCTCCTAAGGAGCTGGGACTATAGGCGCATGCCACCACGCCTGGCTAATTTTCTATTTTTAGTTGAGATGGGGTCTTGAACTCCTGAGCTCAAGCAAAACTCCTGCCTCAGCCTCCCAGAGGATTACAGGTGTGAGCCACCATATCTGGCCTGTATACTTTTTTTAAAACTTTGAAATACTGTTCGCCACATACCAATACAGATCTGCTACTTAGAGACAGGTTTTGTGCAAAGATTTCCTTTTTCATATCGTTAAACAAGAAAAAATTAAAATGACTAGAGCCAAAGAATGAATGTCATGCATTTGATTATATTCCCCATGAAGGCAGAAGCAGTATTATAATTTCCTTTTTAATCTTCTGATAGCCGTTTATGTTACAAGACAGATTGACCAAGTTAGTTCCTACTTTTAGATCATAAATTATTTTAATAAAATATTTTACATTTTAACATTCATGGTATACATGCTTGGATTAGGACCTAAATATTGTTTATTTGTGAAGGGTACAAGTGTCTACTTTAAATAAACAAACGTAGATACAAGTGTTTGCTTTTATCATGTAACATTTTTCTCCTTTAAGGAACCTTAAGTTTTCCTCAGTTGTCCATGGTTATTATTAAAATGTATATTAGTTAAGCATTTCCTCCTTACTTTGGATCAATTTGATCTAACTGATAAGTATCCTAGGTAAACATCCTCTTTTTTGTATTTTTATTGCTTAATCCAGCAAATCTTTGATACTGAGAATAATATTGTTTTATTAACAGCAATTATGGTACGTAACCCTTAGGGTTATGTGTAACCTGCCAAAAAATTGTTTTGTTTTTCTGTTGGCTGTACATCACTATGATATTTAAACTCCAGAAATAATGTAACTCAAGCAGTTCAAATTCACAGTTGAATTACCTAAGAATCCTCTTAGCCTTTTGTTGTCTCTAATAATGCCGTTGATTAGAGGATTCGATAGTCTAATCCCATACATGGCTTTAGCACTTAGCTGTTTTGTTGAAATGGAAGCAAGGCATAAAGCATTCTTTCATTTAAAAATATTCTCAATGGCTGATAACAGTGTCTTTAGTTTTGAAATTCATGCAGAAGCATCATTAAATTTTTAAGCAGGTAATTATGGTGAAGTAGCTTGACATCTGATCTTGATAATGAGGCTAGAGTTTAATCTAGTTTTCTTTTTTCACCAGTTCCTGGCCTGGAACTGGCCTGTTAAGAGTTTGACTGCAGTTTTTTCATTGTTGTTATTGTTTTTTTCTTTAATGCTTAAAGTAGAAGATCTGAGTTTCTTACAGCTCAATACATTTTTTTGTTGTTGTTAGGGAAAGAAAAAAGAATTTTCATTTGATATTCCACTTCCTTTTTTCCTATAATTGAAATCCTGTTCTATTCATATGCCATGCTGGGTACTTTAGTCGAGATAGCTTTGCATATAACTAGACGTATGTGTGTCTTTTTCTGGAAAAAAAAAGTGCTCTTTGGAGACAGAAAGGCACTTTTGCTCCTGCCCAGCTTGTCGTCAACTCCAGTCTCTCCTCTCACTCACACTGAGATCCCAGGGTCACACAGTGCAAAGCTGTGCTCTCCCTGGGTGTCCAGGAGCGCCCCTGCCACAGGGCGCCTTGACCGTCTCAGGGTTATAGTCCCCCAACCATGGAAATGCATGCGAGGGGACAGGGCGGTGGGAGAACTGAGGCGGGTGGCACCTAACCTTAAGGCCTTCCCTTGCAGCCATATCTCTCGTCATTCTCAAGACAACTCCTTGAGAGTGGAACTGTTACTATCCCAGTTTGAAGAAACTGAGCCCAGAGACGCTATGTAATTTGCTCAAAGGCACACAGCTTCCAGATGAGGGTTTGAGGCTTTAAGAAGCAACACTTCTAACTACTCTGACATAAAATGCAAGTTAAATATGTTTGTGAGAGAACACAGTTGGGACTGTTTTCTGATAAATGCATCAAAGGAAGATGGTTATAATTTTTAACAAGTGGCAAAATATAACCATTAAAACAGAGCTGGCCGGGCGCGGTGGCTCATGCCTGTAATCCTCTGGGAGGCCGAGGCAGGAGGATCACTCAAGGTCAGGAATTCGAAACCAGCCTGAGCAAGAGCAAGACCCCGTCTCTACTAAAAATAGAAAGAAATTAATTGGCCAAAAATATATAGAAAAAATTAGCCGGGCATGGTGGCACATGCCTATAGTCCCAGCTACTCGGGAAGCTGAGGCAGAAGGATCGCTTGAGCCCAGGAGTTTGAGGTTGCTGTGAGCTAGGCTGACACCACGGCACTCTAGCCCGGACAACAAAGTGAGACACTGTCTCAAAAAAACAAAAAGTAAAAAAAATAAGCAGGGCTGATTGGAATTTTAATCCTACTTCACAGATATGTTGGGAAGAGGTAATTCAGTAGAACAATAGGTTAGTAAAGTTAGCAAATAAAGTTAATTTAAACCCGTTGTGAAGGCTAGCTTATTAATTGCTCCCTTGCCACATAGTTTTCGGAGGAATTTATGACCAGACTCGTAGAGATCTTGAGGAAGATGCTAGCTCAAAGAATTGTCACAATGAGGAATTAATTATTAAGGAATTAGATGAGACGGGATATTCTGTGGAAGGGGTCTGGTGGGTATTCATTGAGAAGTTGGAAAAGAAAAAAAGCAGAGGACCTAAAGATTTAAAAATCTTCACGCTTTGAAATCTTGTGTACTTAAAAAATAAACATTTGAGCTTAAAGGGATGAGCCATAGAAAGCAAACACATGCTGGGTTCCTACCGTTGGCTAAAAACCCTCCTTCCTCCTCTGGTCTTCCCTCTACACGTGGAAACTTCCAGTCCACAGCAGTGATGGACGGTGGTGATACCCAACAAGAATTTTCTCTAACAAAATCTTCAGATTTATTGCCACACTTCAATCCACTCTGCCTCAGAAGAGATTTAAAATAGAGTGTGTGAAGATTAGAGCTAGTGAGTCAACAGGCTTCTCCGCAGGCTTCTGTCTCTCTTTGGCTGACCAACTCAAACCCAAAGGCCTTTGACCATAATCAGAACAACACTGACAGTTATAACACCACCTTCCACTGCCGTGTGCAAGGCACTATGTTCTTTGCCTCGACCCTTTCACCCCTGTGTGAGGAGAATGGTGTTGTCCCATTTTATAGGTAGAATGACTGAGGCTCGGAGAGATGAACCCATCCAGGCACAGAGCTAGTGAATGAGACAAATGAGACTTAATCTCCCCTCTGACTCCTGTACTGTTTCTTAACATTATCTGATACTTTAAAGAAGAAATAGGTCAACTTTGTCAGCAAAACCTCTACTCTTTTTTTAAAGTTCCTGATTTAATACTGTTTTCTTTGCATTAATAATGTGACATAGTCAAAGGGAAATTTCCTACTGGAATAGCATTTTAGAATCAATGGGTCATAATGTAATATTTAATTTAAAAAATCTTTTAACTAGTTATAAAACTTAAAACATTCTTAAAATGAAGAGAAACTTGTAGCTAATCTTGGCCCTTAGAACAGAGGCAAGGGATTTCTGGAATTTTGTTTGATCTTTAATATTTTTTTTTAACGTGAAACCTATACTCTGTGCTGTCCTTGGTCTTTTTCATTTCTACCTCAGTGTCGTAGATTTGAAAACATGGATAATCCCCCCTGGGACTGCAGGTGGTTTCCTCGATCTTCCTGGGTACATCAGAACAGCTTCTCACCTAGGGTTGCATTTTCCATTTCACTGGTGGGTTGGTAGGTCACACTAGCTAGGAGCTGACCACACCTTTACTTCCTCCTTACCGGAAGGCCAGCCCAAGCAGCGGTCTGACTGCAGGCCTGAGGCCCGGGGTTGGGGGCAGACTGGGGCTGGAGACTCATCACCCTGGGGAGTGCAACTGGCCACCCCCAGTCGGCTCCCTTTCCTTGTCTGACCTTTGGCAAGTTAATCACAGGCAGCCCCTGACTTTTGTAAATAAAGCAAACTTGAAAGTGTATTTGAAGGTCAAAACCATCTGAAGGTCAAACTGTGGACCTCCCTCCCTGTTAAAGATTCTGTCCCAAAGGAGAGCACAGATACATTGTAAATGGGCTCATTGTGCTTCCTTCCCATAAGCGATGCCTCTTGCAGTCTCAAACAGAGGTTTTCTGTTCTTTGTTTTTTATTCTTTGGAGTATTTGAGAGAAGTTACTCAAATGCTCCAGCAAAATGAACGCTCAGCTGAGCCAGGTGTCACTGAGGAGTGACAGTACCATAAATGCCCAGGCTCGGGGATGTGCTGCCCTGAGCAGGTGCTGAGACCCGAGGGTCCAGGAAGAGGTACCTGGGCACAAGTGAGACATCCAGGAAGGGGGCGCAGCAGGTTTCAAGTCGGTGGAGAGGTGGATGGGGCCAAGCTATCCTGGCCTCCTGGGCCAGGTAAGAATTTCATTTCTGCCCTGTGAGAAATGCGGCACCTCTGAAAACCTCGAGCAGGGCGTGACATGATCTAATTTGCATTTTGAAAACATCTTCCCTTTCCAGAAGATTGGAGGGGGAGGTTCCAGTCTTTGTGTCTTCACAGGAACCTTCCAGGTACCCATAGGGAGTGGGGACAGGTGAGAGGTGGCCCTTCCCTGCCACTGCTCAAGCTGAGCAGGGACCCTCCTGGCTCTATCCCCACCTGCCCACCACCCCCAGCTCATGGACTCTTCCACCTGGCAACCTGGGTCTCCTGCAGTACTGGACCCCTGACCCCCGAGAGGCTCACAGGAGTGGCAGTGGAGGCCAGGGAGGCCCTAGACCCAGGGAGCAGGGCCAAGCCCCGGGCTGAGTGTGGGAGGAGGGCAGTGGAGGAGACAAGAGAGTCCCTCATCCAGTTCTCCAGGGGACCAGCAGCTTTGGAACAACAGGTGGGGCCATCAGGAACCAGCCACACCTCCTGAGGGCCGGAAGTTCTGACAGTACTAATGCAGTACTTTCCAAACACGCTCCCAGACCCTGGGCCCCCAGGGTGTTCTGGAAGAGGGAGCCGGTTCCATGAGCAGAGCCGTGCAAGGTGTGCTACTAGCCATGTACCCCTCTGGAGACCCGGAGAGCTTAGTGACATGAGGGGGCCGCCTCTTCAAAAGCCCATGGATTTTAAGATATTTGGGAAAAGTTGCTTTAATGTAGCCTCCAGAGGTAGAGTGATACAGTGCAAAGAACACAGACTTTGAACACGACCCTGAACTCACTCCTCCTTAGCTTTAACCCTTGTGTTCTCTTTTGCCTTCTGAGCCTGTTTCTGCTCACGTGGAGACCCTGAAGGCAGGCAGCCTTGAGCCTGGTCCGCTGCCTCTGCACCCCATGGTGCTCAGTTCTCTCCCACCCGCACGGGCCCACTTAAAGCAGGGCAGGTACCAGAGATCCAGCGTCCTGGCTGGGTGACAGGACTGTGTCGGTACAGGGTTCAACAAGCCTTTGCTGTAATGTGCTCTCAAATGGCCATGGCACTGGGCTTCTCTGCCAGCTCAGCTGGGGAAGGCGCCCCCACAAACACATCCCTGGCCACGTGCACCCTGAAGTCCAGCCGCTGCCACGATTCTAGGGGAGGATGAGTGGTCTTTGACCACTAGAAAGGAAGTCTGACTGAGGGAGGTAGAAATGGAAAGTTGGTTCTCGTGATTCTGCAGTGGGGGAGTTTGGGGAAAGGCCTCCTCAGGAAGGAACAGCAGCTTCCTCTCTCTCTGGGGCCCAGAACACCGAATCGGAGCTTGGTGGTGAGCAGGACCTCCGCACTGTTTAGACGAGGGGCTTGCCTAGATCTATTTTTAAATAAACAGGTTTCTCCCACCTTGCTCGAATATCTGAATGAGATTTGTATCATTTCTTTTTTCTGAGCTCAAAATAAATGGGGAAGTTTGAGCTGGCCCTGGGGCATTCGTGGCAGGAAGGCAGCGGATGGGAGCCGGGGAAGGGATGACAGGCAGAGCAGGTGGGGGGCTGATGGCCGATTGAAGGCCTCAGGGAACAGCTGGAGAGAACACCCAAGCAGGCCTGTGGCCAGAGGTCCTTTCCTTGTCTGCAAAAGAAGGTGGCTTCTCTTTCATCTCTGAGGCAGGGCTGCTTCCCAGCAGGTTCAGGAGAAAGAAATGGCTCTGCAGGTCTTGGCACATTGATTTCATTTCATTTTTAGCCAAAACTTCAAGACCTATAATTTCATCTGCTTGCCCCTTATGTGAGCCAGTTCACTCCCTAAACTCTATCAGAGTAGCCCAGAGGCCGGTCAGGTGCTTTGCATCATCGAGCATGGGTGGCACCAAATTCTCCAAGAGTCCCGAGGATCCAGTAAGAGGTACCTGGGCCACACACCTTCTTGGACCCCAGCCGAGGGTCAGGGCAGGATGGACTCCTTTGCAGAACCAGCCAGCTGGAGGGTCAGGGAGCCGCAGCTCCAGCCAGCAGATGGGCTGCCGGGGTTTGCACTCAGTAATACCATCCACATTTTAATGGCTCAGTTAGAAAATTGTGCTAAAAGTCACATATTTGGATTCATCTACTTAAAAATAAGGAAAGAAAAAAAACACGATCAGAAAAGTCAAAAAAGGAACCTGACGGATAGGAGCAGGAGCCAGGCGCTCAGAGCTAGGTCTTGCCCCATGTTACATTCTAGTGGTGGCTGGACCAGGGGAGGAGGGGAGGACAGGGGTCCTGGAAGTGCGGTGCCTTGTGGAAAGCAAAGCCCCTTCAGCGTCTTGCGACCCCTACTTGCATCGGGAGGACACCAGACCAGGACAGGGCCATACTCCTCACCAGGGCTTCCTCACAATGCCTTTACTGGATCATTGGGACCTTTGGCCCTTTACTTATTTGTGACAGATGACATAATGATCTCTGAGGGGTGTACAGAATGTCAAAATGCTTTCCCAAACCATTCTGAAAGGTTCTGCTGGGTGCTACATGGGAGGTCCCCGATTTCCCCATTAGCCAGTCTGAATTGTTGGGAGATTCCCGCTCTTCTCTTTCTCCTAATCTCATTCTTGCCAGACATGTCCCCTGCTCTTTGGTGTAATCCAACCTCCCTGTGATAGATTCACGCCTCTCAGCACCCAGCTCGGCACAGGGGGGGGCCAGTGGTGGGGATAATACGAACTCTGAGCCAGCCTGAAGTGTGATACTGCATTTGCAGCCAGAGAAACGCCTTGGGGTGCGAGAGCATCGTGACCGAGAGCTCCTCTGGCCGGGCTGGCCATCCTCACAGCCGTCCCCTCTGTGTGCCGTCCTGGGCTGTGTTCTCTAAATCTCAGCTTTGTGGTTTAAGGTGTGACTGACCCTGTCACCTCCCTGCCTCCAGTTTCTTGCCCAGCTAAAGCTCATGGACTACAGCCTGCTGGTGGGGATCCACGACGTGGAGCGAGCTGAACAGGAGGAGGTGGAGTGCGAGGAGAACGAGGGGGAGGAGGAGGGGGAGAGCGACGGCACCCACCCGGTCGGGACCCCTCCCGACAGCCCCGGGAACACGCTGAACAGCTCGCCGCCCTTGGCTCCCGGGGAGTTCGACCCAAACATCGACGTCTACGGAATTAAGTGCCATGAAAGTAAGCTCAGTTACTGTGGATGCTGCTTTTTGCACGTGAAGTGGTTTGATTTTTGCCTTGTTCTCTACCAGTAATCTTAACACTGGTTCCAAGTGCGCTGCCCTGTAAGACTCACTCTCCAGAGTCCAAATGAGTGGATCTGGGAACAAGAATATGTTAATTGTAATCGATCTCGGGTGCTGAAACGTAATGTGATCAGGTCCTTGAATTTTGTGATAGAGGGAATAGAGGGAAACCCTGGCTACTTTATATGTACAACACCCACCACATCCATATACACACACTTATGTAGGTAACATATGTAAGAAATGTTTGCCAGTATAATTTTTTCCTGGTTCCAGATATTTGCAGGAATATCGTAGTCTACCTTAGCTACATATCTATTAAAAAAACCAAAATATATTAGTGATATAAAAGCAACCTCTTTTTTTTTGAGTAATAAAAAGTGTTGCTCATCAGTATTTTAAAAATTTAAAAAAAATCTCAGATGGCATATTAACCCAGGAGTTTGAGTTGTATATTTTGTTTCGATTTTGCTCACCAAAATTATTTCTTCAACACAGAAAATTAGATACACTCAAATGTATTTTTCTTACTGTTCATAACTGAAACAGCAGCATATTTTTGGAAATGTAGAGAAAATAGATACTGGAGGGGATATATGCCTTTATCCAGTTCTAATGCTATATCCAGTGAGAATTATGAACAGTACATCAAATGGTAGAAAAGGATTAATAAGCCTAATTAGTTCTACTTGTTTTATATTTTAAAATGGCATTTTTCTTTACACCAAAGCTATATATAATCATTAAAGGAATTGCAGACTAACAAAAAATAAAAATAAAACACTCAATCCTACCCTTAGACCTCCACTGTTAATATCCTGAGGTTATATTTATGCAGTTTGAGGGGGGGTGTTTTTGTTTTTGCTTTTTCAATTGGAAGAGGATTGGGTACAGGGAGGCAAGCTGTCCATGTGATCAGCTGCGCAGTGGTGTGGGGTTTATGTCCATCCTCATCCCACTGATTCCCTCCCGCTCCAGCCTCCCTTCTCCTTCCCTCGGCAGCTCGTGCTGTCCCCAGTGTTGGCATTTGTCCCATGATCACTGCTCTCATCTCTTTGCAGACTCTCCCAGGAAGGAGGTGTACTTCATGGCCATTATCGACATCCTTACTCATTATGATGCAAAAAAGAAAGCTGCCCATGCTGCAAAAACTGTTAAACATGGCGTGAGTATCTCCATTTTGTCTCCTCCTCCTCCCGGTCCTGGAAGTTGTCTGTATTGCAGGGACCACCCCTTTCTACTGCCAGGCTCCTTTCTACTGAGCTGTTAAAGTCCTCTGGTGATGCTTGTTCCCTGCGGGGGGCATGTTCTTAGTGCAGGACTCAGAGCCTGCAAATGCCAAATGCTCATCTCTGCTCTTACCCAGACTCTCTGTGGCTTCTGGTGCATCTCTTTTCACACCCTAGGGATTCTTTCTATTTTATTTTTTTTTTTAGAGACACGGTCACCCAGGCTAGAGTGCAGTGGTGCAATCACAGCACACTGCAACCTCAAACTCTTAGGCTGAAGCAATCCTCCTCCCTCAGCCTCCCGAGTAGCTGCAACTACAGATGCGTGCCACCACACCTGGCGAATTTTCCTATTTTTTATAGAGAAAGGATCTCCCTGTGTTGTCCAGACTGGTCTCGAACTCCTGGCCTCAAGCAATCCTCCCTCCTCTGCCTCCCAAAATCCTGGGATCACAGGCATGAGCCACCGCACCTGGCCGTACACTGTGGATATTCGTAACCACATGCATCACTAGATTATACAAATTCTCTTTTGTTTGAAAAAACGTTCCAGAGATAAAAGTGAAGATAGTTAAATGTTTTAATATGAAATATTCAGAACTGAATGAAGCACAGTGCTCTGCTTAAGACACTTCCAAAATATACCGGATTATAGGTCTTTTCTTGGAGCGAGTTATATTTTTTCCTACAACAGAAGTCTTTTGAGTGAAGATTAAGGTTTCATAATATCAAGTCCTCACCTCTACTGGCTTGCTCAGTCATAACTGCTCCAGGCATATGTTAACTTGGTGAACCCCCATGACAAGCCTGGGAGGGAGATGCTAGGGTGCCCCCTTTTGTTGAAGAAACTGAGGAGGACAGCTTCAGGAGTGACTGCCCAGGGCCCCACACCTAGGAGGGCGTAGAGAAGGGATTCCCCCTCGGGCCCCAGCCCGCCTCCTGTTCTGCCAGCGAACCCCTCCTGCCTGGCTGACTTTACAGTTCTCCGAGTAGCCATTTTATGCTTGTATTGTGGTTTGGCTTCCCAGATGTACTAGAAAGCCACAGAGCCCATCCCACACAGATGAACTTGTGCCTTGGTTTCTTGACCCCAAAAGGAGAGGTGCCGCCCACAGACTGTGCAGAGATGACCAAGATATACCAGGACCAACGAACTCACATAAAGGCTGTTTCTCTTTTTTAAAATGGAAACTGGACTAAAACTATATTCCATTTGCCACGGAAATATTTCGGTCACATTGTCTACAGCGATGGCGTTCCTTCTGTGTGCAGGGCCCAGACCAGGACCTCGCCCAGCGGGCTGAGCGTGTCAGCGTGTCAGCCAGCGCTCACCCGGTGGTTGGTGTCAGAACCTCCCAAGTACCGTTTTTAAACTGTGTATCAGGTGCACCTCCCTCTTTCCCTGGTTCTGAGTCCAGTTCAGGAGGTTGAAGGAGGGTCTTCAGAAGGCCCCGTGATAATTCTGAGGCTCCTGCCTGCTTGAAAACCATGGGTGTGTTGCAAGGACAGAACTGGGTGCAGTCCCTGTTTCACCTTCCCCACTCGTCTGCCCTGGAGGGAACACTCTGGGAGCACAGCTCCTTCTGCGATACAGGGGTCCTAATGCCTTGCTGATGGGGTTTTATAGGGGGATACATGACATGACTAGGCTAAGCTCTGGGCAGATGCTTTGCAAAGGTTTGTCCCTGTATTATACAGTGCATGAAACTGGAGTGTACTGTAGCCAGCACGGCTCCATGCTAGTCTCCCCAGTAAGTTGCCAGTTCAGCTCCATAATAGACCGTGTGGCCTAAAATCGTGGTCGGTTTGCAAGAACAAGCCATTACACTTGGCAAAGGAGTGTTTTGTTGGGCTGCTGTCCGGGACCTTTCTCTGCCTTCAAGGCCTGGACACCTCCGTGGACACCCCGGCAGCCCAGGCCTGGAAATTGCAAGTCCCCCATGAGCATGGGTGTCTAAAAATAGGCCCTGGTGACTTAGTACAATTCTGGTCTTGCCCTTTGCAGCTCAGGCAACCGGCCAGTGAGTCCCTTGCATGTGCTGGCCAGCACTGCGCGTCTAATCATGGAAATTTCCCCGCTAGACTTCTGCAAGGGGCCGGGCTTGGCTCTGTGAAGAGGGAACAAGGGCTCTCCTGTGCCCCCACAGAGGAGACGCAGCCAACAGTGTTGTGTAACACCTGAGTATGGTGCAGAGAAGCCTGTTGCTGCTATTGTCACCTCTCGTTTTTTAACACTGAACCACTTAAACTACGGGGTTGCTAAAGATTTAACACAATCCTTAAATTGTTGTCCAGGTTTCATTTTTGCCAAATATTTTTTATGTCATTCTCAAGGTGTCTTCAAGTCTGCCCTCTTGAAAAGTAAGAGTATTGTCCCTCTGCTTCTAAATGATTCTGCTATTTGAGAGGAACATCCCAAACATGCCTAATTTGATTTTTTTTTAAGTTGCCACAGTCCCAGTGTTTGAGATAATAGCATCTGGCACTATTAGCACCATGCTAATAGCATCTGGTTTCACCCTTTGCCTCATATTCAGACACAGATTAGTAAGAACCTTCATTACTCAGCCACAGCAGCCAAGGTATTTTGAGTTAAGCGGCTGCATAGTTTTAAGAACGACTCGGTTTATGTTCAGTTGCAATTGGAAGTAGCTATAGCTATTGAGTGGGAATCTGGGGAAATCATCAACGTGATATCAATATTTCCTTTCCTTAAAACTCCCCAGGCTGGTGCAGAGATCTCAACCGTGAACCCAGAGCAGTATTCAAAGCGCTTTTTGGACTTTATCGGCCACATCTTGACGTAACCTCCCGCGTAGCCTTGGACAGACATGAGCACGGGACAGACAGAGGTGGCTTCTGTGTAGGAAAAACGAAAACCAAACTCAGTGAAGCACTCATCTTGCAGGAAGCAAACTTCCTTGTTTACATCTGCAGGCCAAGATGACGGATTTGGGGGCTACTCGCTTTACAGCTACCTGATACTTCCCAGCATCGTTCTAGCTATTTCTGACTGTGTGTGTGTGTGTGCGCGTGCGCGTGTGCATCTTAAAGTAATTAATTAAAACTGATCAGCTTCAGTCAGAATGTGTTACAACAAAAACCCTCTGATTCCAGCTGTGGCCGAATGAATGAGACGAATGAATGAATGAATGAATGAACAGGCATTTGTCGGGGGAGGGAGAGAAGGAAATGCATGTCAGAACAACCCTGTTGGCATCACGTGATAAACTGTGGATCAGTTTATTTTTTTGAGTTGGAAAGATGTGTGAGACAGTATTCATAATAATAATGAAGATGATAATAATAATAATGATGATTAAAAGGAAGAAAACAACTTCGAATGTTACACTTCTACCCTTGCTCAGACACTCCTTAACAGTTGTAATCCGAGCCCCCGGCACTGGACGGAAGAATGCTGGCATCTCCGCATGTACTGGTTCAGGGTTCTGTCCCTAACCGTGTCCCTTCCTCCACGAAGAAGCTGATGTCCCAGTGACTCTGTCTATACATCCTCACCTCAGTACATACGTCCAGGAAAACTGCTTACTTCTCTTTTCTTGCCTGGAGCCTCTTCATCGTTACACCCTTAAGTTGCAGTATAGGAATTAATGCTACAAAGTCAAAATAACGATTACCTAAAAAGCGCATAGTTTGGGGCAATGGTATCTACATCTCCCAGCAAGGGGAGGATGAGCAAAGTGTTCAAACTCTCAATTCTCCTGTTACCGAATGCAGATCTAAATTATAAGATGTTTATGTTCAACCATCGTTAACGGTGGGATTTTGTTATGAATTATCCCTTTAACTGAAACCCTCAATTATACTGTTTACATTATTAGGAAAACAGGGATATTTTTGAATCTAAAAATTTAATGTACAGCATGTGATTTTTGAAGTTTACATGTAAAGTCATTTTACAATGTAGGTGAAATAATGTTTGTCGTATTTTGAGATGTACCCTGCAGTCGTGTTTTTGAATGTTTTAGTCAAAGTACCTGGTAGACAGTCTTTTACACTAAAAGGAAAAGGATTGTTTTATTTCCTCCAGATGTACATTTATCAACCTAATGATTTTTTAAAAAGAGATTTAACCCAAATCTGGTTATGTAAGTTCATTGCCCTAAACTGTGCTGATTGTTTTTAATCAAGGTATAGATTTCCAACCTAGATCATGTATCTACCAACTTTCCCACATTTTCCGAAAGGCGTCAAGCTAGACTATTAGACTTGCTTAGAGTAGGTTATCAACTTATATGCTGTGCTAAAGCTGTGCCTTTGAAATTCTTTAAGATGTGAGATGATTTTTGTAAGCAGTTTCAGAAAAGGAAAAAAAAAATCCACCCTTTAATTATTACTTACAGCTCAACAAATCCCCCTGCCATACTGCCTTTTCCAGAAACTTCACTTCAGGCTGTCCAGATTGCAATTGTGCCCAGTGTATGTGGACTTACTCACAGAATCTTTGAGAGCCAGCAGCAACACCATCCCTCCTACCATCTACTGACTTTAACGTAGATTTGTTATCCTCAACCGGTGATGTTAACACCACTGTAACATAATTGTACAAATTCGTATTTTATGTATTTAAATTAATGGATACTGTGATTTGGTTCCTGCCCCTCCCCCTCCACCATTAATCCTGGCATCAAATCAGTTTTAGTGTCCTGAAGTTCTGTGGTTTCTTTGACCCAAGACTACAAACGTAAGACCGTGATGTAAGGATAAGGTACACATACATTATTTGAGTAACTGTTTCCTTTGTGGCCAATCCGTATATGCTTTTAGAAGTTTACAAAATGCTTTTATTTTTGTCTATAACAGTCTCTTGTCGTCTGTTTCTGTTGATAAACTATTTGGACAGAATGAGGAAGTTTGCCTTGTATCTCCTAGTGCTAACAATACACTCCAGTCATGAGCCGGGCTTTACAAAATAAAGCACTTTGATGACTCACAAGGTGAATTCTTTGTTCCTGTCTCAATTGTGTTTCTCCTTGTTGCAAACAAATTTTACATACTTCATACTGAGAGTGTCTTTAGCTAATCCTTGAAGAAGCAAAATTGAATCTTTAGTTTATAAAGCCTTGCCTTCAATCTGTGAACTATTTTATCAGTAAATGGAAACTTCCATAACAAAATTGACTTATTCCAAGGTGAACAAGCAGAGGGGGGAAAAAATCTTCAATAAATACCCTATATAAAAGTCATATTTTATTTTTAGTTTTGATCAATCTTAGTTCTGTGTGAGTATTTTTTTTTGAAACTTCATTGGGATATCCTTGATGGATGGAAGACTTTTTTATGGCATTCCATTTGGTGCTAGGTTAACAAACATAGCTTTAGCACTTGTTTTGAAAACTCATATTTTGTTCTAATTTGATTATTAGAGAATAATTTAAGCATAATGCACAATTCACATTGCTTATGTGCAGTTTGGCTCACAAGGAACATTAGGTGAATGCAGGAAACTGCACCCAGCTGAACTGAGCTACGTAGGGATACAAAAGACACCCACACTTCAAACACCCACCAACACCTCAGTTCACCGCACTGGTGATGACTCACACTCATCCATATCTGGAGTTAGAACTTTCCACCTGACATCAGATCAGCTTCCTCCACTTTGCAGTAACCCAAGAGCCACCACCACCCTCCTGACGCCTGCAACCACAGGCATGCCTCAGATCTTTTTCGATATAACTTGTCCTGTTTATTTTGGTACTTTTATATTTCCAAACCATGTAGCATGTTTAAAACTGTACTGTTTTTGCTGGGTTCTTTTTTCTTTTTAATGTGTAACTCATGAAGTTTGGGGGTGCTGTGTCCCAATCCCATTTTTCCCATAAGCTCTATGATTTCTACTGTACAGTTTTGCCTAAAGCAGTGATTTCTAGGGACATATACGTTGCATTATTGCAGAATTGACTGACAGAGAACTTTAATTCAATTTGTGTGTGTGTGTGGTTATCCCTTCATTTTGATTGTTTAAGTTTCTGGATTGAATTCACAGTGGTCCCAGAAAATTGGTTATGAAGTTGATATGAAGCATTAACTGTTGACCACTATTTCCAAAAGTGTTGCATTAAGAGCCAAGTGCAAGAGATTAGGAACTACGTGCAGTGAAGTGGTGACGTATACAGTGTACAAATGTGTACAAGGAGGGTAAGAGGTTGCACGTAGAATTTACACTCTTTCAAACTCTTGACATCAGTGGACTCCAAAGGCCCTCAACACCACTGCTCTTAGCCTTTCTAGGAATTTTTAATGAGCACAAAATCAGTGATCATACAGACCACTGTGCATGTACATCCTTCTCTAAAAATAACTGGCCATTCCTTCCTCTATCCCCATATTCTTTAATAACATTTTATTCAGCCTCAATCACATGATGTGAAGATGGCTATATTAAAAACAAAAATTATTCTCTGTTTAAGGGCAGAAGCTCTGCCTTTTTAATTTCTATGCTCAGCAGTCACCCGCATAGCCTTGTTGAGCCGCTGGCCAGCCTCCTTTGCTCTCTTTTTATTATTCTGAACAAGTATCTTTAAATAGTCAGTATGTCAAAGAGGAGCTCATAGTAAAGTGGCCCAGAAGACCAGTGATGTTCCCAGGAAAATTAGAGTTGAAAACCTAGTGGTCGATCATTGAAAGTTCTTTCATAAAATCTTGAGGAGATTAAATTGAATGACCTTCAGAAGTTCTATAGTTATGTTTTTGTGATTCTGTGAAAATCCTGCCAAAGGGCAGTTAAATGCCATGGTTTGCAATTTTTCTCTCACTCTTAAACACTGTTTAGTTTAACTTCATAAGAGAGGGGATGATAAAGGATTAGAATTTCCCAAAGTGCACTGTGATCACTCTGTGTTTCACAGAATCCCACACTTGTTGCTGGGGGAGGTGTTACAGATGAGGAAACCTTGGCCCGGAGAAGCTAAGTGACTTGTCTGAGGTCACAGGGAAGTTAGTGGCAAAACTGGGGTTAGAACTCAGCTCTCTGCCCCAGCTCAAGAGTGAAAGTTGCATGCACGAGCAGTGGACCCAGGACCTTCCAGGGACTGCAGGACCTCACCGATCACCCTAATTAAAGTCCATTTTCCTGTCCTTTCCTCCTAGTCCAAAAGTTTGTTTTATTTTTACTGTCACTTGATTTTTTAAACTAGAGTCTCACTGGGGAATTTAAAGATATTCATAGACTTACTGAATGCAGTCTCTGGATGTGGAACTTGGAAATCTATCATTTGAAAATGCTTCCTAGGTGCTTTGGATAAATGGCCGGGTTTGGACCACACTGTCTTAAATGGTTAACCCCTCCTACTGATCACTAATTTTAAATACTTATTTGTAATCTCTTTCTCTCTCTCTGCCCTCCCCCCCTTTTTCTGTACTCTGTCCTAAAATATGAACAATGTAGCTTCTAACTGATTCAAGCAGTAATCAGCAAACCACAGCCTGAGGGCCAAATCCAGCCCTCTGCATGATTTTTACTGTAAATAAAGTTTTATTGGAACACAGCCATGCCCATTCATCTAATATTTTCTACGGTTGCTTTCAAGCTCCAGGGGCACAATTAATAGTTGCAGCAGATGCCCTCAAAACATTTACTGTCCAGCCCTTTGTAGAAACAGATTACTGATCCCTTAAATAGAGCCTCATTTTAGCATTGCAAAGTAGTTTCTGCAAAACCATGGGCTTCAAGCTACAATTCCTTCATGTTTTTCCATGTCTGTGATATGATATAAAACAAAGTTTGGAAAACACTTCAAGACTTGCCAGCAAAATTGAATATTAAAAACTGGGCATGTTTTAGGATTGAATAAACTGCTGTCATAAATATACCCACAGTGATTGACTTTGATGAGTGACTAGTTCTGGGGTCCCTTGGTTTTCAAATCAGGAAGATAGATTTGGGGCTTTGTTTCAAGAATTTTTAAAACTCATACCCACTGTTTTATTTTTATTATTATTCTCCTTTTAGAGTTGAAAAGACTGAGGGTAGTAAGTCACAGGTCCAGGTCTTCAGCTGGCTCATCCACCAAGGAGTCTTTGCATTTCATCACACCCCCTTCTACTTTCCAATTTCACAAAATATGAGATATTCTATTTCGATTTCCTTCCATTTAATGCATGTGAAGTCAAACTGCTTACTGCAAGTTTGTACTTCACATCTGATTTGGACAATCATATGTAGTTTGCCTTGTTTATAGCTTTTGTTTAAACCTGTTACCTTCTCAGACCTGCCCCTGTGGTTTCCCCAGAAACCAGATGAACGTATTCTGTCAAACACTAATCTAGGTGCTGCTGCGAAGGTATGTTTTTGGTGCATTTTAAGTCTATAATCAATTTACTTTTACTAAGGGAAATTATTTTAGATCATCTGGGTGGGCCTAGTGCAGTCAGTTGAAAGGCAGTTGTTTCTGCAGGATCCTTAATTTTCCCTCTTTTTTCCTTTTTTCCCTTTAATGGCACATCTCTAGTAGGTACCATCCCTCCCCTCTAGAGCTGAGGTTCCCCAGAAGCAATGCTTCCTTTCCTGCACACTTTTAAGCAGCTTTGCTATAGCCGGTGCTGTGAATTACCAAGTCCTGGCTTGCATTCAATATTTTATCGTGGACTTTCTCTTTCTGGGGGTGTCTTTTTTTCTGTCCTCTGCACCCCCTACTCTTTTTTTTTTTTAATTT
>VBSM01003148.1:16669297-16753485 GCA_008086735.1 Cheirogaleus medius | reverse complement strand
ATGATTAAATACTGCTAATATAAATTTTTTTATATTAATGACACATTTTTAAAACAGTCCATGAAAATATCCTCTAAGTGTTTGTTTTGTTTTCTTAACACTGACATACAAACTAGGACTCTTCATTCTGGAGAAAGCATCAAGTTCTCTCCAGCCCCACTCAGGCCAAGAATGTCAAAATCTTGAATAAGGAGGACTTTGAATTGTTTCTCTTGCCCAAGTCTTTAATTAGTTAAAGGCAGGGGAAAACTGAGGAAAGGGTAAGAGATAAGTAAAATGTCATTATATAGAAAACGGTTTTTTTCTTTTTTGCTAAAACCTACTATGGTCACAATACTGAGGACAGGCTTCTGGTACGTGCTCCTTGCTGCCCTTCCCTGGGGAAAACCAGACCCTGCAAAGGGCAATAGCTGCTTAATGCTTTAAGTATGAAGCCTTCAAGAGAAAGGAAAGCCACGTCTGCTGAAAGGAGGCAGAAGGTCTAGACCAGTGCAGGATCCAGCAATGCCCTGCTATTCTTGGTCTCCTAATACTGTTCAAGGTCTGGGCCATGTGGGTTTCATTTGCTTTCCTTATTGGATTTGTGGGCATTTTTGGAGGGTAAGTGGGAATATTCAGAATTAAGTAGCCACTATCGTCCCTTCATATGGAAGTTCCAACTGAGCTTTAAATGTTGTGGTTCTTCAGGGCGTGGACCCGGGTCCTCTGCTCACTGTAAAAAAAACTAGTCAATCTCAAACACTGTCATAGTTCTAGTTTCCAACTAAACCTCATTAGTTGCTACATCTCCTGCCCACATCACTCCTTTAAGATCCAAAACTTTTGGATCTTTTGCCAGTTGCCTGTTCAACCTCTTCACTTAGACATTTCAAGGCCCTTAATCCCAAGACCCTGCAGTACTGAACTAAATGCACGCTATTATCGCTCCCAAATCTAGGGCTCCTCCAGTTTTTCCTATCTTACCCCCATCCATACAGGTATATAAGCCAAGATCTTGGGAGTTATTCCTCTTCAACCTCAATACCATCACGCCTCCCTCACATCCAAAAATATCATGCCCTCCTAATTCTCCCCCCTAAATATCCTTCGAATCCATCACTTCTCTCCATGTTCATCACCTTGTTTAAGCACCCGAAGTCCATTCAGTGACTCAACCCAGAAACTCATCTCTTTCCCTCACTACCAGATTCAGTCTATTATAGCAAGTCCTGCTGGCTGTTCCTTCACAATATCTCATTCCATCCACCTGTCTATTTCACGGCTACCAGGCCGGCCTAGGCCGCTGTGATCTCTCCCCTGGTGTCCTCTTGCAAAAAGGTTTATTCTCCTCTTCCCGAAAGGTAAATCACAGCAGGCCACTCACATATTTAAAACCTTTCAAGGGCTTCCCATAGTACTTGGAATAAAATCCTCACTCCCCGCACGACCTGCCAGGCCTTAAATCGTCTACCTGTGTCCCAGATTTTATTTACCCTTCTCCAAGCAGCCCCCTGTGTGCTCCAGCTATACCTGATTTATGGCTGTTTCTCAAATAAGCCAAGTTCTTCCCTATCTAGGGTCTCTCTTCCTGCAGACTGGAATGTCCTTCCCTGAGTGCTTCATATGACTTATTTCTCTTCACACTGAACATCCTGGGAGAATGGAGGCTCTTCCATGATTCTCTACCATAATACTCTTGTTTATCTCCATGAGAATCCATCTCATGATCTGTAATTTTTTTCATGTGTGATTTGCTTATTTTCCGTTTTTGTATGTTCCCTGCAATCAGGTGGAGGCACAGGTGCTGTGGGTACACGTGGACCAGGCATGTATGCCAGCTCTTGAGAAGACACAAAGCTGCCAGGAGGCAGTGGTGCTACCTAGCTTGGGATCCAAAGGATCGTGTGCCAAGAGAGGGGGTGTCCTGGCTCGTACTAGGAGACTGGGCAGTGAGGGGCAGACAGAGAGGTTTGGGACAGCACAGCCCCTTCTGGTGGTTGCCTGTGAAGGCCAAAAGTATTAGGAGTCTGAACAAGATGGAGCAGCACACACTATCACATCTGCAAAAGACAGAGCTTGGAATTTACTTCTTTCACATAGCAATTCCTCCAACAGGAATTTATCCTGCATGTGCACTCAAACGTGTAAAATAACGTCCTGCACATCATCCACTGAAGCACCGTTTGTATCAGCAAAAGTAGAAAGCAACATCCACATCTGGTCAATTAACGAGAGTTTATCCACAAAAGGGACAACCATGCAGCCCTTAAAAAGAACAAAGATGCTCTAACTGTGCTGATGTTAGAATGATCTGTCCAAGCTTAACTGATACATGGCAAACAAACAACAAAAACCTGGTGCCAAACAGTGTATATAGAATAATTCCGTGTGTGTTTTCAATGTATACTGTAGGCACGTAGAGTATCTCTGGGAGGAAACACAGGAAACCAGTTTCAGTGGCTGCCCCTGGGGAGGAGGAATGTGTAACCGGATTCAGAGACAGGAAGAAGACGTTCTCTACGATATGTACCCTTTGTACCTTTTGCATGTATTTACCTAATTCAAGATACAGATTAAATCATAACTCTTTAAAACAGTGATGACATTGAAATTGAGGCAAAGACCTTTGACTTTCAGAATGTTCTTTGTTGTCACTTGGAGAACTCACTCTCTCCCCTGTTCTGGGGACTTATTTCCATTAAAATAGAGGGGCCAGAGAGTGAGGCTTGAAGGAATCCTGGCCTCTACTTGTACTCACTAAAACCCCCTCCAAGTGGGCAACAGACAAACAGAGCTGTTCTCAGACTAAGTAAGGGTTTGATTTCTCAGAGCCTGCTCTGAGATGGGGGAAGTAGTTAAGTGTTGACACTTCAGAGGGCAGGAAGATGCCCATCAAGCAGTCCAAGCCCGTGGTTAATTCTCCTTTGTCAAGGTGCTCTTGGAAATCTCTGCCTGTGTACTGAGCAGATAGGATAATGAGTTAAATTCTCACTTCCACATTCTCAGCACCCTGAAGCAGATTTCACAAATCTGGTAGCACCCAGGTGAGGGGTGGTTGATTGGCTGGGCATTCTCCTGGCGGAATTACAAGAGTCGGGGATGGTACCAGACGTAGATCCGCCTCCTCATTATTCTTGGAGTGAATGTCCTTTCAGCACTTACAACTTTACTTGTAAAAAATAGGATGTGGAAGCCTCCCCCTGGCCCTTCTTTCTCATTTTTCTTTTCTCACTTATTTTCATCTATTTGTCATTCCCCAACCATAATTCTCACAGGGGCAAAAACAATTGAGACGTGTGAATCAGATGTCAACAGCAGCCCCAGTGTTTGTGCAGGGAGCAGCCTAACAGTCAGCAAAGGAAGAAAGCGGCTGCGTGGGGCCGTCGGGGTGTGTGTCCAGATGCCTATAAACCGAAGTCAATGCTGCCAGGAAATAAGATCTCCAGATGAGTGAAAATGGCAGACTTCGGGGACTTGATTATACAGAATTGTCATCCTAATCTCATTTAATAAACTTTTACTGGGTTCCTACTATGGGTTAAGCCTTATATGTGAGCCACAGCCATTGTAAAAAGTCGATGAACTATAGGAGCTTGCGGGTGAGTATGAAAGGTGATGGGAACACCGTGCCAGAACTACAGAACTGAGGGTTCCACCTTGCTGAAGACCTGGGCCTTGTCTCTGCTGGGTGCTGTAGATAGAAGTCCGGTGTGTGTCTTCCCAGCACACTCTAAGTGCAAGGACTTATGGCTAATATTCGATAGTAAGAAGAGAAGATACTTTAAAATCATTAAAATCTGAATCCCAGGTCCGCAGCATGACTCTGGGCAGGGTTCAGAGATTCCGTTTCCACATTTACAGAAAGGGTCATTATGTGATGCAGCTCACCCAGTTTGTTTTAGTGATTAAGGGAGATAACGTCACATTATAACGCGAGTTTAAGGACTCAGTTCATGGTAGGTGCGTATGTCCCCCCGATCATTCTGGACCATAGGTATTCATCAGATATTCCCAGTTTGTTAACTAGAAGGAATGGAATCCGTTTTCGTACAATCATCTGACATGATAGACCGGCATACCCTCACAGATGCTAGAAAGTTGTCATAGATACGTCAGTGTTCTGTCTCCATGCCTCGTTTTCATTCTTTTCTGTTTGTGAACCACATTAGTGGAAAACTGTCCTCCCCTCCCATTTGTTCTTCCTTTCAAACTTCCTTTCTTCATGTTTGTCATGTGATGTCTCAGAGCAAGGTAAACCATGTCTGCTTTAAAACGTCAGCAAAAGGTCAATGTTTGGGGGTTATGATTCGTTTTGCAGGTAAGACAAAATGAAGTTCCTAGGTCAGTCACCAAATGGAATCAGATTGTGCCCAGATGAAGTGATGTGTTCTCAGGCCATTATAGAAAGTAACACACTGACGAGAAGGTTATAATTTTACAGAACCAGGAAGCCCAGGCTACGGCAAAAGGGAAGAGGAGACAAGGAGAGGTGAGGAGCTCTTAGCCGACTGGTCGTGCCACGCCAACCTTCCAAAGAGAAGATTCTCCCAGGCAAATGATGTTAGAAATTCTCACCTCCAGTGACAGACAACCACTTTCTAGTAACTGATGTACACATAGCTTTGATGGGTTTTCTGTTGGGATGAGAATTTTATCTGCAGCTGTCTTAACACCTTAGAAATATTTTTCTTCATTCTCACATTGCCTCATGTATCTAACATCTAGCCACTTGCTCAACATCTTCCTGAAACATTTTCTGGTTAATTGCATCCACCCCGATTTTTCTCTAAAGGTAAAACGTGTACAGACCCTCTGTTGGGGTATTCTTTAGAGGATCTGTGATGCAACTGAGAAAAAAGCTGTCTTTGAATAGGAATTTAGGGAAAGCATGTGGATGAATGTGCTCTGTCTTGGGGAGATGGAGGGGTCAGGGGGTAGGAAGAGTTCTTGGATGAATTCCCAGCTTCTTGGATGCTGGGAATGTGAATAAGTTAGCCTTAGGTGTTTTACTAAATTAAGAGTTTAATAGTGAAAGCTGCCTAAAAATAGGCCAGGCACGGTGGCACATGCCTATAGTCCCAACTGCTTGGGAGGCTGAGGCAGGAAGATCCCTTGAGCCCAGGAGTTTCAGTCCAGCCTGGGCAACATAGTGAGACCCCCATCTCTAAAACAAACAAAAAACAACTTCTAAACAATATTTTTGAAGAGCAATGAAGAAGCTTAAAAAGCATAAGGAAAAAAGGTATCAATCCCATTCAACTATAAATAGAATCAAGGTCACAAAGAAAAAACCTCAAGGATACAAACTCCAAAACCTCAGGTTTTTGCATGTAGCTTAAATCACCCAATTCTTCTCACTTCCTGAGGGTCCCTTTCCCACAGAGCCCCTGAAGCTTCCTGAGGAGAACCCCACTTAGCAAGTGCCAAACCCATCCATCGACAAAAGTCAAAGCTGGTGCCCCCCTCCCCCCGCAGAAAAATTGTCAGAATTTCAAGGGTAGGTTAGATAACAGCATGTCTAGCATTTTTAGATAAGAATCATCTAAAAATAGAATTCAAATAAAAGCAATTTCTATTCATCAAGAATCAAAGTTATCCGAACACAAGAGTTCTTTGCATGCTTTTGCTGAACCTCACTGTGATAAATGAGGCGCAGACGCTACGATGTCCTAAAGGGCTTTATGACTCACCAAAAAGTCACATAAATCATGGTTGGCTTGGTCTGTGTGGTGTGAATGTTATTAAGGCCTTTGTACACTTTGGAAATTAAGTGGTTCATTTAGGGCATATTAATCAACTTAATCAGAAGTCCCCACTTCCCAGTCGTTTGTGGCAGGGGGTGTGTGTGGGATTCCACAAGAGAAAGCATCAACTGACCTTTCTTTGTGATCACAAAACCTTTCACTCGGTCTGTCCTGTCATCCACCCAAACGACAAGTCTTTATTGGCGCCTGCTCTAGGTGCTGGTAGCTTCAAGATACTTGCAATTCCTCTACTCTTCCGACACCTCCCCTGACTCATCTGTCCTTTTCTCCCCGTTTTTAATCACTTTGGTCATTTGTGACCAAAACTGTAAAATAAAGACATGCCTAAACTTCTCTAAGATGTGCAAGCTTACTATTAAATGCTTAGGACTGAGACATTTGCTCAAATATACCTTATGAGAAATACTAGAGGCTTTAATGAATCAAAGTATTCATTTATGCCCTGCTTCTAAAAAGTCCTGGTTTGATAGTGATTTTTATGCTCAGAACCAAAGGCAGACATCACCTCATTTGACTGACTGTCACATGGTTTTCATATATTCACCCTCCAGGCCAGGATTCTCAACAGCTGCTAAGACTCGTCTCAACTGGGGCTGCTAAGATGCCTCAACATCTATCGAGTGCTTTTTCAAAAATAAATGTACCAGAGAATCTCACTTTCCCTTCATAATTCCTCAAATTAGGAAAACAATTTATATAATAGGATTACTTCCTAAGCAATTAGATACTTAACCATTTTAACCATGAGGATGGGAAACCCAGCCAAAAATGCCTCTTTTATACAGAATAATATTTTAAGAAGTATATGTATTAACTTCTTTTGATGGATACACTTTAGGTGAACTTTGAATTAGCTTTTTTTTTTTTTTTTTTTTTTTGAGACCCTCACTCTGTCACTCAGGCTGGAATTCAGTGGTACACTCACAGCAACCTCAAACTCCTGGGCCCAAGCCATCCTCCTGCCTCAGCCTCCTGAGTAGCTAGGACTACAAGTGTATGCCACTATTCTTGGCTAATATTTTCATTTTTTGTAGAGTCAGGGGTCTCGCTATGTTGCCCAGGCTGGCCTCAAACTCCTGGCCTCAAGGGATCCTCTCATCTCAGCCTCCCAAAGTGCTAGGATTATAGGTGAGCCACTGCACCTAGCCTTGAAACAGCTCTGTATTTACAAACAGCGAGTGTAACCTACGTAAATGTTCACACAGCTGCAAACCTTGTCTTTTTTTCTTTTTAACTTAAAGTATCTGGAGCTGCCTCTTTCTAACAGCAGCTGGTGCTTTCTTCCTTTAAATATCACTACTTTTAATTTTTTTCCTTTAAAATCTCAGCCTCCTAAAAAATGTATCCACATTCATCTTTGCCAGTGCCTACAAGTTACTTGTCAGTACATGCTAACTTTCCTTTTTGTCTTTAAAGCCAGGCTATCTTTTTTCCTCCTAATGTTTCATACATGTTGACTTGGAAAAACTGATCAAGTTATTTTAAAGTATTTAGAAAATGTAAGGTGTTATTTACAGGGCAAATAAGTAACCATGGTGACTCTGATAAGAACAATTAAATTACAGTTAAACTCATTGCCCCGACCTCGTGATGCCAGCTTGCGGGGTGGCTAGAGGTTTGCTTGGTAAGGCCATACCACTCCCTCCAGGAAAATTACCTGCTTGTGTTTTCTATATTTAGTTGCGACAGGACTGTTTTGCCAACAATAACTTAACTTCATATAATAATGATTTTCGTTGACACTCAGAACTCTGAATCTGGCCTCTTCTGTGGCACTGGGGCTTAAAATAATCTAAAGTGTGTTTTGTGTGGGGATCTGATATGTAGTGATGCTACTTTAGCAATCTCTTCTGACATTTTTGTGAAACTCTTAATAAAGGCTCATGGCACTCCTTAGAGAAGTGGTTTCTCCTCATCTCCAAACAGAGCAAATGAAGCAGGCAAAGGTAGAGAATTTCTCTAGCATCACACAAGAGTCCTCCAGCTATGGTGAGGGTAAGAATTTTACGTGTCAGCTTAGTGCGGTGGCTCATGCCTATAATCCTAGCACTCTGGGACGCCAAGGCTGGAGCATCACTTGAACTTAGGAGTTCAAGACCAGCCTGAGCAAGAGTGAGACCCCATCTCTACAAAACATAGAAAAATTAGCCGGGGTTTGTGGCACAGGCCTGTAGTCTCATCTGCTTGGGAGGCTGAGACAGAATGATCGCTTGAGCCCAGGAGTTTGAGGTTGCAGTGAGCTGTGATGACGGCACTACACTCTACCTGGGGCGACAGAACAAGACTCTGGCTCAAAAAAAAAAAGAATTTTACATGTTTAATTCCCAGTTTTTAAATCTTACTAGGAGAACTAGTAAGATGGCTCCCTCCCTTTAGGCCAATAAGTCGTATTAACCCAGGAATTGATGTTGCTATTCCAATCTAGTCATAAAGGTCACTTCCAGTAGTGGGAAAAGGACACATTTGCATATATCACTCACAGCCCATTGTCCTGCCAACAGTGCCCCGAGCTAAACAAAGGCGTCCTCACTCAGTGTAATCACAGGGGACTTCAAAATTCTTATCTCTCTCTATGGTCCTGAATATATGGCCTGTGTCACAGTATAAAAATGTGACTGTCAGCTCAAGACAGGTGTTACTTTCAACGCCACAGGAAGGTTGCAATTTGTGTGTGCGTGGTGGGGTTATTTCATCAAAGCTATTGTCTACTATAGATGATCATTTTCTTTCCTAGGGCCCTCTCTGCAATTCCTAATTTTAAAGGAAGGGAGGGGGAAACAGGATGACTTGTGTTGGCATAAATGTGCGCAAAAAGCACCAACGTACATATTGATTATCGCGAACTGCAGGGTTGCATTTGGTTTTGTTTTCTAGCAGCTTATCCCTGTTGACAGAAAGCAACTCCTGACCGATAAACGTCATTGAAAAACACACCACAAACTTCTCTTTTCGGCTTTCGCTGTCATGAATGGAAGCGCCCGCATGCTTTGCCCTGGAGGCTGGGACCGCTGGACGCCGAATGCATTCATCTTCCCTCCTAACTTTCCTCACTTAGCATCTTCTCTAGCCTCCATTTCCCACCAGTCCCCAGGCCCTGCGTTAAACTTCAGATTTGGGAAAGAACTTGGATTGGCTACCGGCACTGGAAACTTTGCTCCGTGAACGCTTTTTATATGGTTTTGGCAGGCACGTAGAATACCAGTGGAGAGAAAAATCCCGCTGGTGAGAGAAAATAAAACCTTAACATAACTGTAATGGCCCAGAGTAGTGTTTTACATGTTATGCTTGCTCAAGATTTATGTTAAAATCAACCTTGCAAAAGAGGCTTTAAAAAAAAAAAAAAAATCTGTGGAGCTGCCAAAATGTAAACAGCTCTTTCTTTACTACCCAGTGACAGTGGGTTTTAACAACTGCAGTGACCTGGGACAAACCGACATTTCCCAGCCTTCAAAGATCTTTCAGGCCTGGTCTAATCTCTCCCAGTAATTTTTCAGTTACTTTAACTCATGTCTGAGTCCTTTTATCCCTCTTCTCCTCCTCTGTCCTCACTTCTCTCTCTTCCTTTCACTCCCAATTCTATATTCTTTCCGTCCAAATTTTGGGAAGGATCCAAGGGAAGTGATAGTAATTCATCCAAAGTCATTGAAATTAACGTTTTAAATCTGGGATGATTTTGGAAGTGTTCTTTCTTTGCGTCCAAATCCTTCCCAGACATCTCTGCCAGACCCCAACGTTGTCATTTTTTGATCACTGCCGCACCACCAACTGCCAGGTGGTTTCTTCCTGAGTTTGCTAGCTGTCACCATTCCACACGCACCCCCTGCCCAGGTCAGGTCAGCTAGCCACGGCCAGGCCAGTGCTGTCCCCAGGGGTGGCTCTCTTTAGAGGACCCCCGCCTCCCCCACGGAGCCAACTTCACCATGGAGGACTTCTCCCAAGCAGGAAGAGGCAACACCTCTGCATGTGCATAACTGAGCGACTCCTACATCTCCCTGTCCTGGCTGATGAATTCACCTGGCAACTTACAGGTTTCCCATCGCTGTCTCTGAAAATTGCTGAGGAAAAATCCTTTCCCTTCATGAAGCTCCTTCGTGTGGTTTAAAAATACATAACCAAGAGGAGGATCGGGTCTCTAATAAGAGGCCGGCCTAACAACACAGCAGGATAAGTGTGTTCTTTCTTCTTTCTTTCCTGCCCCCCTTTACATGTATTCATCACAGAGGCCACCTGCTTCCAAGAAGGAGCTGAGGCAGCAGAACAGGGCTGGCAGGTAATGAGCTTTCATGCTGACGTGGTACCTTGGATGCCCAGTAAGTGACGAAGGGTGACACATACAGACGGAAAATGAAAAAGGGCAGAACTCAATAACCACCTTCTCCAAGGAGGAAGGAGGTCGGGCAGCTGTTTTCCATTCAGAGCGAAGACAGGAGAGAAAGAAATACGCTGAGGCAGTGAAGTCGAGAGAGAAGAAAGACTTTCCAGTCAACTCGGGTCCACGTCTGAGGCTGCACCTTCTTCCCTGGGGACTAGTCGGTCAGAAGGACCAGACAGAGGCCCCTCTAGGTGCAGGATTCTATGCAGGGACTCTGGACCCCTGCATGAACTATGATTCCTGTCATGTTTATTTGAATTTATACTTGACAGTTAGTTTATAAGCAAAGGGTGATGGGAGGGACCATGAAAATAAGAGAAACCCAGTGCTGCCCCAGCCAACAGTCCTGCTCCCCAACTTCCAGCAGCAGCACACACGGGACAGTCAGGTTGAGGTTTCCTACCGTGAGCTGTGAAGATGGTTATTCCCTGGGAATATGGTGGGTTCCAAGAGGAAGCTTGTGTCTTTTGAGGACAGATGAAAAGTGCACAGGGGCAGAAGGCGGCATGTGTCTTCTTGGTTGGAATGACCTAACCCTCACTCCCTCATGCCTACCCCAGGGGGCTCACACTGCTTCTACCAAGGAATCTGAGCCACTGAGTAGAACATTGCACAAATCACCCCCCCCCCAGGGCCCGCTGACCTGCACACAGAGAGTAGTCTGGGTGGTCATACCCATAATTTCACAAGATGCCCACTGAGCGTCCTGGTTCCCAGGTACCCAGAAACCCCCAGGTGTCTAACAAACTCTAAATCACCGTTCCAATGCTCAGTTTTCTTATCCAATGGATAACAAGGATGATCCAATAAAACCAGACTTGCTACACAATAGCTTTGCTCCACTGGTGGTGGGGCCAGGGCAGAGAAAAAGCCATGCAATCCGAGGAGACTCTCAGAAACAGACGTAGGGCATCAGTGAATGTTCTGAAGAAACATCCTCTGGGAGTGAAGAACAAGTCAGCTGCTAAAGGTGTGTGGGAAGGGTTTCTGGGAGCTCTGTGTGCACAGAAAGCTGACACTGGCTAGTCCAGATAAATATTCCAGATGGCTTCTGAGCCGGCTCAGGCTCCGTGCCCCTTCCTCCATTTGGTTATCAGAATCTTGTCCTAAAACATTGACATCGCTGCTTTATTGCCTTGTTAAAATAAATAAATGACTCTGCTCCCACCTCCCCTTCCCAAACATTCTAGAACCTTCCCAGTTGGTCATAGGCCCCTCTGATTGGTGTGTGCACTTCTCCAGCAGAGACCTTGGCTCTAACCAGGGCCTCCCTAAAACAGGCCAGACCTACATCACACCTTTCAGTTTTGTGAGCATGAATTCTACACCACCAGGAACATCTTTCCCCGTCTCCCCCATTCATCTAGTGGCTGCCATTCTTCAGTGTCCTCTCAAGTCACACCTCCTCCCTATAGCTTTGCCCCTTTCGTGCAGTCTTCCTGCCATGCACCCTCAGGACCTCGCCAAAGCACTTGCACATGGTCAGCATTTGATATTCACGTGTGACCGAGGGAACGGCTCTGACGGGCACAGAGTCGGTAAGTCCAAGTCTTTGTCCTGTAGTGCCCCCTCCTCGGTGTTGCTGTTTCACACTCTGTGGCTGGATGGATTATTAACTTTCTTGCCAATGAAGCCAGGATCTATCTGCAGGAAGCTGTTCTTTGTAGAATGGCTGAGTGCACATCTTGACAGAGAGTGAGTCCCATAAATTAGAAAACATACTGAAGTCATAAGATTCATTTGTCCTTTCTTTTACTCAGCAAACAATTCTTTGCTATGTGTGTTCGGTACTGGGATTCAAAGATGTGGAGACTCCCTGCCTTTCCCCACTCCTGCCACTGACCTTGGAGTTGAGAGGAGGTGTGTTACTTGTGGCACAGTAAGGATGGATGTGCACAGGGTACCGTGGGTGCCCGCCCAAGGAGGCCACTTCAGCCTGAGAGGGGCAGGGGCCTCATACAGGAAAGGTGGTCACTTGAGCAGCTGGGTCCCAAACTGAGCGTGAATCCATGGGCCTGGAGCAGGAGGGGCCGCCTGGAGAAAAGAGCTAGAGGCTTGTAGGGTGGGTTTCAAAGGCCTTGTGTAACTCACTAGGATGGCTGAAATGAAGAAGATGGACAATGCTGGATGTTGACGAGGATATGAAACAACTAGAACTCTCAAATGCTAGCGGAGGGAATGTAAAATGGCACAGTCGCTACGGAAACCAGTTTGCAAGATTCTTACAAAGTTAAACATGTACTTCTATACGACGCAGCAATCCCACTCCTAGGTATTTGCTGGAGGGAAATTAAAACACTTGTTCACAGAGAGTCATGTACATGACCACATAGCCTTAAGAAAAAAAGAAAGGGAAAAAACCAAACCTCTGATACATGCGTTATGAATAAACATCAAAAGCTTTATAGTAAGTGAAAAGGAGCCAGACATAAAAGACTGGCAGCAGAGAGGACAGCTTAGGGACAGCTCCGCAAAAGGCAGTCACTGTAACGCTGCCCCTTTCTTGAACTGGGATGCCACCTGATCGCCAAGGGCACAGAGGGACAGTGTGCATGTATGGCCTCCCCAGCACTAAATGGTGCTCTCCAATAGCCCCTCCACCTCCCTTTTTCTAGGGGACACACCTGGAGCCAGTGACCAAGGCACACCTCAGCCTCCAAGCATCTGGGGGGTCGGAGTGCTGGTGACTGACATGATGCAGGGACATGTTCATTTTCTTTATGCCCCTCAGCTGATGCCAGGGAAAGGCATTCCAGCCCAGGCACAAGCACAGACAGAAGCCTGAGTGCACGATCTGTTTGGAAAGCAGTTCTTAATGCCAGGGGCGGGGGCAGGGAGATGCCTCCAGTGTCTCAACTCCTCCTCCATCACCTCCTCCCAGTCTCCAGGAAGGGCAAGTGGGTCCAGCTGCGCACAGACCCTTGTTTTCAGCTGAAGGGATACTATGTTTCAGAAACTCTCTCTAAGCTTTGGAATAGGATGAAACTGAAACACACAGCCTGTGCCCTTTACCTGGGGAAGGGAAAATGCCAGCACATCCCCCCACCCCATGTTTTTCCTGGGTAATTTCTCCTAATTAAATACTCAGGATAAATGTCAGCTAAATTTACTTTTCATGATAATGACTGCATTGTTTATGAGAATCTTGGGGTATTCAGAGTGATTGCTATTTACATGGGTGTCTGTTGGTGGGGTCCAGACAGACAATGGGTGGGTCGAATACCTCTCCCAGCTATGATGGCAGAGGTGGTGCCAGTGAGCCACAGTGCTTGGGGGACCCAGTGCTTTAAGAGGACCAGTTCCACAATAAGTCCTTGCTCTTTTGTACATAGATGAATAAATCTTTGGACCACTGTTTCCCCATAATGCAAATACACAGGCATCTCAGGGGTGCTTTAAAATTCAACAAGAATGCACTAAGATTTCTGAATTCATTGGTCATCACAGTTTTGAAAATAAATGGACTTCCCAGACTTTGCATCCAAGTCTAGGGTGCTTTTCAGAAATTTTTAGCCAAATCTGTTATGCTCTGCAGAATTTATAGCTGCAGCTTAGTTACAGGCAGGGACTTTGCTCCAGGGTTATTGTACTAGAGAAAAGTATTTAATGTTCTCACGTAGTGAATTCTCATAATTCTATGTGGCCTTAGCATCCATTTTGAATACAAGTTAAACTTTCTTAGACAGAAGCAGGGCTCAGTCACCCTTGACAGTTTCCACTTCTACACCCAAATGGCTCAAGCAGCGGCCAGAGGTGAGAACTTAAAGGCATCTCTCCTGCTTAGGAGGCTGGGCTCCCTGCTTTCCTGCCAATTCCTTTAATGGGACCATCCAGGCATTTGCCCACAAACGTAAAGTGACCCTCACCCTATTCAATTATACAGATGCTCCTTGATTTACAACAGAGTTCCATCTTGATCAATCTGTCATAAGTTGAAAATATTGTGAGTCAAAAATGCATTTACTACACTGAACCTACCAAACATCATAGCTTAGCCTCACCTTAAACATGCTCAGAACATTTACATTATCCGATAGTTGGGCAAAATTATCTAACACCATGCCTATCTTATAACAAAGTGTTGAATATCTCACGTAATTTATTGAATACTGTTCTGAAAGCGAAAAACAGAATGGTTGTATGGGTCCTCGAAGTATGATTTCTACTAAATATCTATTGGTTTCACACCATAGTAAAGTGAAAAAATCCTAAGTCCAACCATCATAAGTCGGGGACTATCTGCACTGTTAGTTGCCACATGCTTCTGTCTCTGCCTGACTCTTCATTCCTGCCTCATGTGACTGGGGACAGAGGACTGCCCTCCCAATTCATTGTACCTTCTTTGCCCAGAATCTGTGAGTAAAAATCTTTGAGCTTCTTTCCTATCGTGGTGGTGTCTTGAATTTGCACCTTCCACCTGAAGAACTGAGGCTGCCCCAGGCCAGGTATGCCCTTGGACTCCAGGGGGAACACAAGGTCAGGCTGCCAGTGCCAGAGAGATGGTCAGGCAGGCATAAACTGGACACAGGTCAGACAAAAGCCACAAGGGCACCTGCCAGCACAAACAAGTCCTCCCCCCCCCACCCCATAGCAGGTCAGATAGCTAGGCATTAGGCTGTCTGACAGGTAAGAGAACTATCTGGTGAAAGGCACACTATAAACACCCAGGCCCAGCTTCCCTACATTACCTATTAGGGCAGGTTTGCTAGCTGCTCTGGTACTGAAACCCCATTTAGTTGAGAGCTCTCAGAACATCTCATCTCAGGATATTCCTTGTTTGAGAAGAGGATTGAGCTATCTACATCATTGGAGGTTCTACCTGTCCATATGGGCTCATCTTTTGTCTATAGTTGTGTCAATAAGTTTTTCCTATGGGAATTGGCCCTGGCCTTCTTAATGGCAATTGTGGTTTGCATATTTCTATTTCTTTCTCCAGGAACCAGTTTGCATAATAGTTTAAAGTGTGAAATATCACTCCATGAATAGAAGATTGAAATGAGCTGGTTTTTCAGTAGCAAACTCAATGGACAAAACACTAAGGCACAGACCTCTATGATATCTCATCTCACAAGATGTTTGAGGTTTGTCTTCCCTGCTCAACCTCTACAAAGAACTCCAATGTGGTGGCAGAATACTGCCCGCTTTGATCTCAGTAGCTTCATTCATTTATTTATTCATTCATTTGGTAGACATTTGAGGGGATTGTATTATTTCTGATAACCTAAGCTCCAGTAACAAATAGACCCAAATTTATGATGGCTCAAACACTCTAGAATTTAGTTCTTGCTCAAGTTGCTGTCTTAGGTATGTGTTCCTAGCTGCAAAGGGGCTTTCCCTCAAGTGTTGGTTAGGGTCCAAGGCTCCTTTTGTTTGTGGCTGTACCATCTTCTAGGGACTCCTAATTGTCTGCATGCAGCTGGCGGAGGGCATGGAGGAGGCACACCCTCTTCGTAAAGGCCTTGGCCCAGAGATGCCATGCATCACCTCTGCTCATACCGTCTTGCTGTGGACTAGTCATGTGAGGACTTGGTACCTGGCTGCAAAGGAGGCCAGGACATGTAGTCGTGTTTGGGCAGCTGCTTCCTAGCTACAAGTATATCCTAAGGAAACGGAGAATGGGTTTTGGCAGGCAGCTAACCATCTCTGTCACAAGGCCAACTGCTTTGTTGATTGATATATATCTTTCTTCCAAAATGGATTTCAAGGGTCTGAATGCTACTCTAAGCCTGGCACTGTGTTGGCTGCTGGAAAACATTGGTGTAATGGGATAACAATGCCCAGCTCTGGAGTTGTATGGAGGAGGGAAGGTGGGCAGTCCCTTTAATTAGTAAGGAAGCAGTCCCTGAGGCTTATACGACACCTACACTAGAGCAGAGCTCCTACTTCATGGCATCTAAGCAGGGTTTGGGTGTTACCCAGCATTTGCTAAGCATTAACTATACCTAGATAGTCATGGATCATGTACATTTTTTTCCACAGCACTGTATGTTTTCCAAATGATCTGTAATGAACATGTTTTACTTCTGTAATCAGAGAAAAGGTCTCTTTTTAAAGCAAAAGTATTACCAAAAAATAAAACTAGCATCTCATTTACAAAAGAGTTTTAAGAAATAGGACTAACCACCTAACTCTGCACCTAGACAGCGTAGCTCTAGAAAGTCCCTCCTTCGTCATCTGTGACAGCACCATGCAGCCGCACCTACGGTGCTTGTAGACGTCAGGCAACTCGCTCAACACGTGTTGTTCCAGACTGCTGGTCCTCTGCTGGTGTGTGCACCTTGTATGCTGGAGGTTTGGCAACAGTAGTCATGTGGACATGAGATCAGAGAGACAGAACAAAGATCCAAGGAACAGAAGGCCAAATCTCTGCAAACTCAATGTCAGAGCAAACCAAAGAGACAAGGTAGATCTAGGGGTGTACAGAGTCAGAGGTAGTAGTTGAGGAGTGAGTCAATGCTGGACAACTACCCCCACCTAAACACAGAGAACCCGAAGGTTGCTACACAGCTGAGGGTCAAATGCTCTTCCTGCTGTTGGAAGATGATGAAATATTTGCTACACTACAGCAACCTGGTGTAGGAGGCAGACCCTGACATCCAACCAATTATCTAGGTGGACTCATTCAACTAATCCTTTCTGAGCATTTACATTGTGATGGAGACTCTGCCAGGTGCTGGAGATGCAGACCAAAACACAAGATTTTGTCTTCACATGACTTGAATTATGTTGGAATTTGTATGCTGCCTTAGAAAAATTAGTTCATTATTTGCAAAATGTTGAAGCATATTTAATTTTTTCATGTAGCAACTGAGGTAACATCATTTGTACGGTAATGGAGGTGATACCAGGTCTTCTAGCTGGAAGAAAAAGACTCAGCCAATAGGATGTCCTGTTGAGACATCAGATAAACAACATGAGGGCTGCATTTCTGTTGGGACGCAAACTGGAATTCCCTGAAGAGTTAACGCATCAGAGAACAACACAGCTATTACTATAAGAAATCGCTCCAGATTGTGCCATAATCTTCAGCTCTTTTCATTCTGCTCTGTCACGATGGTGGTCTCAGACTGGCCTTAGAAATAGATGGCCATTAATATCATCATCAGTGCTTCTAGGTAAATCTGAGAGTTTTACAGAAGTGACGCTTTAATCTTCCAGTTTCAACGTGTTTTTACTAGATTAGGCGGCACCCTCCTTTTGTGCATTCTCTAAAGTCCACATACCCTTTCCTTCATGGTACTAATCTATAGTTGCAATTCTATATTAACATGTGTGGTTATTTTATTAACATCTCTCCCACTCATTAGACTGTAAGCGTCATAAGGAGATGCACCATGACTGCTCTGTCTCACAATTGTATCCCTTGAACCTAATATAGTGGCTGGAACGTGGTATAAAACTTTGTGAGGGGCAGGAGATGAGGTAGGGGCAGAGTGAGGAGGAACAGGAAACTCTAGAGAAAGGCTTAAGTTCTTCTGCAGCAATGGAAGTTTCCCATCTGCAGCGGTTTATATTGCATTGACTTAGCCAACCTGAAACTGGTTCCCAGAATCCTGTTCCTGGCATGGTTCTGGGTGAGCTCTGGCCTGGAGGAATTTGCCCTGGAATTGGAAGGCAGAAGCAAAGTGGCAGCCATGATACTCTGGAAGTCCAAGTAGGACACCAGGTGCCACTATAGCACAGGCATGTGATCACTGGCTCATCTTGTCTTTGCAGACCATCCTTCAGCTTCCACCGAGTTTCCTGCCTCGACTTCTCTGGGTGCTCAGCTAGGTGTGCATGCAGCCCCAAGGCAAAGGGTGCTAGCTTCTCCTGCAGGTCTCCTGTGACTCAAGGTTGGGGTTAGTGAGAGAAAATGCCAGTTCCAGTTTGTTCTCACTTATCCCCCATCTGAATCCAGATTTTCTTCCCAATTGCTACCATGGCTCTATGGTGACTTCGGGATCACCCAACCTCAGAGGCAGCAGCAGCATACTATCACCTAATCCCTATAATAAATGCCTTGTTCCATTTTGCTCCTCGTGAGACTACTTCCCTGAAAGCTCCCTGATGCACCACCAGAGCAGTTTGAGTCTCTTCCTCTTTGGGGGTGGCTGCTCTTATGAATTAAGAGCTTTCATTACTGATATTATAATCTTCCATTGTATTAGCTACTGATTACTAAATGCCAAGCTTCGTGGTGGTCACTTAACATGTATTCTTTTTAATCTTCACCTCATGTCTGAAGGTGTGCAATATATTCCCCCATTAGAGGAAAATTTGAAGCTCAGAAAGGTTGATAAATATACCCTATATCGCACTGCAGAGGCAAGAATTTGAGCATAGATCCATCTGCCTCTACACCTACACTCTATTACATCATGTTTTCTTTTGTATTGGTAAGGTTTTAAGTTGGATTTTTGTCCCATTTAAGTGTCCCCCATGTGCCATGGTAACCTGATCTTTCATTTTAGAGCAAGAAAAACAAAATTCAGGGCACTGTTCAGTAAATAGGGCTGCTCAGAGATGCCAAAAGTCATTTCATCAGCAGCAAAAGATTCAATATCCTTTTGGTGTGTGATTTTCAAGTGGGAGATATCAGGAATGGAGGACTCAGTGAAGCTGATTTTCTGAAAGTGAATTCAATGAACTCTCAAGGAACGTGGGCACCCAATGGGCAGGGACAGCAGCTATGTCTACTTCTTAGTGCTTCTCCAGCACCTAACACAGTACCTGGCAAACAGGTGCCCAGTAAATGTTTGCTGTTGGAAAGATGGGCTATGAACCAGTTCATTTATCCCACTCTGCATTTCTATCCATGAGCCTGCTGTTTTCTTTACTTCATCATTGTTCTATCGGCCTCTCAGAATATTTGGCATATTTTTAGTGTGCCGATTCTTACTTCCCCATTACACTAATCAAATGGTAATGTAATTAACAGCCAGGCCAGATTTGGGAAATCTTTATGACAAAGAAATGAGTTGGGTCTGCCCTATTTGACTCATAAAGTGTCTCCCAAGAGCAAAACCCTGCATTATATGAAATGATATAATTGGAGATTTTCAAATGTATTTCACTTCCCATAAAAGACTCCCACAACAAGCATTCCTTTTCACAGTGGGAATCCACACAGCTTCCAAAATACCCTCAAAATTGAAGGGAAACTTTTGTACAGTCAAATGACACATAGTTAAGATTTCATGGCGCCTTCCTCCTTCTAGTCTTATGAGATGGGCCCAGGAATAAATGCTGCACAGAGAGCAATCTGTTTGCAAAGTGACTCCTGATTTCTCTGATGGGCTCTGTCATCTGGCCATAGGTGACAGGTTTGTTAAGGAAGTTAAACTGACTTTCCATGCTTCCTATCCATTTGGAATTTGACAGTGAATTTGCTATTTTCCATATAAAACACTTATCTGGTCTTTACAAACCGTGGACTTCATTTCTTTCAGGCTGGCCCCTTTTGGGGATTAATAAACTGACAGTGATTTTTGATAGAGCCTTTCCACCTGCCAAGGTCTTGTTACTCACAGGAAACTCAACACACCCTGAAACTATTCAGCCCTTTTCACTTCTGTGGTTGCTCAAAAGCATTAAGTGTTGTTCCAACATTTAGTAAGTATTTATTAGAGAAGTACCATGTGAAAAGCACTAGGAAGGCTAAAGATGTGTATGAAAGGGGCCCTATCCTCATCAAGAAGAAAACAGGAGCAACATGCAGTGAAAGGTGTCAATGATTGTGCCTAGAATTCCACAGAGAGCGAGAACAGCATGGCCTGTGTGATCAGGGAGGACTTCTTGGAGGAGGGGATCAGATTTACTGAAGCCCCGGGAAGCCGCAAGTTACTATAGACCAGTAGGGACTGACAATTAGAAGCCTAGAACAATAAATTTACAATTTAAAATTAAGCAGTGATGACTTTGAAAATAAACAGTGGAGAACAGGGTATCAATAACACGATTTATAAAATAAACCAGCAGCCACATTCAAACCATTAAGTGACTTGAGTTCATACCTTTCATGATTTCCCCAGATTCAACCCTCTTATCTTTATTCCATTCTTAGTGTTGTTTCAAAAGGGAGAACCTGTCAGGGACCTAAAGTGATTCCAGGGCCAGACTTGGAGTTAGGCCAACTGGAGCCAATCCCAGCTCCACTGTTATCAATTTGGGAGAGAGATACCATGTAAGGCTCAGCTTCCTGATGTTTAAAATAAAGATGGTGATCCTTACCTGAACAGATTGTTCAGAAAATTAAATAAAAATATATGTGTTGAGTCCTTAGCACAGAGCTCGACATGTGGCGTGAGCCCAAGTAAGTAGCAGTTGTTGCATGGTTTGATTCCTCTGGTTTAGCAAGCACAGAGTGACAGGCAGATGTTCCTTCCAGTGGGGGCATGTGACAGGCACTTAATAAACGTATACTGAATGAATGACTGAATTAATTAAGCAAAGGTCCTTTCACTTCATTTAAGAGCCACTATCTATTAAATCAATATGGCATTCATTGTATAGTCCAGTGACACTTGAGCTTTATTATTTTGAAGAAAATCTGTTACGGAAAATGCTCTCATCTACTTGACCTCAGAGAAGAAGAGTTCTGGTCTTGTACAAAAATTGCGAAGAACTGCTGATGAGCCCTTCTGTGAATGTGAGAATCTAAAATGTAATCAAGAGAAAGAAAGTACTGTTTTGAGACAACAAATAGTGAATGCTGAATGCAAACTTGAAGAGTTATGAGTTATCTCGCTTTTTCCTCCAATAAAAATTTTTCTGGGCCTTTACAACCAGTGACTCCTTCCCCACCCCTTCGTGTTGGAAGGAGGGCAGGTGAATCTTTAAAAATATGAACCATAAGTTTAAAATAAATCTGCTTTCTTAGAAAGGAATACCCACCACACAGCAGAGGACACAGTTTCCTAACTCTTCTTTCTCAAAAAAGGGCTTTGTAAACTGGTTTTATGCATGAATGTTGAGATTTTAAAGAGATATTTCATGCCCTGAGCATATAATCGGCTTATTGGTACATTTCAAGAAGAAAAGTATTGGAAAGATGTCAAAATTGGAGAAGAAAGGCCAAAGGATAGATTATATAGTGCGACATATCAAAATATGAAGGGGGGGGGAACCTTGGCAGTAAATCTGCCTTAGGACTGTCTTCTTGGTATTCTGGATACCACATGGATCAAATTAACTTCATGGTTCAAGGATATCCTGTTTTCTGAAGCTACTGTACTTTGAACAACTTTGCAGCATCTGTTGGAAGCAAAATACAATCCTTACCAACTCACTTACATTTTTGGAACTTTGCCTCCAAAGTCCCCAGGAAGCCCCTCAGATGTTCTAAGAGTACATAACCCATTTTTGGTAGCAGAGCTTTGGTAAAAGTTGATGATCTCCAAGAGAAATGAGAGGCCTTTGCTTCCCACTCTGAGGAGGAGTAGTGGAAAGGCATGCTCTGTAAGCACTGTATTTTCCCGACTTCTTTTTATACTTTGATTTTTCCTCTGCACATTCGCAGCAAAGAAACTTTCAAGATAGCCAAAAACATGTAATTCTCCTATGTAAAAAGGAAAAGTAAGGGTTTGTCTGACTCTGCGCAAAGCCCTAATTTGCCAGAATAATCCAAGGCTGGACTCTTACAAAACAGAGGTATGTGTGTATATGTATAATATGGAAGGAGTGGAAATTTAGCAGGAAATTTAGCAGTTTGTCTGACTTTGTGCAGAGTCAGACAAACCCTTAATTTAGCAGGTGAAAGACATTTTCTAATCATGCCACTTCTCTCAACTCATGGTGTGTTCCTGGGCCTTACTAACTACTCATGGGTAATTAAAACAAAACAAAACAAAGCCAGTCTCTCAATGGGTTGTAAAAGATTCAGTGTGTCTGCACGTGCACACAGAGATGCTAAAAGGCACAACTTTAAAGCATATGGTCAGAGATTACACCTTAAATTAGGAAAATGTAACTCATGTAAATGGTGTTTCCACCTCATACGACCTTTATAATTAGGGCAAAATAATCAGGTGTAGTCCCCCGGGGCTGTCTGGAAGACTACCTAGAAAGATGACAGAAAATGCTTTCTTTTCCATTTGGGGAAAGTACAGAAAGAGAAAAGCAAAGACTGAGTTAACAACAAAATCTATCTTTTCAGATTACTCATGTTCATCGAAGTGAAATATTATCTCTCTTCTTTGCTTGGAAATGTTTTTACAAATACATGCATAACATCAGCGATGCCCATATCAGCTTCTGTTAATTATTTTTAAGGAAAAAACAACTGCTACATAAGCTTAAGTTCCCCGATTCTATTTAAGTATCTCTGACTTCAATGGTAGAGAATGGCAGAAATATGTTCTCTTCTCCAACCAAGCTCGAGTTTGACTTTTTAGAGTTGACTTGAGGTAGTTAATCCCCTAATTAATGTCAAAACTATCAACTTCAGTTAGCTTTGATAAATAATATTGTATAATCAAATTACCACTGAGTTATCTGGCAAGGCTGCAAAATTGATCATTTAAATTGTGAAACTTTTTTTTAATGTGGTCTACCAAAAATTACAAGGCCAACCAAACACTAGGACAGTATTTTAATCAGATATGAAAGTCAAGGGTTATTATGTATGAAATATAAATAGATCGTTCAAATTCATGAGAAAAACATTGACACCAATAGGTAAAGGGACAAAGTATATTAACCACAATTCAAATATAAAAGGAAAGACAAATTAGGAAATATCTAACAAGTATATTTGTCTTCATTTGCAATCAAAGAAATATGCATTTAGAACAACCCCAAGATACAATTTTACACCTGCCCATGTAGCATTCTTTTAAGGAAATAACACCCAATGTTATCAAGGTAAAAGTATAGACTGGTTTTCTTCTTCATTGCTAGAAGAATTATTACACTATTGTAAGCCCAACAGAAAGCAGTATGGGAGGGCACAAACAAAATGCACTTTGTAAAGAAAAAAATACTCAGTCCCTTTAACTAATTTACATCTACTTGTTCAAAATATTTCCACTTTAAGAAACCCTCTACTTCTGTCAAACTAGCACTTTAGAAATTGACTCATTCTGGCATAGGTACATAGATGATTCGGAAGAAGTAAAGAGAAAATCTTGGAGTTACTTTGACCAGATCTGGAGGCATAAAACATTTTTTGAAATTAGAATGTAACTTCTTAGTCTAATTGGCCTTTTAAAAAATTTTACTAACAACCAAATGCACTCAAATAAGGATACAAATATTTTTAGGAAATATTCTGAGAATATTATCAGCTAATTAACTAATCACCCTGGATTTCACTTTGTTGATCTGTAAAAAGGAGTTGATCATCTCCCTAACTCAGGGTTGCCTGAGAAATAAATATCAAAACATACATAAAGCACCAAGCTCAGTGCCTAGCACTTAAAAAATTACTTTTCCTTTTCTTCTGCAATCCCACCTGCCAATTTTTTGAGAAAGGAGATCACATCCTATCTCACGGTTTAGATATAAGAATAAATGAAATAATATGCACAGAAAAAGTGCTTTGAAAAACAAGCAGTCTAAAAACACAGGATAGTATTACTAAAAAATAGGTTTGGCAGACTAGAGAATATGTATGTGTCCAAAAACACTTCGAACTCTCTAGGTTTTTCATAATTGCTGAAAACAATTTGATACCTTAAGAGTCAAATAGTTCTCTATGAAAATCTTTAATTGCCATTGATAAACTATATATCAATCTAGTCGCTCACTTTCATTCTCTTATTTCCAACACTTTACTTTTGGTTTCATTTCGTTCACGTCTACTTTCTCCGGTTTATTACACCGATTTCAGTTAGCTTTATCCCTGCTCACTTCCTCTGATTTAAGAGAAAGATAAATAAAAAAGCCATGCTATGACAAGCCATTTTGAAGCTTGGGGCAACAAGAAAGATCTGTAATACAGTTTTTGTTTAAAATTTTGACTATTTGTTGATCATGAATTTTTTTGGTGTTAATTTTGATTTTTTTTAATTGCATTAAAATTTAAAAGTCGATATCTTGATTACTGAGGGTTTTTTGGCACCCCGTTAAATTTTGTGCCATAAGGGAAATGCCTTGTTCCTAGTCTTAGCCCTGTGAAAAGGGGAAGAGGTCAGAAAGCTGAAAGTGTTGGTAATAGAGCTGATGGAAGCAGATACAACGGGCACAGGGTATGTACATGTGAACCTAACTTGAGTCTTCTACTTACATGAAGAAAGCTGCGTGTGACTGCCCCACTTTCTGTCTTGCCAAATACATGTATCCCCTTTCTGGAGAAACTACTCTGAAAACTTGGATTTGGTCTCCTGTCTGAATGTCACCCAAGAGGCAAAATGGGTTAAGACAGAAGAGTCAGGAAGGCAGCTCTGCACCATGCTACCAGTTGGCCTGTGGATAGCAAAGTTTCCAAACTCTGATTTGGGGGATAGGATAAGAACAGTTTGTGAAAAACAAGTTGCAATATGAGCAAAGAGTACAAGCTGAGAGGAAGTGAAACCCCCGGTAGGAAAGTGGGTAAAATCACCCACACCTCCTTTTGATCCTGAGGTTGGCACGTTTTCATTTTCCTCCTTCAGAGGGCACAGTGAGTCACTAGCTTCTATCTGGGGCAGGCTGGCCTAGCCTGGGATCCTTTGAACAAGGAACGCAGACTTTTATTCCACAGTTAGAGATAAAGCCCCAAGTGCAAAGAGGAAACATCTAAAAACGAGAGTCCACGAGTGAATGTTTTGTAGACTGTATGGACATGTCATTTGTATGAAAGGCACTATTGTTATTGACCTAAGACATATCTAGTGCTGAATGGCTGGCAGCAGGTATTTTCTGTGTGTGTGGCAGCCCAGCCAGACTCTGCCTGGGGCACAGCTGACTGAGAACTGTGTGGGACACTCAGGTTATAGGAGGAACTAATGGCAGCAAATTATCCCATTTTTAACACTTGCCACCTTCCCCTCCAGGCTCAAACTCAGGAATCTCAGCTCTAATATTCAGGGGAGAGAGAGGAGGAGAAAATAACTTGAATGTGTTCTTGTTAAAAAAGTGAAGATCTACTTTCCAAAATGCAGCCACTTGGCACTAGTGACCACAGCTTTGGTGAAACCAGCTTCACCTACTTGGTTGATGGCTTGTGCTAATTCAGGGGTGAACCAAATTTAGTCCAATACCAACTCTGCTACTTTCCAGCACTGTTACAGAACATCTCTATGCCTCAGTTTCCTCACCTGGAAAATGGGTGTAGTCAGAGTACTCACCCTACAGTGTTCCTGTGAAGATGAAATGAGTCCATACATGTCAAGTGCTCAGAAGAGTGCCACATATATAATAAGCGCTCATAAATGTCCACCATCATCACCAACCAGCCTCACTGCTTTGGTGAATGGCCAACTGAGCACCCATTTTCATATATTTATGAGTAGTTTACCCCAAAAATCTTCAAATTCCCAAATGCTCATTAGGTCCAGCCCTACATGTCACAGAATGCCATCTCTCTTCTGATATACCTATCTACTTTCCAAAATCTTCTGTGCCACCAAGCTGAGGACATAAGGAATTCTAAGTAGTAAAATATGAAAATCCACACAAAAGAGAAAGACTATTTGATTATTTCAGATCCCAGGCTCATTTTCTCGATCTCTAACCAGGTGTGAGGTGCAGATTAGTGTTGGTTTTCACAACCCTGAGTAGTGGGTGTGTCTGGGTGTTAATGCTGTATAAAAATCAGGAGGAATTACAGGTGTGAAATTGAAGTCTAAGGCTGATAATCATCATACCCTGCAGCATCTGAGGGAAAACAAAACTGTCCCAGTCTGTGGCCTGCATTGCTAATCAAGGCCAGTTGCCTGGGCCTATGTCCAGCCATCAGGTGAGGTGGAAGGAAGGGGCAGAGAGGAGAAACAGGAGACCCATCACCGCTACAGGCTGGGGTGGGGGATTCCCCATCCTGCTGCTATCTGCCTTCATTCTCTGGCTGGAAGCCTTTGTTCTGTGCAAAGGCCTGGCACCCACTTGTGTCTTTGGCTCTACTGCCTGGACTACACCTGGCTTCTTCTTAGGCACCCACTAGTCTCTGCTGCTGAGAGTTGTGTTGTGTGCACCTCTTGCCAAACAGAGCAGAGATGCAATGTGAATTCCAGTGCAAAACCATCACTCCAAAAACCAATTATATTTCTCAGTGTCTCCTGCTGACTTTGCAGCGACTGGTGTGGTAGCAAAAGCCCAGGACAGACACAGAAGTCTACCATTCTCTCCCGGTGGCCTAAGCCTGATCACTTACCCTCTCTAGGCCTCAGTTTCTTTGTGAATGCAGACAATAGTTTTTGTAAGGAACTATAGGTTGTGACTCCTGCAGCAGCTCCAGTGGTGGAGGGAGGATCACTCAACAGAGTTCTTGTTGGTCCAGTTTCTCCCTGGCACCTCGACTTGGCACCAGACTTGGCCTGCTGGTGACAAACAGCAGCTTTCCGGGCCCTGTCCTAGCATTGCGTCAGTTGGGGAGGGGCGGGATGAGACTGAGCTAGCAGAATTCAAAAACAGCTTTCAGACTTTTATTGTCGAGGAAGACTAGTCATTTGTAGGGTTTTGGAGATACAAGTCAATACGTGACTTTTGATCTTTAGCAAGTTAAAGGGTAATACAAAATTTTTTAAAAGGGTAGATTTGTGAGTGCATGGGGGGGAGAGAGAGAGAGATGCCAAGACTATCATTAACAAAGAACAATTTCTAAACGCCTATCTCAGCCTTATGCAACCCTTCTTGGTTGAGATGAAAGAGTTTCCAAGACATTCCAAGAAATACTCCCACTAAGAGATTTCCAGATGTTGCCCTGTGCTCTGAAGGGACAGCAGGCCTTTGTGGCTGCCCAGCTCCCACCCACCACAGCAGAAAGAAAAATGGGACAAAACACTTCACTCCATGCAGCCTCTGGGCCTGACTCTAAGCCAGGCAGCTCTAAATGTCCCTTTGGAGAAGGTCAACATCACATTGTCCTCATGTAGCTCTGGGTCCTTTAATGTTTACTGAACACCTGCTGGGTGCAAGGACAGGGATAATAAGTAAAACCCACGCTTGCCCAAATGCCCAAGGCCACCACCTCCTCCCAGCTCACTTCCCCACCCAGATTACCCGGTGCTAGATGGTGGGGACAGAGAAAGGGGAAGATGCAAAATCACAGAGGTTTTTATGATATAGTTGCAACTGACTTCCTGCCGGCCCACCAAAATGGGTGCCCTCAACTCTGGGCCTCAACTATTTGTTGCCAGAGCCTTGAGCCTAAGTTAATTATACAGGAAATTTTGATTTGGTTCACAGAAAAGCTGATCTTGCCTCTGGAGTGACCTGCAGAAACAGCCTGTAAAAGCTGCAGTCTTGAAGTATTCCAGATAGATTTCTTTCTCATCATTTCAGTAGAAGGTTACCATTCATGCAACTCAGTGGCCACTACAAACTGATGCTGGTATTTCAGGTTGTGGAACTCATAGTTTTTTTGTCATTGGGCCTTGGCAATAGGTTTGCATTTTAAACTAAAAGATAACAGATGGTAATTTAAATATTAATATTTGTGTTTTACCCAAAACTTAGATGTTTCACCTAAATTCTTGTTTTGCAGTTTTAACTTGCCTCTTGCAATTTAAATGGGAATGTATCAATTAAATAGACAGTTATATTTTTAAATGATCATAATACTCCCTAGGGAGTAGACAGCACCTCTGTCTTGGACAGCTGCTTGTGGGCACACCACACCTCCCACTGAACTAAGTGGCCAAGAAATAATTCAACAGCTGCTCTTGGCCTACGGTGGTGCCTTAGCAGTCTGAGCGACCACGTCTGCGGGTAGAAAGCCTGGTCTTCCCCAAGCTCTTACAGGCGGCGTCCTCCGAAGGGCTCCCACTTTCCCTGGGGTGAGTGCGGCTGAGCTCCTGAGGCCTCCTCCGCTCCCGGGCCCCGCAAGCCCCGGGGACACTGAGCCCAGGTGCGGGTGGTGTCTAGCCAAGACCCTAGGCCCTGTGCTTTGGCATCTCGTCTCCAGAGAGGGCGGTGGAAAGCGAGGCATAGCAGCAGCCCGCCACCCCACACCTACCTGCGGTCAGGGTCTCAGACAGAAGCCCTTGGGAAGGGAGCAGGCCGCAGGGGTGGTGGGGAAGAGGCGTCCCCGAAGCAGGCGGACAGGACACGCCTGCGGACAGGAGTGCCCCGCGGCCCCGCGCCCCGGGGAAGCTGCCAGGGCTGCGTTCCTGGGCGTAGCAACGCAGAGGCCCTTCCGCAGCCTGTAGGCCTTGTCCAGGGCTAGGGCCACCACGAGTGCCTTTGGGTCAAACCCGGGGCTCATCCCGCTCCCGAGGCCACCCCTATTTGCCAAAGCCCCCAGGCTATTGCTTTAGCAGCATGGGCAGGGACAGATATGAGGTCCCCTGGCAAAGGGGAGGAAACCCGAGGCGGCCGGGACACAGGCGACAGAACGAAAGGCAAGGCGTAGAGGTGTCAGCTCAAATCTCTCTGAGGGTGACTTTAACCAGCGGAGAGGCACAGCATATGGTTTCCAGGTTGGGCAGTGGAACACAAAGAACGACTTTGAGCTGAGGGAGCTTCCTGACACCGAAACCAAACGATCTCGATTTAGGGGGCCCTGAGTAGCAGGAGGCTGGATTTTTGGTTGAGTTGCAATTAAAGAGAGATAATTAAGCCCGCAGCCGCGCAGCTTATTAATATTTATAGCCCGGAGCCACATAGGCTTCGCTTGGTGGAGGCGGATTTTCAGGCCCGGGCGGGGCCGGTGTATCCGGGGGCAGGGGTTTGGCAGTGACCCGGGTGGAGAAGGCTCGATGGGTAAAGGGAGGCACGTCCCGCCTTCTGCATTTCTCCCGATTACTTGAGCAGCGGAGTCGGCCGGGCACGCAGGGTTCTGCGGGGATGGCCATCCGTGCGTACCGAAGGCCACAAGCCGCGCCAAGCACCTAGCAGGGCAGCCTGGCGATGGCTCTTTGTTAATTACCCAAACGTTGCTTCCTGCAATATGTTTCTAGCTCCCGGGACAGACAACGCTCTTAAGTAAACGGTCCAATATTTGGGACTCCAGGTAGACTGCTTTTAAATGTTGGGAGGAAAAGAAAAGACAAGGAGAGAACAAAACCGCCCTGGCTTCGGGGCGGATCTGCAAAAAACGCCCTCCAGCCTCGAGCTTTCTTCTGCCCGAGGGCTGCGGGGCACCGCTCGTGGGCCAAGCGGGGGACTGGCGGGAGGGGCTCTCGGAGCACGGGTCACGGGTCGCTGCCGGGGCCTGGGGACGTGCTGGAGCGGGGCGGAAGGCGGGGCTGCGCGGGCGGCTCCTGCACCGGCCTCCCTCCCGAGCCCCGCGCCCGAGCTGGGAGGGTCCGAGCGGTCGGCCCTGGCGCAATCGGGCCCAGGAAACGCGTACGAAGCGGCTGCCATCTGTGCCGCACGCAGTTCTCTGGTTTCTGCTTTTCCCGCACGGCCCATGGGGGCGGGGAGGGCGCGCAGCGGGCTGGGGGGGCCCAGGCCCTTGCCCTTGCCAGCGCAGCTACGGGTCGATTCTGCCGTAATCAACGCGGGGTTCGGGGGGGGGGGGGCGCCGCCGCCGTTCCCATGGCAACGCGGGGCCTCGCGGGGGCCGGGAGTCCTGGTTGCCGTAGGCTGCGCTGGGGATGGAGCTGTTCGCTGTGGCCGCTGCGGCAGCCAGCCTCTTCTTACTCCTGGTCTTCCTCATGTTTATCTCCGTCTACCTCGGCTCTGCGTCTCTCCATCAGCCTCTGTCCCAGAACTGTTAACCGAAAGAACAGGGAGCTGTCGTCGCGAGGGGGGTTCCGACGGAGCCGCGCGCCACAGGAGGACGACCCTGCTGCGTCCTGTGGGTCCCGCGGCGCCCTGGCCCGCAGCACCCGGCCCAGAAGTGGTGACACCAGACATTGCTTCACAGTGTGGGCTCCTAGGAGCCGCGCCAGGGCTAGCGAGCATGGACAGTAAATGCCCGGGAAGACTCCCTGTGTATTAGAAGGGGGATGAGCCGCGTTGAATTACGATTATGGGTTAGAACATAAAGGCATATTTAACAAAGAGACACAGATGACATCGTAAGCGAGTTTTCTTTACATCTCTGTACACACGCACTCACACCTAAAAAGAAAACGTTTTTGGCAGGCACGAAATGAATTTTTCGTATGTAAAGAATGTTGTCTCATTGCTGGAGGAGTTAAAGAGGATGGAATGGCGGCATTAGGTAATTTACCATGAGGTTGATGTTAGTGTTTAAAATAAAAACTATACTGTGTATTTAGTTCATTGCCATTTTCATGTATACAAGCCTTTTTAATGTTAGCCCAGCTAAAAATATAATAATGGCAATCTAAACTGTTTTATCATGGGAAAGTCAATCTGATAGAAAGGTAATCTATTCAATGCCCATATCCAGTAGATCAAAACACTTGCCCCCTTTATGGCTAATTTACACTTATTGCTTGAAATTTGAAATAGATAATGTACACTGGTATTTTACTGTTCATTTTCTCGACCTTCCAGCAGTGTCTTGGCTGATGGCCACATTATTCATTTTTTCTCTTATCCTGCTTGTATTTTTTTAAATAAGCTTCTAAAAGTTTCATAATTGTTTCAGACTTTCAGAAAAGTTACAAAGAGTTCTCCTACACCCCACCCCCAGTTTCTCTGATTAACATATTAGTGTGGTACATTTATCATAATTAATGAACCAATATTATTAACTGAACTCCACACTTCATTTGGATTTTATCCATTTCTCATTTTTCTGTTCTTGGATCCTCTCCAGGATATCATGTTACATTTAGTCCTCTTGTCTCCTAGGCAGGCTGTGACAGCTTCTCAGCCTTTTCTTGCTTTTTGACCTTGAAATGTTTGTTTCTTTTTAATTGAGGTATAATTTACATATAGTGAAATTTAAGGATTTCAAGTTATAGTTGTATGAGTTTTGACCATATCATACACACTTGATATATAATCTACTTTTGCATACGAAACATCAAATCTGATATTTAAAATATTGTCACACAAATATTACAGGTGTATGTGTAGTTTCTCGCACATATATACACATTTTACTAAAATTTCCTCATGACCTTTCAATTCCAACTTAATATTTAAAGTTTTTCAATCTCATAGGATGTTAAAAATTAGAAGGCCAATGTTAGCTTAATGAGTTGATAATTTACTTCGATAATCATCTTTTGGACACAAGCTACTGACTTGTCTATTCTAGAACATTTTCTTCACTGTAGAGAGTATAGTCTAGGCACTCTCCTTAAGAAATCAGACAAACTGCTGGGGGATGAGACAGTCTGGGCAGCTTATTGGGTTGGCTCTGAAACTTTAAAAACTGTTTTCAGTTCTTAATATTGAAGCAATAATTAATGCATTTATTTGTGCACAGCTCTCAGGGGAATTATTAAATATGACATTGGTAATTTTGTCAGATTCTCCTAATTGTAAAAAAGGGTTCCACATTTCCTTAAATCCTTGAGAATTTGACACATGGTATAACCCCCTAAAGATATATTTGAGTAATGTTTAAAAACTTAGAACTGGTGCTCAACAGTTAGAAAAAAGAAAACAAAGGTCTTAAAGTCGTTGCGAACATGAACTCAGAACTTGAGGCAGACACATTTTTTAAACAGGTGAGTAAAAACACTACATAAAATCTAATTTCCTCTTCATTTCTATGGCATTCCATGTTAGCAGATTCAGTGGATCACATTTCTATGATTTGTTAATACAAAGTAGTAGACATCAGAGAGAAAGGGTAAAATTGAAGGCTGCATTTCTCACCATTCATGCACAATTTTTAAGAAACTCAGAAACCTTCCCAGTGGGGTGGATACCTGTCCATGTTGAATGAGGCTGATCAAGTCAGAGGGAGCAGCTGTTGGTAATTTCTGGCTGCCTTTTAGAAGTTTTTGGCTAACATAGCTTTTACAGTCAGGCCATGTTCATGCCAACATGATTCTGGCCCACATTCTTATCTTTGTCTCAATCCACAAGTGAAAACCAAGCAAACTAGGCTCAAAGACTGTTCGGAAGGTGTAACAGTAGTCAAGTGGTTTTCATTCTTTTGCCATGACAAAAGTTTCAAAAATCTGTGTCATTTAGGATTAAATATATTTTCTATCCATTCAAAAAAAATATGAGTTCCTATACAAATCAAGTAATATGAGCAAATATATCTTCCAGAATGATGATTATGGGAAGAAAGTAAAGATAAATTTTTGAGAAGTAATGCCTCTTGAATGAAGTCTACCTTTAATTATAGCTAAGACAAGACCTAATGTTAAACACCTTAGCGTGTGTGATCTTCTAAATTATTTGCCTGGATTTAGGTAAGCTAAGTGACTATCTGGATGTCAGAAACAAAATCCTGCATGCTTACAAATCATATTTCCACAGCTGTCACTCACTAGCTGAGTTCAGCTGAGTAGAGCATGACATAGTCACATGTGCACTGATTTAGGCATAGTGATTAGTGAACATGGGCTTTGAAAGTAGACAGCCAAGTCCAGATCTACTGCCACCACTGACTTGTGGGTGACCTTACGCATGTCACTTAGCTCCTCTGTGCCCTCAACTCTACAATGGAGATAATACTAACTTTATAAAATTGTTGAGGATTAAGTGAGATATTTGCATAACACTCAGAATAGGAAGCACACAGCACAGAGAAAGCACTCAGTAAATATTATTGCTCCTTGTTTTTAAATACCTACTATAACACCAGGTAGTATATTATATGCTGAGTTTTCAGTAATATAAAAAAACAGATTTTATTGCATAGAGCCTAAAAATTCATTCCCTAAGGTTTAAGCACCATCTGACCTGTTCTTATTAAATTTAACAAGCTCACTTCTGGCCTATCACATATGTATAACATTGTGCCAAATGCTATTTTACTGTGCTATTCATTATTGCAAAAAAGATACAAACGAAAAGAATATATAACTCTTGGCAAACTTACCCAAAGCCCTAGGTACAGAAGCTGTGTATTCACACTCAGATCCTAACCAGATTCCCCCAGGAACACAGAACATGGGACCAACTGCAAATTGTCCTCCATTTATCCAACAGGCAATGAGTGTCAGCTGTGTGTCAGGCACTGTTCAAAGCTGGCCATTCATAGAGAAAGCATAGTCCCTGACCTCAAGAAGCTTACAGTGAATTGGAGGAAGATACAAAATTAAATATATGATCAGTGCACACAGGACAAGATGTGGTGCAAATATACAGGGTGTTTAGCCCAGACTCAGGGATGCAGGTGGGCAAGAAAAGCCTCCCAGAGAAGAGGCCAGGCATGGGCGATGGGGAAAAACCATGGCATTGATCCAGGTGAGAAATAAGGGGAGCCTGAGCTGAAAATGGGCTGTGGCTGGAGAGAAGTGTTCAGAGGTAGAAGAGGCAAATCCTGTGGGAAATAAGGGAGAAGAGAAAGGAGGAGGAAGGCTCCCGGTTTCTGTTTGGGGGTCTGGATGGATGGTAGAGCTCTTGACTGAGGGGGTATCTTGAAGAAAGAGCGGGTTTCAGGAGGAAGATGTTTTGTTTGATCTCAGATACAGTACTGTTTGATCTTAGTATTTAAGGTGTCCAGGGCATGTGCAAGTAGAGATGTCCAGTGGGTAGATGGATTCAAAGTTCTGAAGGCGGGAGGGTAGGTGGGAAGGGCTATAATATTTATGAGCAGGGCTAAGAGCCCACCCCCTGGGGCCATATGAAGGGGAATGCACCCAAAGAAGAGGGGGAGCAGACATGCTAATGGGTATCCACTGTGATCATATGCAATTACCAACTCTAGAAGGTACCATAAATACTCAATCCAATGGAAAGCGCCAAGAATTGAGTGTGAAGCCAACCTATCTCCTGAGAGAAATCCCTCTAAGACATAATAGTAGGAAAATGAGGTAGAGGGGAGCTACTTGACTTGGAAACATGACTAAAGCCTGCAACAAGCTTTTCTAGGGTATTCTATATGATCATTTCCATCATCTTAGCACATTTAGGTAAAGACAATTTCCTGTGAAAAACAGATTTATGTTTTTAGTCAATGGAAAAACTCAAAGGGAAAATAGTACTCTGTAGAAAGTCACTTTAGAGCCATATTAGACACACTTCAAACCTAAAAGTATGTACAGAATTATAGTTAGTTCCGTTGTTTAGGTTAAGCTGTTTAACCATTGTACAATTTCTCGAGGTTTAATTTTTTTTTTTTTGCTTTGATCCCCAAGTCTATGATCCCCTGTCGTCTTGAGGAGGTTTGAGACTAATGAAGATGGATTATCATAAATACATTTTACTTCTGCCAAGTAGTAAAATTTGCTTATTTGCTTATTCTATCTTATTCTTTGGTTATTAGTGAGCATATTAATAACCAAAATATGAAGTTCTAATACTTAAGAACAAGGAAATCAGTCTTACTGAATCAAATAGGTTGATTGTGGTGAGTGCCGAGGGAGAGAGTACCCCATGGCTTAGAGAGATGGGGTGTGGCATTGTAGACAAGAACCCCCGCCCCAAGTAAGAGGGAGGGGAGGAGGTGGTGAGTCCTGCCATGTTCTGTCACTTGCTGGCTGTATGACTTTGGGCAAGCAAGCTCATTTTTCCCCTCTAGAAATTGGACACAGCGTAATACTTATCTTACTTGTTAAGGAGATTAAATTAGGTAATTGCTGTGGTCTGAATGTTTGTGTCCCCTGAAAATTTGTATGTTGAAACCTAATCCCCAATGCAGTAGTTTAAGAGGAGGGGACTTCTGGAGATAGATTCTGAGGGCAGAACTTTCATGAATGGGATTAGTGGCCTTATAAAAGAAGTTAGCAAGAGCTTGTTTGCCTCTTCTGCCATGTGAGGAGAAGCAAGAAGATAACATCTATGAAGCAGAAAGTGAAACCTCACCTGACACTGAATCTGCTGGTGGCCTTGATCTTGGACTTCCAGTTTCCAGAACTGGGAACAAGAGATTTATGTTTATAATTTACCCAGCCTAAGGTATTTTGTTATAGCAGCCTGAATGGACTGACAATATTCCTAGCACAGTACCTGCAACACATTAATAATAAGTCTCAATAAGTTTATCTATTGCAGATAGCTCACTTAGCTACCTTGGTGCAAAGTTTTATTTACACTGCGTTATCTTTTGAGTTTTTTTTACTTCTCAAAGTCTGGTTCTTCAAATAAGCCATCCCAGGATCTACTATTGTCCATGGAATTATGTCTCAATTTAAAATAAGTGGTACCAGAAGGAATGGCGTTACCTATTTCAAGGACAGTAATTTTTACATCAACAAAAACAAATATAAAGTTTTGGGTGTCATTTCTTAGGTAAATCTGAGACCTTGCTCTATTGCTTCTCCTGAACTATTCATGGCAGCAAAAACAAAAAGATTTTTCCTCTTAGGTGACAGCAACACTTTCTGACTTTGGGTTTGGTTGACTCTTCGCTCAGCTCTCCAAATGTTTCTGACAGAAGCCTGCAGGGTGAACTGTGGGCTGGAAGAGTGAGACCGGCCTTTGTGTCAGCGACTTGTGCTAGCATTAGGTATTTCCCTTAAGCACGAGTATAAATGCTTCTTTGCTCTGAAGCCGGCACACTAAAACTCAGCTTCAAAAGGAAGCACAATTTTCTAGTTTGTTTCTGGCAAGGGGTCACATTTAACTTAGCAGAAAGGTTGCACCTGGCAATGATGGCATTTGGCCAACATCCCCACCTGCTCCCAGCCCAGCAGAGAAGAGATCTAGGGACAAACACCTGCGAGGTTGTGCATTGTGGGAGGCCGGCACTCTCCATGGAAAGCCAGAGCCCTTGCAGCGTGGGCTGGGCTCAGGAGAGCACTCAGAGGGGTGTGGAAATTCCAGGAGGAGTGGTGCGTTTTGTTCTCAAGCTCTTGGGCATCAGTATATCATGAAGGGCCTGTGAGTGGACAGCAGAGCAGCTTTCCTGCTCACTCTTGAGGCCCTTGCTATGACTTCTACAGTTCCAAACCTTTCTTGCACTGTCATCTGTATACCTATGTTTCAGTTGTCCAGTTATTTTTCCTTAAGTTGAAAAAGAATTCCAAGATGAATGGTCTCACCTAACCCCACAATAGTTGTGGGGTTAGGAAGTGAAGGGTCCAAGAACCTGGAATAACACCCATGATTATTTTTTAAGCAGAAGAGTAAATATCAAATATTTGTTGACTGCTCAGTTGTTGCACAGACATGTGTATTTCCTAATCATTTAATATTTTGATGTTGTATCTCCTGCAACAACCTTGTGGGGAAGACTCTTATGCCATTTTTGGCAGGTTAAAGTGAGCCACGTCACATTAAGCAATTTCTCAATGATGTTAAAGAATTCAGCTGAACTCGAGTTTCAGAAACCTTACTTATGAACTGTTTCAACAAATACACCTTTCAGTATCAAAAATAGCATTTTTAGGCCTTGACAAAAATGCAGAAAATAGGTGGTGGGTAACTTATACATGTTAAATATTAAATTGTCTTAAATTTTTATATTATGCAAAAAGAGTAGAGCAAATTACCAGAGTTCTGACTTTTCACAGAGTGCTTGCCTAGGATTATTTCATAGGAAACACAGTTTGAACTATATAGACTACACAGTTATATTTTTTAATAAAATCATTTTCCATATAATCCCAGCACACATAGTATGAGATACTTTCAGTATTTGCTGTCCCATGGCATGAAATATAGAAAGAGGCATATGCTAGAATAAGGACAAGTGTCACGTCAATATACAACTTTAATTTTCTTTTTACCCTATTATGTATAGTAATTGTATTTCCTAAACCAAAACCTGGCACATGATCTAGTGAATACCCTGTGGGGAAAAATAAGGCAAATATTTAAAATCAGAACAGTTTCAGAAAATTTAGATGACCTCACTGTACTATTGAGCATGAGGAAAGTATTTGGGGATGCCTTGGAAATACTAATATTGACTTTAATTGTTCTAAGTTCGAGTTGTGTATATTTGCCTATCTCTTACAAACCTAAAATGACTATTAGTAATAAAAATTCAACTTAAGAGTCTTAACTTTTAAAACATTAAATATTAAACTTTGGCTAATATAGCACTATTTTTTTCCAAGATAAATTCCAAAGACTGTCTATGAAGTCATCAGAAAATTACACGTTGAAAAATGTCAGTGTGGGCAGACATAACGGAAAAATCAGACAAGGACATCTTTTTCCTCAGTTAAAAAATTTGTTTTCCCTCAATTATTTCCCTAAAATATACTTTTATCTATTCTGTATTTTAGTCACGGCCAGATACATCATTATTTGTTCAATTTGAAAGAAAAAAAATCATATCTGGGGAAACTTATTACTGAGTATTTACTATGTACCAGTTTCAGTGCTCAGTTGCAGAAAAAGAACAGCCAGCCAGCCAAACCAACAAATGGCAAATTGGTTCCTGGCCTCAAAGAGCCTCTAAGGAAACAGACCAGTAAGCAGACAAATGCAGTGCAACACAGCAAGGTTCTGATGGGGACAGCTAGCTACTTGCCTGGTCACATAGCCAGAAAGTGGTTGAGTGATGTCATCTGGCATGGCACCTACCTCACAGCACTGATGAACAGGGATCAAACCTCCCAAAAGTTTCCATTGGAGTATACTGCTCAGGATTTAGTAATAGAACAAATGCAAGAGTTGAATATAGACTGTGTGGGGAGATAAGGATAGGTGGTTGTCTTGAGGATAAGCCTTAAATCACCCAGCATACATCTTACAGGGATCTGTGTCTGCTCAATAAGATTTTAATGTCAAGTCTAAAAAGTGGCTACAAGAACGCAAAGCACAGGAAAGCATGCACTGCTTGACAAGCTGCAAGCTGTGAGCTAAATATTCAGCTGCTTCAGTGGTAAGGTTAGGCCTGATAAGAAACGAAAAGCAATGTGTTTGCTCATTTACATGTTCTGTTCGATATTGGTCAAGTTACTAACCTCTGTGCCTCGTTTTCCTTATCTGTGAAATGGGATAACATTAGGGTTGTTGTGAGGATTAAATGAGATAATCCATGTAAACGTGGAATTTTGCCTGCTACCTAGAGCTATTGTATTGTAAGCCAAAATATAGTGTCTGAAGTAGAGTGATTAATAAGAGTGAATAGATTCTGAAGCAATGGGCCTTGCTTAAAAAAAAAAAAAAATAATAACGGTGAATAGATGCAATTAAAATCACTTGTTTGGGGAGAATGGCAGAATTTGTATTCTGAAATCTTTCTTCATTCTTATGTTTTGTTTAATAATATTCATGTGAGAATCATTTGTTAAAAAAATAGAGTCCTTACCTTTTAGAGATTCATACTGAGGTATTTGTGGATGAAATATGATACTCAGAATTTGAATGAGGAAGTACATGAATGAAACAAGCTTGGCCATATGCTGATAATTGTTGAAGCTGGGTTATAGGTACATGAAGCTTTGTTATAATAGTCTATCTTTATATATGTTCAGAACTCATACTAAAACTTACTTAGTTATTAAAAAAAATAATAAAGCCAGAATCTGTAGCTACTCCCTGCTCCAGTGTATAAATTCTCTGGTGAGATTGGATGTCTAATTTTTCTTTTCAAACCAGGCAAGCATGAATTTTCTGTCAACCTGAGGCAGAAATCATGTTGCTACGGCAACTCTTCACCACATTAAATGGTTGTAGAGTCAAAATGGCAGATTTTGTTTTTCCAGGAGATGATATGCGTATGAGAAAGAGAAACCCATGCCAAAGACCCCTGTCAGCCACCCTAACACCCTAAAAGAGCCTCCATCTCCTGCCTACCCCGAGGGACTGTGGGGTGTGGACTCCCAGAGTTTTGAGCCAGGAAGATTAGAGGATGAGGAGCCTCACACCTAAATTCAGAGTTCTCACTCTGTCCAGCAGGCTTCATAGCAATGAGATCCTCTCATCAGGAAGACAGACCATCCATGAATATCTTTCCTTTTATGCCCTTTCCCGACACATGCAACTGATCAGTGATGACAAACGGGGCCCAATCCCCACTTCCAGCACATGGGACTGTTTCCATTGAGGCCCACTATGTATTTTTAGAATCACAAGAAAACCACCACATGTCAGGGGGTCTTCTCTGGGCATCATTAAGTCCATCCCCCTGCCTTCAGACAGAATTTCTCTAAATCATTCCATATGTTGAAGGCAGAGGGGCTGTAAGCAAGAGTCACAGGGTTAATTCTCCCCACCCAGGACAGGCCCCCCTGGCTTGCTTGGGGGAGGGATTGGCTGTGGTCCCCACCTGTGGACTTGTTTACTGCATCATCCTGGGCAAGTCATTTAACCTCTGTGTGTTTATTGTCATTCAAAAATGGTTCTTTTAAAGGTTGAGGAGAGAATGAAACAAGGTAAAATATGCAGAGTGCCTTGTAGACTGTACAGGCTCATGTGACTGGGGAGAAATTTCAAAGCCACTATGTCATTGCTTTCCTCCCTTTTCCTTCCTTCTACCTTCCCTATTTTCCTTTCTCTCCCCCAGCCCCTTTCTCTTTATTCTTTTAAGATTCCAGAAACCAGCCTGAGATTTGGTTTTGGGCATGCCCTTATGGACACAGTCTCTCACATTTTCAACAGTTAGTTCATTTGTAAGCTTCTGGGAATCACCAGTAACCACCTGTGACACCAGGCGCTAATCTGTGGGTCTGATCATCCATCCAATTCTCTAAGTGCCCATTGCACTAACTCAGAGCCATATTTCTCCTTAATCTCCCTCCAGCCAGTTGAATCCAATACTTTAATCATGCATGCTACTATTAAGTATTTCTGAAAATTACCTACGAGGTACAACTGAGAAAGCTGGCTACCTGGAATTCCACCTACTCAGTCAAGAACTTGTCTTTACTATGGGGGTAATGAAATGTTTATTTTGACTGAGTCAACATGGAGGGGTTTGGTTTGATTTTGTTTGTTCATTTGTTTTTATGTTTTCCTGACACTTAGTGCTGGCTACAAGAAGCCCCTAGCATCCTGCATGGCATCAGAGAGTCAAAACATTTTTAAAGTGACAGAAAGTCTGTGCTGGTGTGTATTTTAAAATACATCTCAGAGGTTTGAACAGGCTGTTTTTTGTGAGGCTGCTTCTGTTCTGGTTTTTATTGTAATATTTCAGGTAGAAATGCTGACAAATGTAAACAGTCCTTATTTAAGGCATTCTCTCTCTCCCCTACTCTTGAAAACAGTAATACAAAATCCTGTCTTTGGTTTTCAGAAAGCGTAAAGCTTGTCAGGCCATTGAATGGAATGTTAATCATCAATTGCTGGAGCATGTCTTCATTTCGTTTCCACCTGGTGCCCACTCTAGGGAGTGAAACACATTTTTCCTCCTGAGCTCCCCGAGGGGTGGAGGCCCCTGAGCAGACAGGGCTGAGGCAGGAAGAGTAGCACTTAGCAAGGAGCCTGTGTGAGGGGGAGGAACAAGAGTGTAGGGTAGAATCTCAGGTGATTCTGAGGGCAATAGGGAGCCACTGAACATTCTAGAACAGAGTGACACAATGAGAGACTTGGAAGACCCATCCATCTTGTGGCCTCCTCAGGTTACTTCGGTAGTCTATAACAATCAAATCACATCGTAAAACAATCTACTTGATGGCCAAGAAACTAAATGGCCTAGATGGGACTTAAACCCACTAAATCTAAGATGTGTCAGTATTAGACAAAGGGACAAACTGAACATACTCAAGCCAGTGAACTTTAAAAATGGCAGAGGAGCATGGTCCTCATTTCTAGGAAAAGTGCATATACCAAGGATTTGTTAAGGAATGGGTCCCCAAGAATTAAGTAATTTTAAGGAGAAGACCCCCGTCTTTTTGTAACAGATAAAAAGTTGACATTCCCACTTTATAAAAAGTGAAATTTAGTGCTTTAGTTTTAACTCTTGAAAACAGTAATACAAAATATACATAATAATCCATACACTAAAGATTTCATGATACAGTGTGTCCTCAAAGGAAAAAAAACTGTCCAATTTTGACAACTGTACAGCAAATAAAGGTAGCTTAGTCTCCCCTGTATCAAGCTAATCGTGTCACTGCCTATTTAAGTGAAATGCTGAATTTTTGTCTTCCAAGCTGCACACTAACAAGTTTCAATTTTTAAAAAAACGTAACTCTGCCCAAATTCAATTTTTCCATAGTTTTTAGTATGTCTATGAAGTATTTTCAACATGACTTTTTAAATAAAGCCTTGTCAAAACCAAAAAAAGTTGACATGCACACAATGCTTTGCAAAATCACCTGTACAAAGCAGCAGGTGAGGTCTTTGCAGAAAAGTAGCTTGAACTCCAACACAGAAAATACCTACCCATTGATGTGGAAAAGATGTGAGGCCCATCAGACAGCTCTTCACACACTGTAAACGTAAGCCGTATCTCCCAGGCCCCCCAGTTTATGGTGTCCAATCAATAGAATTTCATATTTCTCAGGACACATTACTCTCTCAGTGGGAGCTCTGACCCCCCTTTATCCCCAAGATTCCCAGATTCCTCCCAAACACTTCTAGGATTTGGGGGATGGAGAGCCGGGTCGATGTGGAGAGTGGAAGTTGTCTCTCTTGGCTCCTATGCCACCGTGCAGTTTTCCTTCTCTTCTACCGCAACTCATAGCAAGGTGTAGTGTCATGTGTAGCCATGGTGGGTGGAGAAGCAGGGTGCTGCAGGGCCTGCCTTAGTCCACGTGGGCTTCACTAAGGTTCCATACTAAGGATGCCTCCACCTCCCTCCATGGCCACTGAGACTGACTTTTTTGATTTCTATGTTCCATGGAAATTTTAATGAAATAGGTGGGAATAAACTAAGAACTATTTAATGGGAGGCAGTCTATTCTATTCTAAGCAAGGGCTCTGAAGTCAGACAGACTTGGGCTTTGGGTCTCAGATATTCCTCTCTGTGACCCAGGGCCAGTCATCGAGCCTGTTTGATCATACGAGTACTTCTGTAAGAGGGATGGCCTCAGGACTAAATAAATGGATCCATGTAAAAGGCTTGATCTTGGTTAAGCACTCAGTAAACATTAGCCGTTATTGTTGACAGTTGTAATCAATGTTACTGGTGCTGTTGTTCCTGCTACCGTATCCTTCATTCTGGGATTCAGCCACGAGTCCATGGGAACAAAGAAAGAGAACATGAATGGCTAACACCACACTTTTTATAAGGAACTCCAAACCAACACAATGCCAGGAACATAGCATCTGCTAAATAATGCCGATTTCCCGTGTTGACATGGTCTTCCCTTCTTGAAACATGTGTCTGTCACCTGTGGTCTGAAGGGAACACTTGATTATACATTCTCTCCTGTGTGTTTCTTTCTACCACTTTAAGCTTTTAAGATACATTTGTAAAATGTGTCTTTGTGGAGTTCTTGTATTTTTGTTTAATTTTGACCTTTGTGTCCCTGGAGCACCTCACTGAATTAACCGGCTCCTATTCCATCACTTTGACAACTCCCACCACACCCCTAGGCAAAAGATCTGCTCAGCCCTGTGGGAGTTTTTCACCTTGCAGCTCTGCTGCTCTTATAGGAAATGTGTAAAACCCCGGCCCCAGCGCCGCTGTGTGACCCCCAGGTTCGATGCTGGCCTGGCTCCAGCCTCTCTTCCTCCCCAGATTCTGTTCTGCCCATCAGAATGAGCCCCAGCTTGTCAAGAGTCTTCATGATGGTGAAAGGAGTCCTCAGACTATTTTAAACATTTCAAAAAGTCTAGCGACAGTCAGAGATGGGCCTGTTGTAGGAGTTGTCATGTCTAATTAAAATGTCCTGAGCTGGCCGGGCAGTGGCTCACGCCTATAATTCTCAACACTTTGGGAGACCAAGGCAGGAGGATCACTTGAGCCCAGGATTTCGAGAACAGCCTGGGCAACTTAGTGAGACCATATCTCTACAAAAAATTTAAAAATTAGCTGGGTGTGATGGTGCACCAATAGTCCCCGCTACTTGGTAGGCTGAGGCAGGAGGATCACTTGAGCCCAGGAGTCCAGGGCTGCAGTGAGCTGTGATCACATCACTGCACTCCAGCCTGGGTGACAGAGTGAGACCCTGTCTCAAAAAAGAAAAAAAATGCCAGGAGTTTGGCATTTGGCTAGACGTATACCACCTCTGTGGGGTAATACTCGTCCCTCCTGCTGGTCAGATGCTCAGAGTGTACTAAAAGTGGAAAGCCAATCAGTTATTACTCCCTTTCTCCCTTGATGGGGATCAGGGATAATAAAAAGTTCTTGGTAGCAAAAGGCTGGATGTCTCTGCTCTAGTCAATACCATTTTACCAGTACAGATTTTCATGAAAATGAAACCAAAGGTGGTAAAAGGATATGTGAAAATGTGAGGACATTATGAGCCTGTAACGTCCAATGCTTGGTTTTCCAGAAGCCCAAAAGTCTGGTCTCTTCTAAGTTAGAGGCACCTGGGTGAGTGCTTCATTTCATGGATGAAATATACTATTGCTTTTCAAGAGCAGCATACCGCAAAACTCCTTTTAGATTTGTGACCACCTGGTTGGTAGAGGGCAAAGACATCAGGAAGAATATTCCCAAGCTCTTTTCCACGACCCTGTGCCCACACAGGTCTGCCCTGCCACACTGTTGCCTGTAAGCCTGGCTTTCCTGTGCCTGGCCCAGCATGGCAAATGGTGGAAATCCTTCCCCAGAGCCCTGGTGGGTGGCAGGTAGAGACCATCCTTCCTCATCTCTGCCTAAACCATGGAGTAGAGCACAGAGTAAGCTATTCTGATCATACTGGAACCTTAAGAAAAAAAAAAAAAAAAGAAAAACTTTCATCATATCTTTATATGTTTTCTATGATTACTCTGACAACATTGTTTGATGAGCCTTAGAAATCGATGTTGCTTTAAAACTGAAGAGTGGGTATTCTGGAGAGACTATTACACAATTTGGTCAAGGTGATGACTGTTTCCAATTTTGAGCTCTTAGACCCTCATTAGTGCTCATTCTGATAACACTTTATTCTTCCTCGGATTGATCGTATTAATAAAGCATGTGTAGAGAGAAATCTCTCCTAAAAGAAGATCTCACTCATCCTTGAAAGTGTATAGGATTTTTAAAAAGTCTCTGCCTGGGGAAAATGCTGTGGTGGTATTAACAGACAGCAGCATTTTAATTATGAATCTAATATATTTATATCACAAAACCTGGCAATTTCAACGATAAAGTACTGTGATTACACAAAGCATTTTTAGAAATAAACCTCAGCTGAATATGCTTATGAACCACATTAAGATTCAATTTTAGCTCTCCTTAGTAATATCAAATAATATGGGTGGGTTGGCTATTTTAAAATGTATTAAGTGTAAATTGATTTTGTATTGTTAGAAATAATATTGAGAGACATTCTGTAGTCGCTATCATGAACCTTGCTTGGCTCCTGTCCCATATGTTTCTAAGCATGGAAGATTTGCATAGAATTTTTATTTTCATAATGTGTTATCATGACTGCCTAATAGACACTTGCTGTGCTTTGCTTTCCACCAGTCTTGCACTTTCCCATATGAGCCAGGCTTTAGTCTGCAGACAAACACTGAGCACACCAAGCTTGAGCAAAGCTTGGGGAAGGTTGGGGCAGTAACCCCACATGTGGGCTCAGGAGGTAGCTGCATCACTTCCAAGCTCTTTCTTTCACAAGATTGCTGGCTCTGCTACTACCAGGGCTGACAAACTCTCATCTAAGCCACAAACATAACATTAGTTTGTCACGAAACATGAGTTAAGATTTGTCAAACACAACTTTATTCCACTTTTGGCTGGATCATGAAGCACTGATTGCAAAGTTTCCTGGGGCCTGAAGCAAAGGATCTGGGTAGCTGTAACTCTTTGTTTTGTTCATAAAATACATTGAGTAAGAGAATAAAATAATCACATCCTCCTAGGAGCTTTCATCTTGTTGAGTATGTGAAATCTGCCCCCAGATAAGTTTTTTAAAAATGAAAGCACATGAAAAATCAGAGGAGAATGCAAGACCTTAAATGATGCGGAAAATACTTGTCAAGGAGTAATGGTGGATGTTCTGAGATGGGGAGGAGAGAAGTATCTGTGCAAGACAAACAGCACATGCAAAGGCCAGGAGACAGGACGCACTGTAGAGCGGGCTGCTCTGATGCAAGCAGAGCAAGGCAAGAGAGGAGAGGGGCCCAGCTGGGAATCGCTTCACATTTCAGGGCTGTGTCTTAAAAGGTGCCGAGCAGTCAACTGAAGGAGGGGGCAACATTGTCACTAGAAACATTTTTATAGTTTTTTGTTGTTTTTTTAAACTGTAGTTGCTGTTGTAGTCTATATCCTAAATGTCATGTTCTACTCTTGTCTTAGCTACACAAACATTTTCAATGTATTCATTAGACCCATTTTAAATAACAAAATGGTAATTCATTCAATCATTCCCTTGTAATCAGATTTTGATTTTTCAACTTTTTTTGGTGGGTAGGGGACAGGGTCTGGCTCTGTTGTCTGAGCTAGAGTGCAGTGGTGCAATCATAGCTCATGTAACCTCAAGCTTCTGGGCTCAAGTGATCCTCTTGCCTCAGCCTCCCTAGTAGCTGGGACTGCAGGTGCATGCCACCATGCTCAGCTAATTTTTCTATTTTGTGTAGGGACAGGGTCTTGCTATGTTGTTTAGGTTGGTCTTGAACTCCTGGGCTTAGACAATCTCCTACCTCAGCCTCCCAAAGTGCTAGGATTACAGATGTGAGCCACCAAGCCCAGCAACATTTTTTATTATAAATAGAAGTAGTGCAAGTTACTTTGTTCATAACACTTTTCCTCCTAAACATAATTGTGTCAGGATATGTTTCTGTATGTCACACCAGCCATGTGTGACAATATTAGTTTCCTTGACTATTTAAATGGGTGAAAAATTGTCTTCTAGTTTCAGTTTATATTCCTTCAATGACAAGTAAAATTGATCTCCATGTCTTACAAGTTTTCTCAGGGCAACAGATAGTTATAATTTAGTGAAGAGATGAAGAGAGTATCAATTTGATATTTAAACCCCAGAAAATCTGTTGCATGTGCAGAGCAGTGAAACCATTTTAGACTAGGCTAGAGTTCTTTAATAAAGCTATATTATTTAAAAATCAGTGTTTTTTAAAGGATAAGTTGTTCTTTGGAAGAAAGGCATTTAAGACAAGCTAATAAACTACATCTGTAGATATGTACACATACTGAAATCAAGTATCTATATGGGCTTAGATACCAGAGTAATCTGTTTATGTGGTTTAGGCACAAATCTATGCCTAAACCAGTGTCCAAGTATCTGATAACTCACTTATTCTGATAGAGACACAGGCTCAGCTTCTTTTTATTGACTTCAGGAAGTATCTGTAATGATCTCATGGAGGGTGGCTCTTCGAGGAGCTCCAGTGGTTTTAAAATTGTGGCTTCACTGAACCACACCGCACAGGAAAGCTGTGTTTTTCAGCCCATTAGGACAAACCCCAAATCAATTTACAACTGTATTCATGAAAAGCTCAGAGCAAGATTGCTGACTTCAAAGGCCAAGTTCTAAGAGGGAATTTCTCTCCCTCTAGCTGCCTCCAGGATAGGACCCCCGTTCTTAAAAGATTTGTTTGAAATGTATGTGGTTCTCAGAGCAAAAATCACCACCACTGAGCCGAAGCCAGGCCTTAGATGAAGCAGATGCCTGAGGTCTGACCAACTCTCCCAGATGCAAGGATGACGGGAAAGGTTCTAGTGGTAAGTCAAACCATCCCTCTTCCTGGGGGCTGTTTCCAGAGGCCACCCATGGAGGGCCAGCACTCAGATCAGTGCAGAAAACCCAGGGTGTCACCTGTGCTGAGATCACCGAGTCATGGGCTCTTTCGCATTGAAGGCCATTCCTTCAGGTGACATAGTCCAGATGAGGATGTCCTGGCCATTGATGCAACTACCTGTGGAACCCTAAGCTGTCTAGTGCCACCAGTTCAATGACCATTTAATACCCCTATGAAAGCCAATCATTTAAAAACTGGTTTTAGTGAAGACTATCAGAGTTCTGTATGACACTCCAAACTAAAATACTGAGGATAATGACTAGTTGAAGCCCAGGCACCATAAAGCTTCTGGGGATAAGGTGTAGCCTCTTGGCCATTGTAGCCTGTTCTTCTCATCTTGGAGTCTGACATAATATTTTGGGCAACTTCCATATGCATCTGATTGAAGAAAAGAGCATTTTGCCAAAAACCTCCACCTGGAGAGCGAGTGTGACAGACAGACCCTCTTTGATTTCATTATTGTCTTAGGTATAGCCACCAAGTAGTGCGGATGGAAAGGTGTCTGGTGTATTTTCTGCCTCAAGAAATAGCAACTGTTTTGGGGACTTAACTATTCTCTTCTATACTCCTGAAACTGGACACCACTCTGGTGAGGGGAGAGCATGGAGAGGCAGGAAGGCACAAAGAAAGGGGCAATTAATCAGGATGTTACTTGGCCCCCAGCCATAGGTTCCTTGACAACGTGGATCCTTCAGCTGTCGGCAATCAGACTACAGGCAACTTTCAATTATCAACGCCATTGGAGGGGGCAGTGATGTGAGTAATCCAAAACAGCAGATAATCCCTCCAAATCATTTAATTTATCTTTTGAGTGATTTTCACATGTACACACATGATTTCTTCTTTCCTCATTATATTCTGTTTAGGCCAAAAATAAAACTGATGCATTCCTTGAGCATTCATTGATAAAGTTGGCTGAAGTAATCTGGTCCTCAGATTAAACATTCTGTGGATCATCCACTTGTGGATAATCCAAGGTTTAATATATTGATTTCATAGACTCATAGCACTGGAAGGAACCAAGAGATCATTCATTTCAAATCCTTTGCTTTGCAGATTAAGAAACTGTCACCTGCCTTAGGCTCTGGCTACCTAAAATGTCCATCCAGTTGTTGTTACTTCATTCACAGAACTTCTCCTCCCATTGGCTGTTCCTTTAATCAGTTTGTTCCCCATGGGGGAAGTCATAGGAACCCATGTGTCTTCTGTTCAGGTGTGTTTTGTGGGCTGTGTAGTGTGATGCTAAGATGGTAGGCCCCAGACAAGTGGCCCTCACACCCTGGCAGCTCATTACAATCGCCCAAGGAGCAAAAAATCCCTGATCAATTAAACTAGAACATGGAATGGAGGTAGGGGATGCTGTGAGTGAGACCCAGGCATTAGAGTTTAAGAAGCTTTCCAGGTGACTTCAACATGCAGTCAAGGCTGAGAATTGCTGCCCAGAATCCTGACTCCTTCTCCCACTAGCTACAAATTCTCTTACCTCTCTGGGCCTCAGTTTTCTCTATAAAATGGAATGAGGATGGTAGTTTAATACTGCCTTACTGGGTTGTTGGGAGGATTCAATGGTTTTAATATACAGAGAACATCTAAAACAGTTCCTAGTACATAGAGAGCATTATGTAAATATTAGCAGTTATAATTACTACTGCTAGAACTGTTATATGAGGGCCCTAAAGGAGGAATGCACTGAGGATACTGCTAAACATTTGGGCTAAATGGGGACCCTTTTTGAAAAGTTGGCTTGAGGCCTTGATATTTAAGTTGATTTCTCTATTCAACAAAATATCCAAGGAGGGAGATGTAGGTGTGGGAGGTGGGAAGAAAGAAATAAGCTCCTGAAAACAAATTCACCATTAACTTGGTTAGGAGGGAGGAGCATTTTAATGGGTTAGATTTAAACAATATGTTTTTAAATTTACCATAGCATTTGGCCATTGTTCACTTAACATTGATCATAATCACGCAATAGCTATCGACAAAGTCTGAATTTAAAGCATTACTGACCCACCATTATAGTCGCAGCTCCCATTGAGCAGCTCTGACACACCTTACATTGGGACGAATGTTGAAATGTGCATTTGCTTCTCTAGGCCCAGAGAGGCAGGGAACACTTTTGATATCAATTTCCTTGTGGTTTTAAGCATTTTGTATTATAATTTCACAGTGATGCTAAGAATTTGATTTCCCATTGTTATGGACTGAACATTTGTATCGACACCCCAAATTCACATGCTGAAATCCTAACCCCAAATATGATATTAGGATGTGAGCACTTAGGAGGTAATTATGTCATGAAGGTAGAGGTCTTGTGAATGGGATTCATGCCCTCCTAAGAGAGACACGAGAGCTCTCCCTGCCCTCCACCATGTAAAGATACAATGAGAAAACTGCATCTGCAACCTGGAAGAGGGCCTTCACCAGAACCCAACCATGCCAACACACTGATCTTGGAATTCCAACCTTCAAAATTGTGAGAAATTTCTGGGTGCAGTGGCATGTACCTGTAATCCTAGCTACTCAGGAGGCTGAAGTAGGTGGATGGTTTGAGCCCAGGAGTCAGAGATCAGCCTGGGCAACATAGCAAGGCCCAGTCTCTAAAAGTAATAGTAATGATAATATAAAGAACAGAAATAAATTTCTGCCATTTATAAGCCACCCAGTCTATGATATTCTGTAACAGAAGTCTGAACTGAGACACCTATATTTTGTTTTATTAGCAAACTGATGACATAGAAACGATCAATTATTGGTCTTTAGAAATTGATCTATTTACTATTCCTTAACAAAGTGCAACCAATTTTGTTCTAAGGAAGCAAAAGCACTCCAAAAGTAGTTTCAGATAAATGAAACATGTTTCTTACTAAACACTCAAAAACACAAGTAAATGGGCTCATTTCTAAATAGACAACTATTTTACAGAAAACTTTGTAACTAATCATTTCTAATAACAAAGCATCATGATGTTTACATATTACAAATGCTACGAGAGTTCAGAATTTAATTACTTCTACCAGTAAGGAAATATCAGAGTTAACTGATTTTAAAGACCTCTTTTAGTAGAGAGGTTTCAAAGCCCTCACTGTACTTTTTTGGTGGATTGTATTGAAATATAATGTACATACAGAAAAGTAGGCTGATCACATGTGCACAGCTTGAATTTTCACAAAGTTAACAAACCTATGTAATAACAAACGACTTTATCAAAAAGAACATCAGTACTCCAGAATTTCACCATGCCTAGGTCACTGTTCTATAACTATGATCCTGATTTCTGACATCAGAGATGAGTTTAACCTTTAAATTTTTTTATATTTTAACATAAACATCTTAATTTTATATAAATAGAATCATGTAGTATGGACTTTTGTGCCTGGCTTCTTTTGCCCAACATGCATATATTGCATGTAGTTGTAGTTTCTCTGTGTCATTGTATACCACAATTATCCATTCTACTATAGACATTTTGATTATTTCTAGTTTGAGGTTAGTATGAGTAGTGTTGCTATGAACATTCTATTAAGAGTACACATGGTACATATCTTTCTGTTAGCTATACACCTAGAGGTGGAATTGCTGGGCTTTGGAGTATGTATATATTCAGCTTTAGTGGATCCTCCCAGTTTTTCAAAGTGACTGTCTTAGTTTACACTCCTCGTCAGCAGAGTATGGTCATTCCAGTTGCCCTACATCCTCACCAAACCTTGATACTACGTAGTCCTTCATTTTAGCCATTTTATCACTGAACATTTTAAGAAAAAAATACAAGACCTCAATATCATGATATTGGAATAAGCCTGTCCTCACACCAGGCCAAGGTTCTCACAGTCTGCAGAAGTGAGACAGGGACCTGCCTGGAGTGACTGCAGAGCCACTGTCTCCACGCCGCCTTCCTACATTCCATGGCTGAGCTCCTTAGGCAGTGGGAAAAGATCATGAAGAAAGATGGCCCTGGTTCTTGCTCAGGGTGCTCCCTTGACAACAGGGACTTTGCCATCCCCAGAACAGTCCCTAAGTGTTTACTTAGCAGCTCCCATATTGGAATCTTATCAGGAATCCAGCTTCTGCCCTAAAAGGGCTTACAGAAACCTCGATGCTTTAGAGAAGTGACTCTGGCAGCCAGCTTGGGCACCTGAAACTGAAGCAGGAAGGAACTGAGGCAGGGAGTGCTGCACAGTTCATATATACAGGAATAGGTGCTAGAAAGAGGGGCAAATTCCCAATAGTTTCACTTACACCTCCCTGAAAGTGTTTCTTTTATTGAAAATTTAGACTCTCAAGTTAGTTTCCTTTTAGGCTTTTTACCCTGACTACTACATGCCGAGTTTCTGCTAAAGAAATCCTTAGGGAGGGTCTTGGGCCAATATCCTCCACTCCTGGGCCTATCACCTTCGTAGTTTCCTCTAGATATTTTGAAAGCATGGCTCCTCAGTAACACTCTAAATGCTTACAAACTTTTGTTGTGATGGCTCATTAAACACAACCTCACTTTCCTACCACCACTGGCCATCCTCATCTAGCATAACCCCTGCGAGAACATGCCTGGGCTTTAGAGTTCGATAGAAAGACCTAGCTGCAGAATTATAACTTCTTTGACCCTCAGTTTCTTCATTTGGTTCTGGGAGGATTAAATTGGATAATTTGTATAAAATACTTATACTGCCCCTGGCACATATTGGGCATGCAACAAATGGTAGATAATATTAGCCACTATTCAACATCTTACCTGTCAAATTACATGGCAGCTTGAGTCAAGAGCCTCATCTCTGGTAAGGTTGCTCTGACACCATCCATGGATAAGGGCATGTCAGGAAAATGCTCCTTCATGGACACAAGTAGTCAGGCAGGCACCCATGGGCTGGGAGAGGGGGTGCAGGGAGTGGTCTGGTTGTATTTTTGTCTCTGAAAATTCTGCCTTCTAGAGCCATCAGGTATTTTGACTTGATCCTAGCGTTCTAGAAATTTTTTTCCACTTGTTCTGTATCAAGATCACATAGTGAAACCCAAACTTCAACCTTTCTGGGTTGATTTGTCATTTTCCAAATTTAAATCTCAATTTTTCATGACCTTGACCCTAGGCTTGGGAATCATTCCTTTTTATACTTTTATTTATGTACTTTTAAGCCTCCAGATGTGTTTTCAAACATTTTTCTTAAACACTTACTGGATAATCACACATGGTCAGTCCCAAAGGTGGGCTTGCAAAAATCTTGGCAAAGAACCTTCAACTCCTGGCTTGAGGTCACAGCTGTATGACATTGACACTTGAATGATTTGCTGAGATTAACAAATATTTATTAAACATCCACTTGAATTAAGGAGCCGTGAAGGCCCCAAAGATTAATGTAAGACTGCTCTCAAGGGGCTCGCAATCTCAAGGAGAAATGATGAAAAAGGATCCAAGGTGGAAGAGTATGCACTAGGGTAATGGACATTCAGCTCTCTGCCCCCCTCCTTACAAACTGTGTGACCTTGGGCAAGGTTCCTTATCTTCTCTGAGCCTTTCTTCACTGCACAGTGGAAATAGTAAAACTCTTCTTGACTGTATGTTGGGAGGATTAAATGAAGCAATACCTGAAAAGCACTTAGCATGTCAGCTGACACAGTAGCCATTCAATAAAGGGTGGCTCTTATCCTTCACCCCTACGTCCCAATTATACAGCAACACACAAAGACATGTGCCTGAAAAAAATCTCGGATACATTTAAAACTGATAAAAATTTAACTTAAACTTTTACATATAACATTGCTATGTTAAACACACACATTTAATGATGACTATCAGTTCCAAGACCCAATCGATTCACAGTGTCCATATTCTTGGGGGAGGGGTGGGGAAAGCAGGGTACCAAGCCCTCAACCTCAGATTCTGTCAGGCAAGTCTGACAAAAGAAGATGCAAGTTTTGACATGAAATCTTTAGGTTTTAGAAATATGTATAAAAAAACCATGGAAGGCAATGTTAAATTGAAGATACAGATAATAAAATGCTCTATGTAACCAATATTGTGCAAATTGATTCAACAGGTTTTTTTCCCCAAAAAACACTGCCCAAGTTGGTATCACCACACCTTGTTTAACCACACCGATAAGCACCCTTGGAAACTCACTGTTTAACTTACAGAACTTTGGACTTTGCGGAAGTGAACAAACTTCAAAATCTACTTATTGCTAATGTTGTTGGTGATAGTGCTTAGAAACTGTTTTTCCAAAAATTTGCTTTGCACCTAAGAACTGCCTGCAACCAGTAATATTAGAGTAGCTTACACTAATTGATAAATTATATAGTACGTCACTTGGAAAAACAGATGTGTTCCTAATTAGCTTTACTTATTTTGCAAATGTCCCTTTGGGGAATATTTTATCACAAATACATTATAAAAAATCATACATGTCCATAATTAAACTTTAAAACTTTTTCACATTGAGGTAAGAAATAAGTATTATTCTTTTAAAAGTTATAGCAGAAGATGATCTTTAAAAATGTTTTTAAACAAAAATTTCAAGCATGCATAAAAATATGTAGTGATTATGTGCATATCACTCAGCTGCAACCATCACCCACCACAGAGCTAACCCTGCCTCATTTATACTCTCATCCACTTCCTCCCTCCCTGATTATTTTGAAGCAAATTCTAGACATTATATAATTTCACTTGTGAACATTTCAGTATGTAACTCTAAAATATGACTTTCTTGTCAAAATAAGCATAACACCATTATTACATCTAAAACAATAGTCCCTTTATGTCTTCAAATAGCTAATGTTTAAGTTTCCAGTTGTCTCATGTCATAATTTTAAAAAATCAGGATCCAGATAAAGTACATGCTTTGCAATTGATATGTCTTCTAAGTCTCTTTAATTACAGGCCCTCTTCCATCTCTTTTTTCCCTCTTGCAATTTATTTTTCAAAAAAACTAGGTTATTTGTCCTAAAGAGATTCACCCCTCAGGGTTTTGCTGATTGTATTTTGGGGTGGCTTTTGACATCTTTTTCTGTACTCTTTTCTGTAAATTGGTAGTTGGAAGCTTGATCCATACACAAGATTTTTAAAGTTTTCTTTGGCTTTTGTCTCTGTTTATTCATTAAACTTTTACTGAATATCTACTAGGTATCTGTTACCGTGAGTTGCTATGGAAACAAAAATACCTCAGGAACTTAAGGGTGTGGGCAATACATTCAAATAGAATTATAGTCAATGTGTATGGTGTTGAAGTTTAAAATAACTGCTAAAAGAGCCCCAAGGTGGTAGCAAGTAGCTTGCCTGAGAGAGTCAAGCAAGGTGAGGCTTTTCACTAAAGAGGTGACTTTTGAACTAGGTTTTGACAGATGAGTAGGAAGAGTTTTCCAGATAAGAACATAAGGAAAGAGGGAGAGAGGAAGGGGAGGCAATTTCCAATCCAAGGGATCAGAATATGTGAAGGCAGAAAATCATATTAGAAAATGAATACAGCTCAAAGATCTATTCGTCCATTGATGATGGAGCCCCTGAACTAGATAAAAATATCTTAAACCCCTTCTCCCGTATTCCTGCTCCAGGAAAATTGGCTGCTTAGTTCCTGCCTCCTCAGTTTCAGAGAAGTTTATGGCTTTCAGAAAAAGTTGATTATCTTGGCCAAGGGGAGGAGGAACAGTGTTTAGAAAGGATTCCAAGAGCAGCAGAGAATGAGCACAGGATATGAGTGGTCAGGGAATCTGAGCACTCTGTAACAAAGCTTTGGGCAGTGCCCAGCTGGCCTGTTCTGAGACTGGAACATCCAGGGATCACAGCATATTTCACACACGCATTCAAAGGCAGCCTTGGGTAAGATGGTCGGGCAAATGACATTTTATTCCTGCCATTTCCTCAGTTCCCTGGGCATACTCATCTCATCTGTCCCTGCTCCCTCTCCCACCACCCCCAACCGCAACCACAGTGACTCTGAGCAATATGACAGCAGGATCTGATTCTGCAAATGTGAGAAGGTGCCTTGGGGAGAAAGGACCAAACCAATAGTAAATGTGAGGGGTGGAAGAGGGAGTGAGAGAAGCAGAAAGCTCCTGGGACAAAACTCTCAACTTTCCCAAGCTGTTCTGAGATGTTGTCCATCCCCCTTCCTTTCTCTAGCTGGAAAACTCCTACTCATCCTTCAAACCCAGCTCAGGGACCACTGCTGTTTCTTCCTGTGAAGTCTTTCACTGTGCCCAGGCTGGCTGAACTGCTCCTATCACTATTGCTGTCACAGCACATGTACAAATGTTAGTTCCTGCACCCATCATTCTGCATTATAACCATCTCGTGTCCTCCATATCTCCTCCATTTGACTCCTTCCAAATAGGGATTGTGGTCCGTTCATCTTTAGGTCTCTGCACCTAGTCTAGTGCTGGCACATGAAGATACTCAGTAAATATTTGTTCTGTGACTAATTGAAAATATTAACTAAAAAGCGTTGGCCTGCATCCTTTACACCTCACTCTGCCTTATTTTTTTCTCCCAGTTATACGAGCATATAGTAGATGGTGGTCTAGAAATGTCCTGACTTGTATTTGTGGTGTAAGCCCTAAAAGTAAAGTCTAATATTATTGTGTATGCCTCTGAGGAAACATCTGGGGAAATGGCCTGAAAGGTCTCTTCCCCCTCTGCTACAGCAGATAGAGTCCCCTAGCCACATCAAATGGAGTGAGTATTGTTCTTGCTTATCCCGGAGTAGCAAGTTTCAGTTCCTGCCAGCCCAGGGAACTCAAACAAGCCAATCCTACCCTACTATGGGAAGCAGGGGGCACCCCCACCCTCTTGGTATTACAAAAGCTTTCCTCCCACAGCCTCTGCTCATTCATTCTGCTCCTGACTGTAACCACCACTTGCTCTTGTGTGCCATATCCTTCTCCCCCGGCTATGAGTAGATGGGACTAATAAACCGCTGTCAATCACATCTATCCTGTGTTAGGTGTTGTGTGTCTGGCCAACGCCATAACCCTACAGTGGGAATCCCTCCCTTACCAACATGGTGCATAGAAGGTGACTAAAACCATTAATATCAGAGGAATGGCAGCGATGGTGAGAAGTGGGGGCCAGTTAGGCAGGGATATAAAAGACCTAGAAGTCTTGATTCTTCTCTCTCATGAGTTTCATTTCATGCTGGGCTGAGTTCCCAAGGTAATACTAATACTGGTGATCTGTACAGGGTTCCCAGTGTTGAAAAAAAGAAAAAAAACCAAAAAAAACCACCTGACCAAAACATGAATTTACCCAAGTAAAGGATGCATGAGTGATGACTACTACACATTGGGTAGTCTGGATATTTCAAAACATGCCAGCCTTGAGAGTGAAAATATAACCTTTTAAAGATCTCTGGTTGAGACATTCTGGCCTACACTAAGATAAATGTTGTGGGATTGCTGATGTTAAACCAGCCCCAGGCTGATTCCTTTACATTCCATATTGTTTTTTCCTCCTTAGCCCAACTTAAAGCAAGGAGAATCCATTCAGTACCAGAGCACTAACCAGCTGGGGTAATCCAAACAAGAATTGATTTCTCTGGCTTGAATTATTTCCATAATTGCACCACTTTCCACCTGGCATTAGTGTTAAACTGGTAGAATTATTCTGCAACTGCATTTCATGTTTGTGAAAGAACAGGCTCTTCCCAGCCTGCAGCTATGAGACAGAAGCCACAACTCCAAGATGCAAATCAGTGTCCCATATCTCATTTAATAAGATTATATAATTTTTAGGATAGAGGTATTACAAAGATGGGGAACTAGCAACTGAAAACTAAAACAAAGAAAAACCTGAGCTTCAGAAATCTACCAGAGAAATGTTGTCTTGAAAAAAAAAAAAAAAAAAAAAACTTTCCCTGCTGAATCATTCATTTTTCAAATGTGACTTCGTGTTAACAAAAAGTTCAGATTCCATCCACAGCTCAAGCCCATTGTTCTCTGAGTAATTGCCACAGATCAGTGGGGTATTGCTCTCTGATGTAGCAGCAGCAAATCATTTCAGCCGACAGCATCCTGCCATCTCTTATAGATATTTTTTAAAAGCTTCTTTGACGTCGAAAGGAGTTGAATACATGTGGTAAATGTATGAGACACTTTGGACAAGGTTCAAAGTCATTTTTTTGAGTGAAAAAGTATACTAAAAAGTGGACTGTGTTCACTTTTTCAGATTTTACTATGGGTTGCAAGACTTATTTCAAATCTTCCTCTATGGAGCACATCACAAAAGCTAACAGTAATTTTCAACTCACAAGCCTGAGAGGTAGGTTTATTAAATTAGTAAAACCTAATAATAGTTCCATAGTCCCATGTCCTCCTTGTCCTTTCCCACTAATACCCTCCTAGGAAACCCAAGACAGCACTGTCAACAGGTGGCAGTGGTATAGCTGCTATTTTTTCCCCTCAGAGTGTTCTTTTCTATTTATAAGCAGTGTTCCATTCACCTTTATCATAGACATCAACAACTCATGGAGTAGTTACAACAACTTGTCCATGGTCTCTCAGAACTAGGAACAGTGCACAGAAATCTCTGCTCTTGACTTTTTGTACTGACCCCCGGAAACTTCTATAGTGCAAAAGGACACCAAGAGCTCACATGTCCATCCCTTATTCCCAGGCATGCTCACATCCAAGTGAGTCTCAAGGGAATAAAAGCCCAGGGCATCCTTTTCTCTTATCCTGTTAGAGGATGTGGGAGGAGTGACAGGAAACCTGTGGTCAGGAGTCTGGGTTCTAATCCTGGTTTTGTTACAACTAGTAGACAAGTTACTCTTTCTGGGCCTCACTTTCCTTAATCTATATAATGGAGACACTGGACCAGAGGATCTTCTAAGGTTCCTTCAGATCTAAGTTTTTATGTACGGCAGATTATTTCTGAAGATAGTCACAACAATCCCTCTTCCCTATGTTCTACCTTTATTAAGGTTTATTTGACTTAATGACAATACACACATTTTGACATAACTATATATACCACCATAATCAAGAACCAAAAAGTTCCCTCATGCCCTTCTGCTGGCAATCCCCACCCTGTCACCGCAGGCAACCAGCAATCTGCTTTCTGTCATTATAGTTTGCCTTTTCTAGAGTTTCAAATAAATAGAATCATATAGAATGTGCTCCTTTGTGTCTGGCTTCTTTCACTCAGCCTAACCATATCCCTTCTGCAATGTGCCTGTACCTTTCTCCCATCAAGAGGGGAATCTATTTCCCAACTCTTTGAATCCAGGCTGGCGCTCGACTTGCTTTGATCAACAGAACATGAAAGTAATGCTGTGTGATCCCTTTCACCCCCTTGGAAGACAGCTGCCACGTAAAATGAGCTAGACTACTGAATTACTCAAGACCGTGTGGAGAAAGAGGCCACATGGAGAACCAAGGTGCCCCACACCCAAAAGCAGCAAAGCCTGAGACATGTGGATGAGGCCACCTGGATCCTCTCGTCCCAGCAGGGGTGCCCCATTCAAGACCACATAGAGCAGTGAAGAGCTATCCTCACTGACCCCAGCCTGAATTCCTAACCCAAACAATCATGGGCAAATAAAATGCTCTTTATTTAAGCCACTAAATCGGGGTGGTTTGTAACAAAGCAATAGTTAACTGAAACGATGAGTCTTTTATCCTGTTTTCCTTTAAGGTCAACAGAATTTCTTTCCGACTCTAGCAGTATTAGCTAACTACCAGATGTTTTACCTTAAATCTTTTCTATTTCTCTTTATTCTCTTTTCATATTATTCTTCCCTTAGGTATCATAAAATTGCATCTAAATTCTTTCTAACTACACGATAACTGTTTCACAGACTTGAAAATTGTGGAATGTTTTTCTTACATTTCCCTTTACAGGGATAAAAAAGTATCATTTCCCTCTTCCCCTCAGATCCAGTGTTCTTGCATTTTAATTACAGCATGTTCTAGATGAAAGAATGTAGACTTTGGGAGCCAAGAACTCTCATATTTTATACCTAACAAGCTGTATGGTTCTGAAGAAGTTTGAAAGCTTCCTGTACCTGATTTTCTCCATATAAAATAGAACTATCTCATGGGCTAGTAGAGCATAAACTAAAAAAACAGATGGGAAAGTTATTCAAAAGCAACAGTATTTTGCATTTCCATAACTGACATGTTCTCTGCAGTATTTGCATGCCCTCCATGTGTCAAGTTCTCTGTCATAGGCTTGAACATGCAAGACACATTCACCCATCTGAAAAACAAGATAAACACCCTTTCTGCCTATGGGTTTTTGTTAGAAGAGACTTCTTTGTTTTGCTATTCTCCACAATTTTTTTGTTATGGGCTACTATAAGACTCATTATGGTCAGGCAAAATCTAGGTGAAGGAAACATTCTCGTGGAGGGGGGGATAGGCTGTGGTTTACATGAAAAAAATGAACTTGACTTTTAGGAGCTACCCCTAACAATTGTGGTAGTCCCACATCTATCCCCTAAATTTTAAATTAAAAAATCATACTAAACCATAATAGAAAACAAACTCAAGTTTGATTTGCACCATAATTACTTCAAAGCTTTGAAATGTCAAATATTTCCAATTTTTTCTCTAATTTTTTTCTTGATGTCCTTGTTTTTGGTGCTGTCCTAGAATAGTGGTTCTCAAAAGATCCCAGAAACAGCAGCATCACCATCACCCATGAACTCACTAGAAATGATAATTTGGAGGTTGTACCCTCAAATCTGAATTAGAAACTCAGGGGGTAAGCTATCTGTCTTTTTAACAAGCCCCTCAGGTGATTCTGAAACACTAAAGTTTGAGAACCACTGCCTTAGATATTTGAGCTGCCTATTGCAGTTTCTCAAACGGGCTGTTAATTAGAATCTCCTGGGAAGCTTTGTAAAAACACCAGTGCTGGGACTCCAACTCCATAGATTCTAATTTAATTGGTCAAGGTTAGGCCAGGAAACCATTTTAAGAGACAGGGTCTCAACTCTGTCACCCAGTTTGGAGTGCAGTGGCCCATCATAGCTCACTGCAACTTTGAACTCCTGGGCTCAAACAATCCCACCGTCCCAGCTCCTGAGTAGCTGGGACTACGGGTGCACACCACCACGCCCAGAAACTTTCTTAAAAGTCTCACAAGTGATTCCAGTGTGACAATCAGTTCTGAGAATCACTAGCATGTTGGGTATTCCAGCTCTGACCCCAGGCTTCGGCAATTTAGGGGAAGGGAAGGAAGGTCAGCTTGCTTCCTCAGTTTAGGCTGAAGAGAAAGTGCAGAGAAGTAGGGATAGTTCTGAAGAACTTTTAAGTTTGAAAAAATACATTTAGATGTGAAACGGGGAAGGGGAAGAATTACAGTTAAACCATGACCTCTGGGAACATTTGGGAGAGCGACCTAATGAAAGGGAGTAAGTTTGGAGAAACTGGTAGAAGACAGAATACAATTGAGATAAATTAAGGCTTGAAAATTCCTTCTGGGATGATGTTGTGCACTAGAACCTGATGTATATTTAGATTTTAAGCTTCTAAGCTAAAATCATTTACTCCTTAAAGAAATCCTGCAAAGAGACGTCTGTATTTTTAAGAAGTGTGTTTAATCTTGCTATTTCCACATTTTATTGTATGTTATAAAATTGACTACGGTCAGGTAAAATCTTGTGAAGGGAACATTCTCACGGAAGTGAGAAAGCTGATTAGACGGTAATTATCTTCACTTGTACAAACAGCAAGATCATTTTTAGGCTTTTAAAAATTAACCATAAAGATAATTTGAGAAATAGATTCTTTCTGGTAAAAAGTTTCTTAAAAGGACCTGATTTTAAAATTCTCTCTCATTGTTATTTGGTATAGTCCTATTTTGGAGGAGTTGAGGGACAGAAAATAACGAGTTTTGAAAAAAGAGAAGGAAAGGAGCCAACTAGTGAGGTGTGTTAGCAAATGAAAGGGAAAAATAAAGATGTAGCAAAAGGGTGGAAGGGCCCTGAGAGAATTCGTCAGAGAGTCACAGAGGAACGGTAAGAAAGAGCTTTCATTTTCCTTATAGATTTCCGGTGAGTTCGCCTCAGAAAATCCCTAGAATAAAGTGGAAAACATTCTAGAAGCAAGATTTTTTTCATCTCTTCCTTGGAATATGGAATGGCGGAGTGACTACATCTTGGCTATTCCTTATGGATTATTTCCTCAAATTGAAAAGATTCGAAGAACCAAATTTTCCTCGTATTATGGGCTAAATTGGGTTTTTGCTCGTCTTACAATGCCTTTAAGTGCTAGACTCTAGGGAACAAGAGTGAACAAATAACTCCCTGCTCGCCTAGCTTTTTCCTCAAAAGGGAGGAGAAGCCAACAAGCAGAAAATATGTAACACGAGGTTACAAATGCTATGAAGGGAAATAAAAGGAGTAGAGGAAGGAGACAGGCAGTAAGCAGCAGCTCTAAACCCAAACTTTACTTCAGGGCTATCAAAATACTTCTTTTTTGCCATTGCGGGTCGTGCTCACACGACAGACGCCTTCCCCTGCTGCTCAAAGCCCCTTTTCTCAGGTTCAGTTTCCTCCCCCGCTTCTCTAACCAGGTACTTTCACTGGCTGGTCATAAAGCCACACTATGGGGCTCTCTTCCCGCCTCCCTCGTTTCTGTCAGCAGAACAGGCCCCCTGCGAGGATGGCCCACCCCTCAGCTTTCCCGCTCAATTATTTCTGAGAGAAGAAAAAAGAAAAGATTGGGTAGAAAAGGCCCAAAGAACTTGTTTCCTCACAGAATTTTAGACTAGCATAAAACCCTAAAGAATACAACCCCAAAGGAGATGCAGTCCGTGGCGACAGAGGGTAGCTGTCTACCACTGCTAACGCCAAGGCTCAAATCTGCACGAAATCGTGACGACAAAGCGGGCTCCTCCTTTTTCTCCCCGCGGAAGGCGGCGGCGGCCATTCCGAGGCCGTTTCGCCACAGCCCGCTTTCCTCAGACAAAGCCGCCTCGGAAGTCCCTCTGCGGCCTCTGGATAAAACGTTCCGTTCAGCAGGAGCAAAAAACTCAAGCTGCCGCTCCCCGTCAGGCCGCCCCACGCCAGGCGGGTGGCACCGTCAGCTTTGTTTCCCCCGCGCCTCACAGCGAAGTCTCAGGTACTATTGTGACGAGGAAGACGTGGGCGAGTTAACGAGCCGCGCCACTGTTCTCGCTCCTTCCCACTGCGACGGCGGGGAGGCGGTGCGGGGAGCCCGGCTCCTCGCCGTCCTCTCTTAAGAGAGCAGGGAGACAGCCGCGAAGCTGCCTAGCCTACGCCTCAGCGCCGGCGGCCAGGGCGAGCGGGACGTAGCAGCGTCCGCGCGCGGAGGGAAACGCCCGGGGTGGTGCGTCCCCGTGCGCCTTTATAGCCGCGCGGTGAAGCGCCCCACGGCGCCGGCCAATTAGGCTCGAGCTCCGTGTCGGTCGCGGGGCGGGGCGGGGCGGTGGTCGTGCCTCTGCACCTGGGATCGCCGCCGTGGGCCTCTCAGCTCTGCTGGAGCCGCCGCGGGTCCGGCTTCTTGGGCACCTCAGCCTCACTCTCGCTGAGCCTCGGCCCGGGCCTGGGCTTGGAGTGTGCGACGCGCTGCTTCCTAGGCTGTGTTTGCCCAAGCCCGTGCCTCGCCACGTCGCCAGGCCCCCTCTGTCCCCTCAAGCTTGGCAGCAGGTGCCAACAGGTCGGGCTCCCACCGAGCTGGGCGCGGCGGCCAGGCCGCCCGACTGGCGGGAGTCTGCCCCGTGCTCCCTCCCGCTATCATACCCTGGGCGCGCCTCAGTTTCCCCCACCGTGAAACAAGGTGGTTGTGAGGACTCGGAGTTCTCCAAAATATGGCGAGTGTTAACCCAGCGTGAATACACGAAACAACGTGGATGGGTCTGAAAATCATTATGCTGTGGAGGGAGAAACCCAAAAGCCCGAGGTCCGATTCCTTGATATGAAATTCTAGAAGTGGCAAACGTGATAGCGGTTGCCTGGGAAGCGGGTGGGACAGGGACAGAGTGGAATGCACAGGAGCGGAGGGAGCTTTTCTAGAGTGATGGGACAATTTCGTATCTTGATAGTGGTGGTTACATGACATACAGTTGCCAACATTCACCAAACTGTGGTTTACTAAATGGGTGAAGTTTATTACATTCAAATTATAAAAAACATAATTTCCTCAAAAGTTGGAGGAAAAAGGTTAAACGAGGTAGTGGCTAAGGGTCGTTGAGGAATAAAGGGTAGGTTGGTGGAAAAAATTTGCAGTTTACAAAATCGGAGCTAAATCCGTGTTATCTCTGAATTGAGTGGCTTCTTGTCATCTGAGAACCGCTGAACACCTGCACTAGGAACAGCTCAGGTCCAAAAAGGATAATCTGTACCAGACCCCAAGTTTATGTGCCTCCCCAAATTTGCAGGGTCCCATCACCTGCCCCCACCCCCACCTTAGCCTCTTGCTCAGGGTGGACTGGCCTCCATGCTGTGGCTGCCTCTTCCCACAGCCTCCTCCTGGTGAGGGGCTTCAGCACTGCCTCCCTGACACACAGGCTCTGATGGTGGGATGCTGGGGCTCAGACTGAAGTTCAGAACTCGTTTCCCCAGCAAGTGACAGCCCCATGAGGCAAACTTTTGCCAAAAGGGGAAGAAAGCAAGAAATAACCAGCATATCTCCTCTCCTTTCCTTTCATTGACAGTCCCAAGCAGTGCTGGTTCTGTGTGGCTTTTCTGGAAGCTACCCTTTCATGTGAAATTGTTTTCAGCTCAGTAATGCACCACCTTGTATTTGCTTTCCTTTGCCTTTCTCCTCACCCTTGCTGCCCTGGAATTGCAACTCCTAATAAAATCTTAGCACTTAAACTCTGCCTCAGGCTCTGCTTTCTAGGGAATCCTTTAGCAGCCTCTGGGCTTTAGGTCTGTGCTTTTCTGATAACTTCAAAACCACAAATAACGAACAAAAATAGGATTTTTTCCTCTGGTTTGGCTCCAGTTTACTGTCCCATTAAAGTGCTCCTTTAAAATCAACCAATTGAGACCAGTGGTGAATACATAAATTTTTATAGGTGTGCCCCTATTTGAAGTTAGTAGAGATAAAAGTCTGAGCTTCCATTTACTGGCATTTATTCTCAAGAGTAAATTCATAGAGCATAGACACTTACATATTTTCAACATTTGAAAGCTTGAAAAACTTGAGATGCATGCGGGGGCAAAACAAAAAAAAGGAATGCTTTCAATCATTAAAAAGCTGTTAGTCTGGGGGTCTAGTTTGGTTCATTTAGAAAGCTATGTTCTAGCTTTCCTAAAGTCATTACGGGAGGATATGTTAAAAATCTTTTTAAGTGACTTCTTTTGGCTCATGATGCTTTGCAGAACAATTTTTCTTGCATTGTAAACATTGAAGACTTCAGTAAATTAGTGTTTTTAATGATAACAGCCATCACCTTTGTGGCCTACTGTTTATTGCAGGTTTGTCAGGCCGTACTGGAGGCTTCGCTCCCACCTGGCTTGCCAACCATCTGTAACTTGATCAATGGTAATTTAAGATGGGACAGGCCAGGGTCATATGTTAAATAGGATGTTTCTACTTTTCTGACCACAAAATCCTCCCTTTCCTGACCACTTAAAAACTGTTACATAATCTACAAGCACACGATCTGATGATTTCTACTACATACCTTGGCAAAGGTCATGCCTGAAAATCTACCTTTTTATTGCCACGGTGTTTTTAATTAGAGATTTTTTTATTGCTTATAATTCTGACCTACCAGAGCACTTAAGAATTAAAAACATTCTGCTTTGATCCACATCATAGTGAATTGATTTTTGCAGGGAAAACTTTTGTTATCCTACCATGTGAACAATTTTTATTCTTTTGCATTTGAAAAATATTTCACCTGAGGTTAATTTCAGTTGGAAGCAAAAATGAAGCCAGGCTGTACAGACGATGTTTCAATACGTTTTCACAGGCTGGTGTGGTTGCTCATGCCTGTAATCCCAGCACTTTAGGAGGCAGAGCGGGGGAGGGTCACTTGAGCCAGGAGTTTGAGCCTGGGTAACATGGTGAGACCCTTGTCACTACAAAAAATTAAAAAATTAGCTGGGCATGGTGGTGTGTGCCTATATTCCCAATTACTCAGGAGACTAATCAGTTGAATCCAGGAGTTTAAGGCTGCAGTGAGCTGTGATCACACCACTACACCCCAACCTGGGCAACAGAGTGAGACCCTGTCTCTAAAAAAATAATAAAAATGAATGCATTTTCACAAAAAGAAAAAACACTTAAGAATATCTTGAGCTATGGACATTCAGTATCAGAGGACATCCCAATAAGCGAATGTGAGAGCTTCTCAATCCTTGCACTTGATCCTTTCCAAATATGAGGGCAGATCATGTTCAGCAAATGTGCAGGTTTTATTTATACAAATAGATATTGGCCCCTTCAGAATAGGTCATAAGCTTGCTGCCATTGTATTACCATTACTCAAACATTTTCAGAATTCTTTAGAAATTTGCCACAAGAGTCTGAGTCACGTTCTTTTAAATGACATCATCAGTGACAGCAAGTCTTCCTCCTCTGAGAGTAGGTTTTTAGAAATACCCAAAAGTCATTTGAAACCACACCAAGCTTAGTAACATTGTTTAACAAGGAAAAATTGAACTAGAAAGAACAAAAATAAGTAAACTGAGTAATATTTTTAAAAAATTAAACCTCAAGAAGTGGAGAATTAAGGAAATATTGAAGCAGAAGTTAATGAATTAGAAAATAAACAGTATTATCAATCAATCCCAAAGATAATTCTTTGGAAAAATGATCAAGAAAATGGAGAAATCCCTGATATATCTATTTAATAAAAAGGAAAAAAAATGTAAGTGAAATTATAAAGGAGAAAGGAGACATAACAGATATGAAAACTTTTTAAAATTATATGAGACTGCTATGGGAAGTTAGCTATGTGCTAATACATTTTTTTTCTGGAAAAACATAAATCATCCAAATTGAATCAAGAAGAAGTAGAAAAAACTAAGTAGAGCAAAGCCAGGGAAGAAATCAAAAAGGGTTTCAGGCCTAGAGATTTTATGGGCAAATTCTTGGAAATTTTGAAGGACATATAATATCCTCAGTGTTTAAAGATATTAAAATATATTCTTTTTTATTAATTAAACATTTTATTATAAAACCTATCAAAAATGGTACAAAGCCAACAAAAAATATAAGCTCACATAAGAAACCTAATGCCAGAATTTCACCCAAAATACCAGCAAATTAAATTCAATAAAGTAAATCATTTTTAACATAATCAAGTAGGTTTTATCCTAGAAATGGCAGGATATTTCAATACTAGGAAGACGGTTGCTATAAGAAATCACACATTTAGGCCATATAAAAATAACCTTATCTCAATAAATGATAAAAATCTAACACCTACTCCTGATTAACACAACTAATTTTTTTAAAAATGTTAGTCAATGTTAAACCAATAACTAACTCATATCCATTAATAAAATTTATAAAAATAATCACACTAATGGTCAAGCTGTAAGGGCAGGAGAGAAGGTGCAAAGTTAATTTCTCAACCTTTCATCATCACTCCTCATTCTCCCACCCGAGAGGTAACTTTTATTAACAGTTTCTTACATATCCTATCAGAAATTTCCATGCACATAAAAGTATATGAACAGTCCTTACTTGCTTTTTTATTTTGTAAAGAGCCTTGGATATCTTCTTATATCAACACATAGATCTACCAAAATTTTTCATAACAGTTGAGTACAATTATATGAGAGAACCATAATTTTTCACTCAACTATTGGAGACCATTTAGACTTTTCCTAGTTTTATGCAATTACATACACTATTACAGTGAGCATCCTTGAATGTCTTTGCATATTGGTGCTGGTGTACTTGTTGGAATAATGCCTAGCAATGGAATTCCAGATAAGTATTTGGATAGATGTTTCCAAATTAGTATCCAAAAAGGCTGGATTAATTTATAATCCCACTAAAAGTGTATGCAAAAAATGTTGATAATTGTTGAAGCTAGGTGATTGGGCACAAGAGAGTTTATTTTATTATTTAATCTACTTATGTATATTTTTAAATTTCCATTCTTAATAATATGACAATAGAGGCATTCCCATTAAAATCAGGTATTAAGATGCCTGCTTGGCTGGGCGGGGTAGTTTATATCTGTAATCCTAGCACTTTGGGAGGCTGAAGCAATCACTTGAGCTCAGGAGTTCGAGATCAGCCTGGGCAAAATAGCAAGAATACCAACTCTACCAAAAAAAAATTTTTTTTAAAAGATGCCTGCTACCACCACTATTATTTAAAATTATGCTGAAATAAATCTGTAATAGGACAAGAAACAGAAATAATAGGTAAAATACTGCGAAGTAGTAGAAAAACTGCCTTTATTTGCAGACAATACTTTTGCCTAGAAAACTTGAGATCTGATTGAAAAGCTACTATAAAATAATGATTAAAATTCAATAACTTTTCCAGTGATCCAGCAAATAACCTACAGGAAATATTTTTTTGGTGCTGAAATCCAGGAACAAATATAATTTTTTAAAAAGATTCTATTCAAGGAGAAAAATTGAAAGCAAAAAGATGGGAATACATTGAGAAATATGCTTCTAGATAAATATATTTATCCCTTTATTTGCAATTATAATTAAAATTCCAATGGAGTTTTTTAGAAGTTGAAAAAATTAATTTCCATCTGGAAGAAAAAAACAGAAAGTACCCAGGATACTTTTGAAAGGGAAGAGTAATAACAGGAAACTTAACTCTACCAGATGTTAATACATATTATAAGGCCATAATAATTACAATGATATTGAACTACTCCGAAAAGATTGACAAGTAGATTAATATTTCAGAACAGATAGCCCTGAAAGAAAATTCAATATACCAATAAATGAAGCATTACTAATGGAGAGGACAGGGATTATTCAATAACTGGTACTAGGAAAACTGGCCAACCATTTGGGAGAAAAAAGAAATCAGATTAAATGCTCACTTCATACTGTATACTGTAATACATTCCAGGTAGATTAAAGAGGTAATTTTGAAAATGAAACTAGAAAAGAACTAAAAGAAAATCTAAATGGATATTTAAGTAATTTTGGGGTGGGAAAGAACTAACCACAAAACAATGGAAGAAATCATATAAATTGATCCGTATAATCATTTTAGAACATCTGTACATCAAAAATTATAAACAATATCAAATACGTTGTAAAACAGAAAGATAATTGTCATGAATATCACAAAGTGGAAGAGTTAGTATTTGCATGCAGTCCTTAACAGCCCTTTTGAAAGAAGAAATTGCAAATTTTTGGGCAACAACAGCATCATTGCATTATTGGCTTCAACTCAGGGAACCACTTTCGAAGAGGAGAGTTCATTTGAAAGAATCACTCACTTATCCCATAATTGGGATGTGAGGTTGTTGTTGTTTGTATACTTTATTTTGCTTGTTCCCACCTCATTTCTTCTGTACAAGGGGATATTTGAATTACAAATGATTTGTTCTCCAGTTTCTTTTTCAAAAGTACCTCTAGAATATTGTGCTTTCTTTTATCCTCTTGAAGAGGTTCAATTTATTGATCTCATTTTAACCCCAGGGTAGATACTCTTACTATTCCCATTTTCCAGATTAGGAAGGATGTACTTTTGTGGCTTTAAGCACAAACAGGTAGCAAACTGAAAAATCAACATAAATAATTCAAAATAAAATCATTAAGAAGCCAAGCTGAGTGAACACTATTTAGAGAAAGAAGGACAGCTGTTAAAAGTACCTGGCAATCCTCAAAAGACATGTGCTGAGCCAGGATCCTTACACCAGCCCCATCCTTAGCTGTCACAGACCACACCCAAGGGATATATCCTCGCTTTCAGCAGTGCCCAAATGAGGGCAGGTCCCAGAGACCTCAGGCTGGCAAGATATGAGTCTGTGAGGAAGTACACTGACCTCAAAGGGAAACACCATTTGATGCCTGCACTTCTGCTAGTACTTACAGGGGGCTTAAAACTGGAACTGTTCTAAGCATGCTCTGACCTCATAATAGGCATGAATCATCTCATCACCAAACAACCCCAGGATTTAGGTACCCTTACAATCCCCATTCTCCACATTATGAAACTGAGCACAGAAAAGTTAAGTAGCTTGCTGAACTTCACACAGCCATGAAATAGTAGAAGCTGTATTTGAGCCAGGCAGGTAGTTGGAGCTGGAGCTGGAACTCCTTGGCCACATGAGGCTGGTAACCATGTGCAAAGCCCTTTCATACACAGGAACTCATTTGACACTCACAACTTCTTTGTGAGGAGGTCAGGAAATATTCTTCCCAATTTACACTAAGGCAATGGGAGACCTTAAATGGGTTATTGGAATAAATCTTTCTTTTTAATCACCTGAAAGAAACAGACACCAGAGTATGAATAGACATGTGACAAGGAATGACTGGAAGGAAAACAAGGCTTAAAAAGCTTGGATCAGAGAAAGTGCCCTGAACTATAAATAGATTAAACACAAGCTGCATGGAGGAAAGGAAACTGGGGAATAGGGGGAGTTTATCCTAAGCACAGCAAGAATGAAAATCATACCAGTTCATGAGCCAGCAAGGGTTATAATGATGCTAGATAATAAACAGTGACAGAAATCACATCCACAGCATTCCCACTATCTGCAACCTATTTACCTTCCCGAAGAACCAACTCCAACTCCTATCCCATGTCACTATCTAAAAATCCTGTTGTTAATTGATATGTTTATTTACATGGTCTTTGTAAGTTTAGATAACAAGACTAGAAATTGTATATAAACCACCAAAATGAAGTTCCCATTGAACAATAGGATTTTCACCTATTTTTTTAATACAACCATGGTAATAAAGGTAATAAATACAAGTAGTTTTCAGAACATGCTTACATAGAACTAAAATTATGTCAGTTAACCTCTGAACTTCTTGCTTGTTTTTTGATCACATTATTTTTTATTTCAAAATATTGTGAATACAAAGGAACTTCATAAGAAACATGCATGTTCTGAGAAACTTTTTAAAAATGATTCATGCTAAATGCACTGGAACTCCATCTATTTAAAAGTAGGAAAAAATCTTGTTGGAAATGTTGCTGAAAAAATAAAAATAAAGTAGGAAAAGAAAGAATTCTTTTGCTATAACTGTAGCTACTCATTTATCTAATTTTGTTTAAGTCTGATTCCATAGCTATCAGAACAGATGCATATATTCTATATTATTTCAAAATGTTTTAGTTCTTTGGAATTTAAAATTGATACAGTTCATCAACTGCAAGGGAAATTCTTTTACCCACTGTAAATTATAACATTATTCTCAAGTTGTATACAATGTTACATCATTAGTATCATAAGATTTGTCATAAGAACACTAAGAACATTGTCTCTTTAGTATAAACATTTTCATAAATGTGTCCACCTAAATCCTTTCTTAAAAGTGAAAAAATTCCCTATAATAAGCCTTTCCTAACTTCACTTGCCTGCTCCAAACACACATTCTTTCCTTCTATAATTCTTTGCCATCAAAATCTTTCAGTGACCTGTAGCCACCAAACAGGTTTCCAGTATTTGATCTCAAATAGTTTTAAAAAAAAATTAGAGAATTGTTCAGACTGAAATATTTTGGCTATGCCTCAAGGGAAAAAAATAAAAGGCACTCTTAATCCATGGTTATAACAACATTGTTCTGATTTTTTTTTTTTTTATTGCTGGTGCTGGCATGAATGAAATAAATATGGCATGATTCATCCAATGAGAATTTGAATGGTGGTGTAAAACCGTACAGAAAATCCAGGTGAGGTGAATTGAAGGAGAAAGAGATCAGGGACTTGTGAGGAAAGTGTAGTCAGAAAATGAAAAGAGAGGCTCTATGAATACAGGAAAACAAACATAGCAGATTTGAACTCAAATATTTAACAGCCTGGTAAAGGCCAGTGACATATGACACCAGGGTGGGAGAAAAGCTGAGGGCGAAAAGTTTCTAAGCTGACTATTAAATAGATGTAACTTACTGACGAGTGTGCCCATGTGGGATTTTAATTACTCAGACATCTGTTTGGTGAAGTGTACTACTAAATAGGGATTAAATACAGAGATCAAATTACGTGGAGAGGGGAGTGGAGATGACATTCATGAGTCAGAAAGGAGAGCTATCAGCCAGGGGAAAATCAATCCCGGCTTTACATCTCACCAACAGAGAAGCAATTATTTTAGATGTGGGGCTGGTTAGCATCCTAGGTCATGAATTTAATTAAATAACCCTCGAGTGGCAGAAAACAGAACAAACCACTGTATTTAACTGTCAGTAAGACATGCCGCAAATAAATGGTCCAAATTCCTCCTCTTTTACATCCCTCCTCCCACACAGTTTTTCTTAAATTCACAACTCTCTTCCCTTTCCTAATTTAGCCTTTCCATTTCAGTGGCATCCAATAAAATCATTTAAATAGAAGTCTTGAACCAGAGATTTGTCTCCCAAATTCTCACAATGGGATACCAGGGAAGATGGGGTAGGCGGAGAGGGGCATGAATTAATTCACTATTTGAGCCCCTTCCCTGGGCTCAGTAACAAGGTTAATTCACAGACATATCCTGGAATCCAAGAGAAGACCCTGTGGCCTTCTTGTTCATGGTTAGTTGGCATCTTAGAAGATAGCAGAGGCAGGAAACACAAAACAAAGGAGTTCAAGCGGTTGGAGCAAGAACTGCAGGAGATGTGCCTAAGCAGAGAGGAGGGGACAGAGAGCATTCAGTTGCTTTTGAAATGGGAGTTTAGAAATCAGCTTCACTCTCTGTGGCCCTTTTGCAGCCCCTCTGCTGGGCTCTAGTGAATTCTCTGCTTAGAGCCCATCTCCCGGAGCTGGCTGGAGAGAAAGGGGGAGGGAGTTGTCTTTAGAGCTTTCTTCCCCCTCATCCCACCCCCAATCTCTCCACTCAGCTCTCCTTTCCTGGCCCCAGACACTTCCGTCAGCAACTCAACCATCATTCCGGAGCCCAACTTGGATCCACCCCACTGGTTTCCTCCAAAATGCATTTTTTCTGTTTGCAAACAACAGAACCCAGCTGGGGAGAACTTAGGTAAAAGTGTAAATTTACTGGAAGGAAGTCTTAACAAGGAAGAGTTGAACAATAAGCCGCCCTCAGGGAGAATTGATCTAGGGCATTTCCCAAGACCTCAGAGGCTGAAGTCCACGAGTTCTTCCAAAGGGCTGCCATTAATGATTCAGCCTGCTACTGAGCCCCAATCATTGTCTCTCTGTACAAATCTAAAATTCCTGGGAGAATCTGACTGGGACATACACACACACAAACACACACACACAGTATGTATTCAAAGCTCAAGCTATTGAATAAACTCTGAGAATCGTCCTATAGCATGGGTTCTTTCCTTCTAAACAGTTCCTTTTTGCTACCTTTTTAAGGCCCTAAGAAGAAGAATTACTTCAGGCACTGCTAAGCTGATTTGAGTAGATGTGGCCGACAGAGTAGAGCTTGAAAAGACACATTCTTGCTTGGGCAAGCTACACTTTAAAAATGTCTTGGCCAAAGTCCCCTCAAGAGTTGCCAACAACCAGGATGATTCGTGGAACTCTGTAGCCTCATTCATTCATTCAACAATTATTTCTTGAGCACTAGGCGACTATACTAAATGTTGTGCTGGATACAAAGAAGAATCAAGTATGGCTCCTGCCCTCATGGTGTATAAACCTAGGCCTGTATCTCTTGTGTGAGCAACAATATTAAGGGCTTCTAAGAATAATTTTTCATAGGAATACTGTTTTTTTTAAGCCCTTGCCCCTTGGATGAGAAACCTAAGAATTGTGCCTGAACGGTGAGGCAATGTCATTGTTAAGGAGGTTAAGATTTCACTCTTTGGACTCAGAGCCTTCATTATGCTGCATCTGATGAGAACTGAGATGGCTTCACAGTTAACCGCAGCCAGGTATCACTTGTTTTTATGATGTGACACAGAAAGATGTTGTTGGGTATGGAATTACTACTTTTTGAAAAAATACTTTCTTTCCCCTCTGAACCAAATAGGTAAGTGAGCCTAAGTGATCTCTAGACATTCCCCCAAATCTCAGGTGGGAGCACACTTTGGAAGACATTTAGCAGCTAAGCTCCCAGAGGCAACACAGGAGCTTCTTATTAGCAAGCACTAAGGCCACAAAGAGCCTACCCAGGGTTATATGTGCAGTGTCCGGACCTTTGGTTTGGGTTTAGATCTGAGAAAAGTTAATGTTCTGGTTTGGTTGGAATCCACTTTTAACCAATTTTAACTGGTTGCCTGAGTGTTCTTAAATTTTTTAGTTCACGTTAAGGTGTTAATTTTAAGATTTAGCAAATTATTAAGACCTTCTGGCTGTGGGTTGAGGATTTAATTCAGTTCACATCTGTGGTAAGAATATAAAAAGTGTGACTCAAAAATCACGGCAGCTGGAGGATGAGTGCATTGGCCCTTAGCCCCGAGGAGGAGATACGGATGGAGCACTTGAGTAATTATTATAGTTCACTACTTGTGCAGCTCAGATCCACATTCTTGTTAAGAGTAAGTTCACCCACCTGGTACCTAGCTATTCCAGAATTCTCTTTAGCCTTTATTACTGGGGAAATTTACAGGGTTAGTGAGAACTATAGTCACTCAGCTGCAATGAATCTCAAGCCTGAAGTAACTGACAGTGATACTCCACCCTCCTCAGTCTAGAATTGCCTCAGCCTCAGCTAGCAGTCATGCTGATCTAGGCTGATAGCCTGGTGGTGTGACCCCAAGCCCTCATCTCCAAGAGTCTTAGTTCCTGGTCACCATGTCTATATCCCAGACATAGCTTCTCTTCCTGTCTGTTTACTGTTAAAACTAGGCATGGGAGCATCAAGAGACACCCCATCGGATCATCTGTGAGCTGAACATTCTTCCCTTTCTGCACTCTGTAGCAGAGCCCTGCCTCCTCCTGGTGACCCAGGTCAATGATCTTGCTAGTTTAGTGGCTCCTTTCCTACTGGTCTCTTGGCATAAGAAGACTAAAGTGACTGAGAAGCAGCTGTCGTGTAAAGTACAATGGGGCTCTGTGTCTACTGATGAAGTATTAGCCCTGTGGGAACCAAGACCTCCTAACTCATAGAATCTAAAGTTTTGGGAACAGGAAGCACAAATTTCTCAAATGTACCACTGGGAATGACAGTAAGCAGGGCCATGCCTACCTCCCCTCCTTCCTCCCAGTTCCTGGACCCATGTATTCTACCTATTGGGGACATAGCACCATACAATGGTCATTGATTTAGGGTGACATCTCAACCTTGTAGGGTATCATCTCCAAGATGGAGCCTTGGCTGTGTCTTTAAGAGGACATTCCACCATTCTATCATGCCTGTGGCTTAGGAATGATGCAGTGTGTGATAAGACCAGTGGACTCTGGTCCAAGGTCATATGGGATCTTACATCAGTGGATCAAGCATTCTTAAGTCCTTGGGTAGTGGTGCTGACTGAGGTCCTGCGGATAGGAAAGGCAAACTCATACCCAGAAGATACAACAATCCCAATCAAGATGATTTTTGTCCTTTCCAGGATAGATGAAGTCCACTAAAGTTAACTTACCTCCAAATGGTTGGTTGATCTCCTTAAGGGATGGTGCTATATTGGGGTTTCTATTATTGACAGGTTAGATAGCAGCAGTAGCCAGGTCAGCCTTGGTGAATGGAAGTCCATGCTGCCTGCCACCATGGCCACTCCACTCATGTGCCCACTGTGCCAGCACTACAGTAGCCAATGAGAGAGGCTGACTGATGTACACAGCTGAGTCATGAATGTTGTTCAGTGCCTTTTGGTACCACATAATGATATTTTGATGGGCATTAACATGCAACACAGAAGTCTTCACACTTTGTGTCCCTACCGATCTTCCTCATTCTCAGACCCTGACCAAACTGCCACCCCATTCACCACTGTCCATGAGCCTGTGAATATTATCACCTTGAGCCACTCTTCTTTCCACACAAAGTGGATGTCGAAGTGCATCGCCTGGAACTTTGCCCATTGGGAGGATTTCCCCTCATCATTCTCCTTTGAGGTCACCCTAAGATAGGTTATAGTGCAGCGGCATCTATTTTTGGCTTCGGCTCTTTTATTTCTTCTTCTTCTTTTTTTTTTTGAGATTGGGTCTATGTTGCTCAGGCTGGCCTCAAATTCCTGGGCTCAAGCAATCCTCCTGTGTCAGCCTCCAAATTAGGTATGTGTCACCACACCCAGCCCAGCACTCTTATGCTGAGCCAACCCGTCTGTGAATGAGGTTGGCCTTTTTTTCTTTCCCATAAGCTGGCCATAAAGGACACCCCCGTGCAGCCATAGTTGTGAGCTGAGATAGTTGTAAACACCACAGTTGTGAACACCAGTGCAATAGTGGTGGATGACAAGCAGCTCTGGGCCACCAACTGGTAAAATTTACTTTTGTCCTCTGGCCCTGCTCATGCCCAATCCTTTATCTGCCACTTCTGTTCTGTGATGGATTGCTGCCAGGCCTACCCAACCTTAGGACTTGGTGGTCTGACAAAACCAGCTCATGATGGCTATCTCAGGCTGCCTTGTTACTTAATGTCCCATGGTCAGATGCTCCATTCTCATACAGGGCCCAATGGTCTGCAAGAACTTCTTTTCCAGTGGTATTTAGTTGTTTACTACAGATGGTATGGTCCTGCTCCAGAATCCTAAAACTCTATGCTGCGATTCTCCTACTGGGATTACCAATAACTCTCCTGGAACCCTTTCCCACCACATATCCCTCTAATGCGCTGGAGTACTGAGAGATATGGCAGGGCTCCTTGCACTGCTGTCTAGACCTGCTGCAGAGCTCTATCACCTGGTAAAGAGGTTGGAACAATATTCCGAAGTGCTGGGGAGATGACTACTGAATACACTTGCTGAGGCACTCCAGGCTCTGTCCTCAAGGGGATCAGCCTCTCCTTCAGACAAGGGGTCCCAGATGTGAGAACTGACTCAGGTCCGGAAACTGGGCTAGTGACTGTAACTTTTTACCAGGGCAGGTGCCCTTAGCCTCAGATTTATTTTTACTTAATTGATACCCCTGTTGACTGCCCATTTATCTTGCCTCTAGGAACATTGAATTAGTTCTGTTAACCATCTTCTTAGCTCTCTGTGGCTTGAGTCCTGGGATGCCACACCAATCTTGCCACTCATTGCAATAATCGTACACACCTTGCTCTGACAGTTAAGTACTGCTTCCTGGCCTCCCTATTTCAGGATCCTATCATCCTTTTTTCTATTAAGGAGCCCAGTTCTGTAGCAGTGTCTCCTCCAGTCAACCTGGCATACCGAAGGGAGCTTCCACTGAGATCCTCAGTGACTGTTATTCTCTTAACAATGTATTCCTTATCGCTTTGGTAAATAATGTGTCCTCTGGGGCTTCCCTTGGAACACAGCTGGTGGGTTTTCCATCCCTACATAGAGTACACACTCCAGCATGCCCACCTCTCTGAGCCGTTTGATATCTTCTTCCAGTCTGCCATGGCAATTGTGACATTTCCACTTCACTTACCGTGGGCTGTTGCCTTCAAGCTTCCAAGAGCCATCCTAGCACCTGGGGTCCTTGCCAGGGTGATAAATCCTGTATCCTGAGATTGTATTCCTATTATCAATAAAATCTCCCTTATCCAGCTTTGGTCAGTCTTCTCCATGATTGTACTGCCAGGTATGAAAATAAGTCAAATCTTTCCTTTTGTGTGCAAAACAGTACTATAATCATCTCTTCAATAAGACTATCTGGCTAGAAGAGAGGGTCACCTGTTAAATCCCAGCCTAGGTTCTGAGATGAAGAGAGGTGAATGGAGCCCAACCGAGTCGCTTTCCAGAGATCTGCCATCTCGTAATAATATTTTTGATCTAATTTTTAAAGTCAAGATGAATAGGATATATGGGTTATTCCAAAATATGTTTGCTTTTGCATACATAAAATGTCCCGATTTGGTCTCACATCCAGTGTTTATAAATGCGAGAATAATGGCTTAATTAGTATCTCTGCTAACTTAAATTGCAGGTTTTATTATAGGACATACTTTTCTGTGGGGGAAGGGGGAAGTGAGGAAAACAGTGAGCACACATGTTTCTAGGTTTTGTAACAAAATGCTCATTCTTTTTTATTGAGATTAGCTTTGACTCTATGATTTTTTTAAATGAATTTCTTCATACAATAGCATTGTTTATCTAGAATTTTCTTCCCAACCCCATTTATAAAAGCGAAAAGAGTAGCAAATACGATTTATTGAGCACTCATGTGCACAGTAGTGCAGGTTGTGTACTACACCAGGGCCCCAGCACATATAAGGGGGCACAGTTCACGTTTTACATGTCATGGATTTGCATATTTATAAAGAGAATTTTCCAGCAGATGGCAGTACAGTGTGTTGCTCTAACAAAATAAGAATATTACAATAATTTCTGCCAGATGGAAATAAAGTGTCTTAAGGACTAGGCACCCTTTTCTATTTACATAAAGATACCATATAAACTCATGGGGGCACCACTTACTACGTGCCAAGCCCTGCCTCACTCATTCTCATTTAACCCTCAGGATCCAGGGAATTGAGCCTAAAGACCCAGGAGCCTAGAAGCCTTCATTCTCAGTCCAACTGGCCGCCAGTTCTACTATGTGCTCACCACAGTGCTGGTGACACTGGGGACTGAAGAGAACAGGGAAGATTTCACTTATCTACGAAAAAGGTCATACTAGATGTAGTGAAGAAAAATATAGGAAAATGATGACATTCTCTTTGGTACTTTAATCACATTTGTATGATTTAAACTATGTAACAGAAATATGAAAAACAAACTCAATATACATTATAATAGTTCTCAAGGAGTTGGACTTTATACACAAAATGCTTTAATAAACCTTTAATATCAGTAATGTATAAATTTTAGTATAAATGTTAGCAAGAGTATGTTACAAATTCTATATACATGAGAAAATTTAGAGGCTTTATTTAATATACAGATATCTATACCAAGCCACCTTTCAATATGATGTATCAGTATGATATTCTTGATCCAGAACTCAGTTTAAAATCTATAGAAAATATATCAATCATGAATAAAAGAAGCCCATTTATAAATATTTTATATTGATCCCTAACTTGATCACTAAGGAAATATTTTTCTCAAAAGCCATTGAAGTAAAAGAAAAAGTGAAAACTCTATCTTCCATTAAACAAAAAAACTGCTGCAACTTCTGGTTTTTATTTTAAAACAACATGTATGGCATGAATACATTTCTCCAAAACTTTTTCCAGCTTCACAAAGGCTTTAGAGAGCTATTTGGATTTATGTTAACTTATTAATGACAATTCTGGATTGTGAGAATGGAGTGTTTTGCTTTTTTCTTTATCAATTCATATACTGCCTACATTTTGTAAAAGAAGACATTGATATTTACAAAAACAATAAAACCCACCCACCATTCCTTAAAGCAATATTACTGGATATGTATCTAATTTTACAGCCTACTAAAGCCTCTTAAACACAAAATAAGTGTTCATATTACTAAAAAAATAAGAGCATGGACAAATCTAATTTTAAAAGTCGAAAGTCTCTTAACCAACTGGTAAATGTAATAGTTAAGACTGTCATTTGATCCTTTTAATTTCTGAAAGAAGCAGAATAGCTACAAATCAACATTTTCTAAACAGTGAATTTTGTGGCAAAATAAGCCACAGTATACACAAGCCTCAACATTTCTTAGCATCTATCTTATCAAAGGGTTGGCTATTTGAAAACATAACAGAAAAACTCTTCATTCTTTCAAGGTTACTTTCTAAACTTGACATCTGGGATTGGAGATGGCCTTACCCAGGAATTTAAGGTCACGGTTTATGTTAGGCAGGACCTCATTCAAGTTTAGAAACAAGCAAACCTTTTATCCTTTCTTTAAGGAAAAGAGTTTTCTTTGAGAGGAAATAGTTAGAAAAACAGGTCAATATCCTGTAAATAGGGGGTTGTCATTTGTTTTTATATACTACATTAAATATGCCTGTTTTGTGTTCCGTGTCCTGTGCCTTACTCCACTCCCTCTGTCTGGGCAAAGGTGTTTATATTAGAAAACTCCATGAGGGCAGGAAATGTAGTCTTTCTTTATCATAAATCATCTGGTTTAAACTCCACTTACCTAAGAGTGCGGGGTCTGGGGGATACCACACAATTGCTGGCCAAAATGTGTAATCTGTCATTGACTATCAGATTTCCCATTAGTCACATGTCGGGTTTATAAAAAATTGAATCATTTATAAAATTGTTACATGTACCATTGGCAGTTATTTTCATAAGCATCTTATGAGTATTATCCCCCTTACTACTTAACAATATAGTGACTAAAACCCAGGTTTCCAATATCTCTTTTCAGGTACCACTGATTTCACCTATTTTCACAACAGGTAAAAACTGACTGAATCTAGAATAATAAGGTTCAAACAATTCTATTCCTGAACTGAAGTCCTAAAAATAATTGTTCATGTAAATTGAGAGGTCCTAATGATAGCTGAATTTTAAATAAACTCCCAGGTTGGGGGGTGGGAGGTGGGTAGAGAGCAGTGGGACAGAGGTTTGTCTACACAGAGAATTGGAATTGACAAGATTCAAGCCAGGGGTGAAAATATCAGGATATCATCACTATTTTTGCTCTAGCACAAATGGAAAAGATTTTGATTTTATTTTTTTAAAAATCTCACAACGGACTTTTCAAAAAGTAAAGAAAGATTCACTTTGCTTAAAGTGTTTTATGTTAAGAGATATATAACAACCATCTGAACACTATTAAATATTTTATCACTTTGTTAGTTTAATACTATTTGGTAAGCATGAAATGATGTATGAAATGAAAAATTTCAACTATAAAGTACAATGGCAAAAAATACATAATAGGAAATTGACTCTTCCAATAATATCTGAGGAGGTTTTAACCCAGACAAACTAGTTTCTCTCATTACCAACATGGTCATCTAAGAAAAATAGCCTTAATGAAGAATAATAAAAACTACTTTTATTTTCTCAGATTGTTAAAAAGGTTCATAAGATGAGCTGGGCAGGCAGGAAGGAAAGAAAGGAAAGCTACAAAATTGGGAATAAAAATTACATTTTCCTATTCAATGAGTCAAAGAAATTGCTGCAAGGAAACCTATTTGGTTCAAGGAAGTATTAAAGAAATGAAATCAGCAGCAATCTTAGCTTGACATAAGGCAAAAAGAAATGGGGCAATCTTGGGTATGATGAAGTTTTAAAATACACAACTACGCTACGCACTGTTGGGGAACAATGATGACAGAGATGAATCCATAAAATACCATAAATAAATGGGCAGGCTCCTTTCGAATTAAAAGAAAACAAAAAAACAGAGTACAAGAAGGAAACCTGAAAACAGCGAGACTGGAAACACTGCAGTCTGGGGCTCTCTGGGTTATCTTCACCTCCCCTTGGGCCTCCAGGAGAAAGCACTAGAAGTGATGATATTCCTTCAGATCAAAAGACAAAAACATACCAACTAACCAAGACTCCAAAATCCAAATCACATACTCCCCAAGGTCAGAAACACACTGGATAGGAAAAATGAAAAGGACAATTCTAATGCTGTTTTCATTTAAAATTTTATTGAAACCCCCTTCCACCGCTTTACAGCTTCCCAAGTGAAAATGCATGTAAAAGTCTGAGCCTGATGGTATTCTTTTCAAATTATGCCTTAAGTCCCTGAAAATGTGACTTCTGGGAAAGTGAAGCTAGGAAAAGGGAATACTGAGGACCCATTTTACGTGCCTGCTTCCTTGTTTATTCATGAGTAGAGCTAGACTAAGAAACCTTTCAATGAGACGGAAAGCATGTCTGCAGGAGTATAAAGCTCAGTACTGACGTCTACCCTCTCCAGCCCCGGAGGAAAGGAACTTTAGGTAGGGTGGAGAAAACTTGTGATAAAGAGGAGCACCTTCCTAAATTTTTAGGAAAACCTGATGGGTTACCCACCGAGTCTGTGTGTTAGGTTAATGCCTTTATGTAACCAGCATCAGAATCCCTTTCCAAGTGTTCTGTATTCTTGTCATCAGTTTCCTCTTTCAACAATTTCCCTTCTATATCTTACGGTGTTATTGGCAAGGCCAGTTTTCCTAGCCTATGCCTATGAAGAATTGGACAAAATAACTAAGGGTTTTTGAACATCATCTCTTATCTATATCTAGTTGCGGGGGGGGGACGGTTAATAGAATAACAAATGCCTTAAAATTCTTTAATGTCTCTTTTAAATCTACTTTTAGAGCAAATCCTATGCTAGCAAATGACCATGAATAGTTCCTCATATAGTCAAGCTACTAATTTTTAAAGTATTACATAAATTTAGACAATATTATCTAAAGATGTTTCACACTGAATAAATCTAGAATGTACTTAGTTCAAATATTTAGAAAGAGCTTTAACAACTGTTATTCATAACTACTCTGCTGTGAATTTGGGTATAAAAATATAACTTTGCTTAGTTAATAAGTGGTTGATAGCTGTCCACCCTCTGCAGAAGTGTATCTGAATATCCAGGGGAATAATACCTGAAAAAGAAAATTTGCTGTTAGATACTTATGAGTAGACTCAACACAGCAGGCACAAAAGATTCAATATAAGAAATGTATCTGCAATAATTCTGAATGAAACCTCAAATGTGCACTGAATAATTATGCTCCAGTAATGCTTTGTGTATAAGGTTAGAGACTATCAAGAAGAGAATACCAACTCACAGCACTGTGCTAGAGAAGTAGCAAAAACTTAAGGGGTATAAATGTAATGGCAAAGGGAACATTTTCCAAGTAAGAGATTTCAATCCAGTGATAATATTTTATTACAGAGACTTTATTTTATTATATCAAGTAACTAATGTTACTTTAAGGATCAAAGCTAATAGATTTTTTTCATAAGTTAGACTACACAGTCTATTGTTACTAATCAACTGCATTATGATTGCCTTAGAGATTATTCTCAGCATATGTTTTCGAGATCAGCATATGTTTTAATCAGGTCTGGTCACCCTCAAAAACAAAAATTTCTGGGAGTGTAATTCACATTTAAAAACTATTAATAAATGGCTTACAAATATTTGTATCACACAAATCTAGGAAATTAATCATTTTTGTTGGTTCTTGGGCATCTAAAGTACTATAAATGTATATTTATAAACTGAATATTTTTTTTAAAGTATAAAAGTATTAAATATGTTTGATTAATGCATCGAGGGATGCTTAATATACCATGGAAAGAATTTACATGCATATAAAAGTATGTCAAATAAAATTTGGCAGTTATTCTGTAATAAATGGATTTAAAAATCTATGGAAGTATAATTTTAAAATTCCCAAAATACTCAAAATTAAAATTAGGCCTCTGAGGGCATTTTCTCCAGATAAAGCCTAATGTTAGAGACTCGTTTTGTCCTTTGTTAGTCATCTTTATGCCCAGATGCTTGACTTAAAAACTCATCATATTACATTAATTTCTTCTATAATTTGTCAAGTTAAATACAGAGCTATATTTTCTCAATAGTGTACTTATAGGCAGTCATAGTTAAACAGATACATACATACATATGTGTAAAAAGCTACCTTAAAGAATGTTTCTCCCCTAAAGGCCTCCTACCCTTGAAAAATTGTCCTTCAATGTGGGTGTCTTCAAAGTATTCTTACACTGAGGAATGCATAACTGTTTCTCTCTCTGTCTGAGTTAGTCACAAATTTTAAAGCAGACCTCACCTTCCTAGGCCTTATAAATATGCCAGATACCAGATAGGTACTTTTATCTAAATGTAAGAGGTAGGTTTTAAAATATCTTTAAATTTTTAATATTCTATTAAATTATTAATAAATCTGTTTAATATTTAATGTGTCAAATACTTAATTTAACACATTAAAATATTAATAAATTTTTTCTTTAATGATATGGTACTTATTAATATAATGTTATTAATATTAGAAGTGATAAAATACTCACCAGATTTCAAAAATTATTATAAAAATGTAAAATAATTCATTAATAATTTTTAGATTGACTACAAGTTGACATTATAATATTTGGATATACTGGGTCAACAAAAATATATCATTAAAATTTATTTACCCTGTTTCATTTTACTATTTTTTTTTTTAAGATGGTGTCTGTCTCTATTGCCCAGGCTAGAGTGCAGTGGTGTCATCATAGCCCACTGCAACCTCACACTTCTGGACTTGATCAATCTTCCTGCCTCAGACTCCAGAGTTGTGCACGCCACCACACTTAGATAATTTTTTTTTATTTTTTGTAGAGATAAGGTCTTGCTATGTTGCTCAGACTTCATTTTACTTTTTTAACTGTGGCTACCAAACTATCTGAAATTACGTATGTGGCTCACATTATATTTCTATTGAACAGTGTTGCTTTAAAATAAAGGTCCCCAGTAAATCAATTAGGATGTACCAATAATTCTAGAGGCTTCACCTGGCTAATTTCCAAGCTAGCTGCCCATATTTGTCTTCCCAAAGACCTTAGAGACTTCCTAGTCTCCAGAATTTCCATGGGGAAGGGGATGTGCTCAGCACTGATTCCTCTCACCCCCATCAGCAGAGTATACACATAGCACTACTTAATTGCCCATAAATGCATACACACTGCCTATGTATCTCAGAATACAGACCCATAAATAAATGTATCAAGTTGTCCATTAACTGTTAGAAACCCCCATTCCAATTAGAGTCTCTCTGATGCTCAGGAATTCAAAAGTAATTTCTCATCAGGAAAAAGCATGGAACCCTACATTAGCAACTAAAGGCAATTTAAATCTAATCAGATTAACCTTTATTTATGTCATTTGCAAACAATGAAACAAAAATTTGCTTGACATGCATTTATCACCAAAACAAATAGTGAAAAATAGTAAGTGGCCAAGTGCTGCTACATAGTTTTTCCAATATTATAATAATATTAAATTTGCTTCACCTAGTAATGTTATTTAATCTCCATAGAGAGAAAAATGAGAATAGGGGTGCTGGAAGAGGACAATAACAGACATTTACTGAATTGAATTCTTCCTAAGCCCTTTGGCTAAGCATTATCTCATTTAATTCTAACTCTATAATAGGTCATTTTCTTTATCTACATTTTACAGATGCAGAAACTGTGGCTAAAAGGGTTAAATATTGCCTTCAAGGTCACATAGTAAGTAGTTGGAACTGAGAGAGGAATCTAGGTCTGCTTGATACCTCAGCCTGAGCTTTTAGCCATACTCCTCATGAAAGAACCAAAATGAACCTCCAAAAAAAAAAACAAAAA
>VBSM01003148.1:16654194-16669197 GCA_008086735.1 Cheirogaleus medius | reverse complement strand
CTCTAGCCCAGGGAACAGAGTGAGACTCTGTCTCAAAAAAAAAAATAAATAAATAAATAAAGATTACTAAAATTGGAAGGCAATATGAAATAAACATTTAGGCTAATAACAGATGAGAGAATGTATCAGTTGATAATCTATCTTGTAAAGAATAATTAGTTTAAAATAGTTGTCACCGAGTGATTCTTGAGAGTTATGTAATTGCAAAAACAAAACCATTTTGAAATTATATTTGTCTATTTCATAGAAAGATGTTTCAAAGATTTCTATAAAACACCATTTTATAGAACCTAATGCTTTAAAAAATATCAGAATTTTGAAAATGTTAGTCAGCTAACCAAATTCTTCATGATAATTAGCCAATTTTTAAAGTGAAATCCCAGCTCACAGAATTTAAGAAGTTAAAAATTTACAAAGATATTTTGACAAAGCACCAGATTAAATTCTAATGTGACTGAGTGTTCAATTTCTCCTGGTGCTTAGTAAAAATACATTTAAAAAAAAAAAAGAAAAATTTCTATTCAAGAAAGTACCTTGCCATTGGTTGATTCTAATAGGTCATTCTATTTTGGGGGCTCCTTTAAGTTTACCTTTATTCATCTTTCTATAATTTTGTTTGTTAGAAAATTGCATTGAAAGTTATTTTAAACTTATATAAAAATAGCATTCTTCCTGAAGGGACATATATTTCATGTATAAAAATTAATTTTATTTTCTTGATAAAAGATTTTCTAATTTCTTTCATATTTAGTGGTTTCACACATATTTTGTTATACAAACTTTTAAAGTATAAAATTAAATATTATATATAGTAGCTATACATTTTATGATATACTACTCCTTTGATATATATAAATATTTTCAAAGCTGATTTATCAGAACTCTTTTGGTCAAGGAGTTCTCATAAACTTCCCAAAAGTGCATAATAAACTTGCACCTCTGGAAAAAATTTACTGGTGAATATATGTGAATAGAAAACAAACTTTAAGCTTAAAATTATTTTTGGCTTTTAAAATCAATGTTACTATATGTATTAAAAGCCATTAATATTAAACAGAAAGAATGAACGGATATAAATTATAACTGATATGTCATAGTATATGTTTTAAAAATCAATTTATATTTTCTAATATTGAAGAAAATAAGAAATGAATGCAGGATTAGAAAAAAGATAAATATGCCTTTTATTCTGCATTCTTTGTGAGCATTTTTCAAGATTCAGTTTAAATCATTCTGTCTTTTCTTGATAGCTTTGTCTTTATTTATTTGGGGTTTAGTGGTATAGCTCTCCCTTAGGCTTATAAGAACTGTGGCTTAGGTTTAATGCTCTGCAAATCAATTTCCTTTAAAAAAAATATTAATCTTGAAAGTAGCATCTTCCTACCTTACTCTGAGGTACCTGCATATCATAAACAACACTATTTAATTTTTTTTTTGCATTTAGATCGTAACTTTCTTTTTGTTACTCAACATCTCTTTTCTACTTGTAATACTCCATTTAATGCAAATGTGAGCTTAAGGGCAGAAAAGTGATATTCAAGGAACTGTGAAAATCACAATCTGTAGGCCTTTTCTAAATCAGGAATTCACAATTTAAAAACTATTAGTTTAATTTGAATTCTGTATTTGGATACTCTTTAGTAATGCATATGTTAAATTAGTACAGAAATGTCTTAAATGACATTCCAGTTTGATTTAGAAATACGTGTGTCAATTAGAACATTATTTAATTGCAGGGGGAGAGATCAAGAGAGAGTAAAGATATACATTGGCCTCATGTAGTATTTCAAAGTCCACATTTTGGCACAGTGGATATAATATCTAGATTTAAAACCAGAAAAACTACTTTATAATACTGAACTTCTCAAAGTCCATTTTTCCTCACCTTACTATTTCCTCTGGGTAACAATTGTTAATACTGTTGATGTATTCTTGAAGGAGAGAACCAGGTTCTGCTTTTATCTCTTGAACCTTTTTAAGTCCACCACTTGTCACAAAGAGTCGCCGAGCTTTGCTATCATGCGGCAGCACCTTGAACAGTGAGGCACATAAAGACGTCAGTCTTTCTTTTCCAAGTTAGATTATTACTATTAAAAAGCAGTACTGTATCTGAGAAAATGTAAAAGAGAATTTATGTCCAATATACCTATAACATAATGAGCTAAAATCTGCTAATGACTTGAAGTGGAATACACTCTTTTTAGAAATGTATTAACTTTTTATGTTGTGAAAATGAAATAAAGGCAACAAACATGGCCAAAGGCAATGGAGATCCACTCATAAATATAAAACATAAAGCTCACATCCATTCAAGGTGTCTCCACTACCTACAAAATGGAAAGGCAAGCTCCTGAACAAGGCACAAAGAGTCCTCTGAGACCCAGCTCCTAAATACCTCTCCAGCCACCCACCTTACCCACCATAGACATCCTAAATTTTGTTTTGATAACATCAAAGCATGCATGCTGAGCCATTTCTTGCCTTTCCCCATGCTGTTTCCTCTTCCTAAAATGTCCTTCCATACTCCACGAACTCCCCCTTTTGCTTGGTTAACTCGTAGTAATTTTTTAAGACTTTTTAGCTCAAGTGTTATCTCCTTTAAGAAACCTTCTATGGCACACTTCCATCCTCTCATCCCAGGATAAGTTGAGTACTTTTCTTCTCTCATAGCCTTCTGTCAAACCACTATCAGTGCACTTACCACAATATTTTAGTTATCCATTTATATGTCTGTCATACATAAACGTCATTGAAGGTAGAAATTATACATTCATTCATTCAATTCCCTCTTGCGTGGTGTCTAATAGATACCGACAAATGTGTAACAAATGAATGAATGTACTAAACAGTAGGCAGAGAAAGGAGATTGAGAAGATGTTAAAGATACCGAAGAAGAATCAGGAAAGTAAGGAATCAACAAATCCAAGGGAATATTTTTAAAAGCAACCAACGAGAACTAAAAAAAGTTCCTGGATCTGACATTTAATAGGGTGCTGAAGAATTAAGTAAAGGCAGTTGCATGTAGATGGAAAGTTGAGGAAGTCAGACTAACAGCAGTTAAGGAAAACGTCGGAAGTAAAGTCAAACTTTAAACTTTCAGAAAGAGAAGGGAATCAGTAGGTTGAGAGCAAGCTGGGATAGAACTAAAGGTTACAGGTGTTTCAGATTTTGTTCTTGGGCTAGAGGAGACTGAACATGTTTGTGTGTGGAGAGGAAAAAGCCAATGAAGATGAAGAAATGTACTATGCAAGACTGACCAGACTAGGATTGTCCTAGGGAGAGGATGGGCTCACAATGTGGGGATTCCTGCTCTCTTCCTTGGTCACTGCTGCTATTCCCTCTGACAGCAACACCCCTTCTCCCCCCTTCATCTTGTGCTTTCTTCAAGGACCAGCTCTTTTCACCTATTACTTCCTCCACTGAAGCCCTTTCTGAATACCTCAGACTACATTCACTCACTGCTTAAAAAAAAAAAAGGTTTATTACAAAGTCCAGAACATTGAAGTGTTTTCTGTTTTGTCTGCTCTCCTTAGCTAGATTATAAATTTACTTAAAAAACTACTTTGTTTTATTCTTTTTTTGTCTATTCCCCAATGCTTAAAAGTATAGGCTATCTGTAGGCATTTAACAAATAACTAAAACTACAAAAGGATCTTGCTAATATAGAATGGCAGTACAAATCAATTGGACAATAAAAGACTGCATTAGTGCATGTATTTCTAAAAAATGGAATAGCCATAGATCAGAGTTTTTTTCTTTCCTCTCTGCAGGACTTGAATAGATCAGTTTTAAATATTTTGTCTGGCCTGGAGAATTTTCATTACTTCCTATCTCTATCCCTAGCCACATTAATATCTCTTCACCTTCTGCCTTGCTTTCCCACCTCTTTTTAGTGTTTTGGTATCCTTAGATTAAGAAAATATTCCTGAAGGCCCATTAAAAGAGTATATGATATGGGATATTGTCTTTATTTTACCTTGGCTATCAAACTTTCACAAATCCTACTGACTTTATTTACTTATTCTGAATTCAACATAGGTTAGTGTTCATTTTCATAGCAAGTTCAATAAAACTAGAATATCTCACTCACGAGCCTAAAAGATTAAACTACAAAATGAAACTTTCAGAAATAATGTCAACTACCTGTTTGTAAGAGCTGATGACCCTATCTATAGATGATCCACTCAGGCCTTTATCCCATCTCCCTCTCAGATGACCAAATTAGCTGGCCAATTTCTTACTTAGCAACCAAAAATACAGACAACTAAAGAAATGGATCAATTTTCCCCTTGTGGTAATTTAGCTTTTTCTCTGCATTATTTGGCTAGTTAGTTGCTTTGTCAAGGAGGCATGCCATTATATCTCCTACATCCCATGTAACTAAGAGGGGAAATAGTTTGATTAAGGACACAGGTGTCTGATACACAGAACTGCACCCTGAGGTGGCTTCAGCAATGTAAAACCTCTCCTTCCCAGTAGCAATGGTACTTGAGGGTCAGTTGAGCTATTAGAGATCGTGGACAGAGTTGGGAGAACTGAAAGCTATTAGTAGAGTCTATCTTTCAGATGGATACCTAAAACTAGACCTACTTAACTGTAGGACCTACTTTAAAAGTTATGAAAATAAGTATTTTTTGTTCATTATTTGTAGAAATATAGCATACAAACAGTAGCTCCTCGTTTATATAGCATTATAACTGACTACTCAAATGAATTTTTCCTCTTCATTCATTTTTTTAAAAAACGTTTTTAATTAGCCTTACCATTTGCATGTTTTATTTCTTAAAAACAACTCCTTGGTTGTTTTTGTTTTTATAAGTGTTTAATATGTGCCTGGGATTGAGCTTAACTTTTAACATACAATATCTCATTTACTCTTTACAACAAGCCTAGGAAATATTATAATAAGTACTCTTATTATTCCCATTTTACTGGTAACCAAACTAAGGTTTAGAAAGGTTAAGACTTTGCTAAAGAATAAGAGCTGGTATGTGGGAAGTCCAGGTACTCCAACTCCTGAGCCTGAGCTCATAGCCACTATGGGATACTACTTGTGCAGACCCCATTTTCTAAAGTCAAATACACTGAGCATTACTTAACCAGTTCTTGGTAGCTTAGGGTCACCATCCTGACTCTCAGTGACTGTGGTAATGCATTCATTCTCTTTCATCCTTTTCTATCAGTAATCAGCTCTGCTGGCTGTGCCCACTTCTGTCAGCTCGACCTTTCTACCTTACTACCATTTACTATCATTTAATCTGCAATGATCTAAGAAATATGACAGCTACACTTGTTAAAATTGTTCATAAAATACATCAATATGCTCCAAATTACTGTCTGAGAGCATCTCCAGTCTTTGTGAAAAATATTTCAGTGGCTCAGAGACTTTTCTCCTGTTCTTTATAAGATCTTTGCAGTGTTCCCAGGTAGGTGAGACTAAAAGACCCTAGGAAAATTACTAAAAGTTACTTATCAATATAAAGTACCTTATTAGGAAATTTTTACCTCCTGAGAACACTATAAGAGATAGTACAGAGGCTGTGAGGAAAATGTGAGGAGGGAGAAGTGTTTCATTTATATGGGAGCTTTATTAACCTATCTTACCTTCACTGTCAATACAGATCAGTGAGAGTTAAGTAGTAAAATTCTGATCCCCATCTTAACAACAACAACAACAACAACAACAACAAAAAACCATGGACCTAACAGAAAAAATAAGTTAACAAATCATTTTATCTTTCTTCCTCCTCTTACAGGCTAAGAGAGCATTTCTTACCTTACTAAACTGTCCAACAACATGCTTCAGAATGTTGGGAGGAGCATCATATAGAAATGGTTCAAGGGCTGGTAGGTAGGTGCATTTTTGTAAGATATTCTTTATGGCTTTTTTACTCTATCAAAATACAGAGCAAAATGCATACAAAAGTAAGTAATCAATGAAATACTTAACAAAAATTCATATCTCACATTTCTGGAATTTGAAAATAAAATCAATTTCCTGGTCCAACCTGCAGTTGTTTCATTTTTTAAAAAATTGTTGTCAGAAAAACTCTTTCATTGGTTGGTTTTGTCAGAGAGCACCCTACAAGTTGTCTTCCTATTAAACATAAAAATGCACAGTGTATTACTCAGCTCTTAAAATACATATGAGAAAATTGAAAGTCTAAAGCATAAAGTTACAAACTATAAATTAGTATATACTATATTAGTGTAAAAATGCATATATATATATATAAAACTGTGAGATAACTAGTACATCCTACTTCTTCCAATCAACAAATATGAGAAAATAACAGTTTTTTTTATAGAATTTCACTATCAGGTTCTATATTCTCCAGATGATTTCATGGCTTATACATATGGAGTCAGAAATGTCTACAGTGTGCATCAGTCAATGAGCATTTGTAAATATGCTGCTATAGGTCATGGGTAGACATTTCCCCATTCACAAATAGAAGCAAAACAGACAAGATCTACTCAACTGTAGAGAAAAGCTCTTCTCAACAATACAGAGTGTATCATCGATAAGCAAAAGAACAGGTATTGCATGTACCTTTCCCACTCCCCTCAGCACTCCTGTGTATTTCAAAGTGGCATCACGTGGTGCTGACAACCTGCCACAAATGTGGCTGGAGAAGGGCCCTAATGTCACTGCAGCCAGCTCTCAGGCCATGGCTGATTGTGATTCTGTTTCTTTGTATTAAAGCCTGTCTCTCCTTCACTTTGGAAAGCTTCACAACAAGTGGGTTTTTCTATAGCTGTTTTCCCCTAAAATTCCACATTCTGCCTGTCTGTGGTTTGCTGCTACAGCGCATCCTTACAGCCTTTCCTCTGTTTACATATTCTCTCTTGGAGGCCTTAGCTAACCTGTTCTTTTGGAATCATAACCTTATTTTATATTGATGTTTAACAATGCTCTTGAAATGTCAAGCAGTGTTTTGATTATCACATCAAGAGTTTTATAATTGGTAAGTGGGTTCATCAAAAACTTTTATCAAAAACTGATATGATATGATCCAGTAAAGGATCTCTTGAATTTAAGGTTTCCCAGAGATCCAGGCTAAGCAGTCTTGTATAACCTCTTATTTCTTGACATGTCTGTCCTCAAACATTTTATAAATTAGATTAAATGAAACAAAGAATGTAAAATATGTAGCCCAAACTTTTTCCACATGTAGCATAACATAAGTTAGAACTAAATTCTTGATTCCCAACACAATTGGTTACACCTTTATGAGCCATCTTAAGATCATGGTGATCTTAGCAAGCCAACAAATTTAACTTAATTGCTATCAGTTATAAGGTCTGTGAACGGTATGGCAGAAATCACATCCACTGTACCATGCAGACAACCTTACTCTAATTCTAATAGTTCCAAGTTGATAATGTATTGTCAAGTTCTTAATCAAAAACTCCAGAAAAGAGTCCAATGACACTAGAAATTCACTGAGCTTTACAATCTTTCATTTGGAAAAAATATACTCAAAGATGACCACATTCTTCTAGATAGAATGTATGTCATAATTAATAATCAGCTATGTTATCCAGCATGATAGAAATATTAATTAAAATTTTGTTTACATGTCTAAATCTGAGCTTAAGATTTTATAACTTTATTAAGATATAATTTACATACCATAATTTCAATCATTTCAAGTATACAATTCAATGATTTTTAATAAATCTGCAGTATTATACAACCATCTCCACAATCTAATTTCAGAACATTTTAATCATCCCAAAAGGAAATCTCATGCCCATTTGAAATCACTCTCACCCCTACCAGCTCCAGGCAGCTACTAATCTGCTCTCTGTTTCTATATGTCATTTTCTTGACTTTTCTGTACAATCCATATAAATGAAATCATACAATATGTGAACTTTCATGCCTAACCTCTTTCACTAAGTGTAATGTTTGTGAGGTTCATCCATGTTGTAGCATGTATCACTACTTTTTTCCTTTTCATTGTCAAATAGTATTCCATTATACAGATTTACCACATTTTGTTTATCCATTCATCAGTTTATAGACATTTAGGCTGTTTCCACTTTGGGCTATTATGAATAAGACAACTATGAAGATTTGTGTGGACAACTGCTTTCATTTCTCTTGGTTAAATAGAAGTGGAATTGTTGAATGATGAAAATAAATTTGTTTAATATTTTGAGAAACTGCCAAACTGTTTCTCAATGTAACTTCAACATTTTACATTCCTTACAGCAATGTTAGAGGGTTCAAGGTTCTCCATATGGTGGTCAACATTTGTTACTGTCTGTTTTATTAATTATAGGATTCTTGTGGGGTGTGAAGTAATATCTCACCATGGTGTATGTTTTTTGTTTTTCATTATGTTTTTGATTTGCATGTCCCTAATGACTAATAATGTTGAATGTCTTCTCATTTGCTAATTGGCCATTTGAATATCTTCATTGGTGAAATGTCTATTCAAAATTTTTTCTCATTATTTAATTGGGCTATCTTCCTATTATTGAGTTGTAAGAGTTCTTTATATATTTTAGATATAAATCCTCTCTTGAATATTTTCTCTAAGTTTGTATGGCTTATCTTTGCATTTTCTTAATGGTATCTTTTGAAGCATAAAAGTTTTTAATTTTGATGAAACATAATATATCAATTTATATCACTTGTGCTTTAGGTGTCATATCTAATAAATCATTGGCTGGTCCAAGGTCACAAATATTTACTCCTACTCCTATATTTCTTCCAATTGTTTATAGTCTTAGCATTTGTATTTACATCTATGACCAATTTTGAGTTAACTCTGGTATATGGCATGAGATAAGGTCCAAAGGAATATTTTGCCTAAGGATACAATAATTGTCTCAGTAGCATTTGTTGAAAAGACTGTTCTTTCCACATTAAATTGCCTTGGCACCTTTGTGAAAAATCAATTGAGCATAACAGGGTTTATTTCAGATTCTCAATCCAATTCCACTGATATATATGTCTTCCTGTAAGCAAGTACCACATTATCTTGATTATTGTGGCTTTGTGGTACATTTTGAAATTGGGCAGTTTAAGTCCTTTTTTTTTTTTTCTTCTTTCTGTGATTCCCTTCTTTTTTAAGATTGTTTTGCTAGTCTAGATTCTTTTCATTTTCACATGAATTTTATGATCAGCTTCTCAATTTCTGGGGGAAAAAAACCCAGCTGGGATTTTGATAGAGATTGTATTGAATATATAAATTTGGATTATTGCCATCTTAACAATATTGAATCTTCCAGTCCATGAACATGGAATGCCTCTCCATTTATTCATATCTTCTTTAATTTTTTAAGCAATGTTTTAGGGTTTTCATTGTACAAGTCTTATACTTCTTTTGTTAAATTTATTTCTATATATTTAATTCTTTTTGATGCTATGTGAAGAAAACTATTTTCTTAATTTCATATTTGAATTGTTTATTACTAGTATATGGAAGTACAATTGATTTTTTATATTGATCTTATATCCTATGACTTTGTTAAACTCTCATTAGTTCTAGTATGTGTGTGTGAATTCCTGAGGATTTTCTACATACAAGATCATGTCATATGCTGGGTTTAAGATATGTTAGCTTTTAGAAGATGTACATTATGTTTGGTTATTTATGGCTGTGAGCAAAATAAAATAGTTCTTACAACTTCATACTGTGAATTGTTATAGAAATTTATTGGGGTCAACAAACACTTTAATTTACCTAATTCAATAAACCAAGTAATATCTTACTTTGAAATAATGAATAACAGATTATGAATTTTGCTAATTGTCACTGCATTTAGTAGCTAATGTTTATGCTTAGACACAATATATGATTATGTCAGAGAAAGAATCCTGGGCTATCTATGAGGGCAAATGAGCCTGTTTTTCTTATGAACTAGCATAGCATCTACAGTTCTAAATTCATTTTTTTTTTTTGTCATTTCTAAAAACTGACTCAATCCTCACTTATTAGGGCTATTGTAAAAAATCAGTAAGTGACAACACTATTTTTTATCTCTTAACAAGACACATAGAATTAACAAAATTGTCAATACCATGCAAATATCAATACTACTTCAACTGTTGTTCAAAGAAAATTGGAAGAATTACAAAAATGACTCAGTATTGCTTTCTTTAATGTATGATCTTTAATAAAGACTAATAAAAGTTTTTTAAAGTTTCTTATCAGAAAATTATTTTTGTTCTGGAAGCATTCTGGCCTGAAGAGTTATAATTATTAAAATGAGGGAGAGAGACACAGGAGTAAATCTTCATGACCTTTGGTAAGGCAAAGCCTTCTTAGATATGGCACCAAAAGCAGCAATAACAACAAAAATAAACTGAATTTCATTAAAATTTAAATATGTTGTGCTGTAAACAACACCATCAAGAAAGTAATAAGACAACCCATAGAACAGGAGAAAATACTCGCAAATCATATATCTTATAAGAACTTGTATCCAGGATATACAGAGAACTCTTATAACTCAATAATAAAAAGACAAATAACCCAATTTAAAATGAGCAAAGGGTCTGAATAGACATTTCTCCAAAGAAAATACAAGAATGGCTAATAAGCATATGAAAAGAACATCATTAGCCATTTGGCAAATGCAAATCAAAACCACAAGGAGATACCAATTCACACCCACTAGGATGGCTATAATCAAAAAGATAATAACAAGAGTTGGCAAGGATGTGGAAAAATTGGAACCACTGCAGGTGGTACACTGGAAAACAGTTCAGCAGTTTCTCAAAATGTTAAACAGAGTTACTTATTAACCCAGCAATTTCACCCCTAGGTATATACCAAAGAGAAATGAAAACATACACCCAAATAAAAACTTGTATAATAATGTTCATAGTTGGCTGGGTGCGGTGGCTCACACCTGTAATCCTAGCACTCTGGGAGGCCAAGGAGGGAGGACTGTGTGAGCCCAGGAGTACAAGACCAGCCTGAGCAAGGGTGAGACTCTGTCTCTACTAAAAATAGAAAAATTAGCCAGGTATAGTGGCACATGCTTGTAGTCCCAGCTACTCAGGAGGCTGACGCAGGAGGATCACTTGAGCCCAGGAGTTAGAGATTGCTGTGAGCTAGGCTGACGGCACTCTAGGCCAGGTGACAGAGCAAGACTCTATCTCAAAAACAAACAAACAACAAAGAGTTGTTTTCTAAAAAATGATAATAATAATAGTAATGGTCATAGCAACATTATGCATAACAGTCAAGAGTGGAAATAATCCAATGTCCATCAACTGGTGAATATATAAACAAAATGTGACATATTAGTATGATATAATATTATCTAGTAATAAAAAGGAACAAAATACTGATATATACAACAACATGAAGGAACCATGAAATTCAAACTAAGTAGTAAAGCAACCAGGCACAAAAGGCCATATATATTGTATGACTCTTTTTAAATGAAATGTCCAGAATAGGCAAATCCACAGAGATAAAGAGTAAATTAATGGTTGCCTGGGCTTAGGCAGAAGAAATATGGAGTCACTGCTAATGGGTACAGAGTTTCTTTTGTGGAGAATAAAAATGTTCTAAAATTGTGGTGATGGTTTCATGATTCTGTAAATATATGAAAAACCATTGAATAGTACACTTTAAATAGGTAAACTGTATATTATTTGAACTATATCTCAACAAAGCTGCTAAAAAATGAAAGAGGAACAACCATTACAAGAACACAGTAATTAAATAATTACCTTAGTTTTATAACTAAACAGAATGAACTGATTCAAATGACAAATTAAGATGGAACATTTCAAAATGATGCCTCTAAATCAAAACAAGTAAAAATGTAATTTCCTGGATATTTTCAGAATATATGTAGGTAAGCTTATTAGATAAAAAATGTTTTTTAAGTTTTTATTAAGGTATTTGGAATAACACAGGAGCAAAAAGACAACCCATAGAAAGGAGAAAATACTTGCAAATCATATTATCTGATAAGAATTTGTATCCAGAATATACAAAGAACTCTTACAACTCAATAAAAAGGTAAATAACCCAGTTTCAATAAGCAAAGGGTCTGAAAAGACATTTCTCCAGAGAAAATATGAGAGAAACTCCAAGAGGCTGCTTATTGGTTCTCCTGAATGTGAACTGATTAGAGAATGCTCACAGAAGCTGACATGCCTATGGGACAAAATGAACTTCAACATGGCCTTATAATTTGAAGGCTGCCACAGAATAACAAATCAGAAATACCATTAGTTCTTGATGCTCTTGGATACACTTCTCCCTACTGAGATAGCATCAAATCAAACAGGCTTGAATGGACTCTCATTCTAAAGCCTTTAAAGCAACAACTGATAGAATTTAAGAGACCTTGGGGAAGAAAAAGGAATGATCAAGCCCCTACTATAAGAAAATATTCAGATGGACTTAAAGCCTTGGAAAGATTGCTGATAGGATAATGATTGATAAAGATGTCACTTTTTAACATACTACTCAATGTGTTTCCTAAAAGCAAATATTATATCAAATCTATGCAGAAGAAACTTAAGTTTATTAGTTAACCTAATAAAACCACCTTTGTTAAACTAAAACACAATAAAAGTTATCTTACTTCAAAGAGTGAAGTTTTCAACTTTATTTTACTCTAATGATATGTATACAACATAACACCATAATAATTCATAAAAAACAAGTTATATAAACTCAGGAGTATATAAAAAGTACACTGTGCTACCTAAGGGACTATTTGCAATGGTTAATCAACTATAATTACTAATGAGTTCACTATTAATGATTCAGGCTCTAGCTCATGTATTACTTTAGTTTATTTCTAAAACTTAAAGTAAAATAGAAGTTGTTAAATGTAGGAATCTGAAAAGACAGAGATTATTTTACATTTAAGAATTTATCTGTTAATAATCACTAAATTGAAAAGAGTGACTATTATAACCTGGACATAGTTTATGCCTATAGAGAAGGCAGAAAGCCATGGGATCCCTGGAGATGGGGATATGGGGGAGGGGTGATGGGAGGAGGAGGCAGAGGAAGAAGATGCTCAGGAGGCAGGGGACAGTGGAAGGAGAAAGAGAAAGATGACAATGATAGTGCGTTAAAGAAATATGAGGCCAAAAGAGGACTACATATATAGGTTAAAATTACATATATATAAATCAGCTGTACTTGGACAACTCAAAACTGGAAATAGAGTTTTGGTTTCTCATCAGAAAGTTAAAAAATCAGAGACCTATTAAATGAGAAAAGACCTTAGAGAGCACACCATCAATCTTTCTCTCTCTTCCAAGCATTGCCAAGGAATACATTCAACACCGGAGAATATGAGGGATGCTCTAAATCCATTAAATCATTGCTTTGCTCTAGAAAGTCTTGCTAAAAAAATGAAAAAATATTAATTTTAGAAATCAACTTCCCTCAATGAATTTGTAGAGAAAAACATGTAAACATAACCAAACATATATAAATCCACTTTTATAAAATTTATATGTCATACAGGTAGTGGGGCCAGGAAGCACAGCCCGTACCCCCAAGCACCCCCAGGAAAGTACGTGGCCCCTCTAATTTATAGCTCAGTAATAAATGTCTTTGCCACAAAAATTATTATATGTCAAATAAATGCAAATAAAAGATTCACTATATGTAACTTTCAGAACCTCTCAACTATATAGTTCAAGTAAACTTCCTACCACTTTATACCATCTAAAGTTATGTTTCAGCAAATGTTTTCCTATTTGTTAAGTTACTGTTTTAATTAAAATTTGAATGTAATTTAACTTATTGTTATTAATTTTATTTTGAATTATCTTTTCTGTGAACTTCTCTCAATCCAAGTCAATTCTAAAAGCTGTTTCCAAAAAGTTACATGTTTTCCTAATAGGAACCATGTTGAGAAACATTTCTTTCTTTTAAATTATAAAATTATTAAAGAATCCATCCTACTTCACATTCATGTTTTGCGAATCATTTTAGTAGCTGGTAATATTTTTTCAAAAAATCTTCCTTTTAAAAAATGCACTACTTAAAAATGTTTAATCTAGTGAATATTATAAACAATTTTTTGGAGGAGCAAATATAAGACATATAATTAAAAGATCAGGCAGCCTTAGAGTTAAGAGAAGTAAATTATGGCTTCAGGAATACCCTCTGACTAGCTACATTATACCTTTGAAAAATACCTTAAATTCTTTTGGACTCAATTTTTTAATGTAAAATGGACCACAATTCTCTCCAGCAAATTCTAACTCATAAATTCTATTATTCTTCAATTCTAAATCCATAAGAAAAGTCAAAAGGAATACAGAATACAATAACCAGACATTCATTTTATAAACAACTTTGCACCTGTAAAGAACTTTCTTTAAATACATGACTGATTTTTAGAGACAAAGGTAACCGATTTTCAAAGAAAAGTGACCTCGATTCTTCTGATAAATTTGAATTTCTTGACTCATAATAGTAATAATGTCCATAATGCAAGTTAAAATATTTAAATTATATATTTTTAAAAATAAGTCAAAATCTCACAAATCTTCATAAAACAGTTAGGAATTAAGCACTTACTTTTATTTGAAGATCCTCGGAACTTTCTGCTGACATGTACAAAGCAAGCAGAACCGGCAAAGTGTTTGTGACTGCAACAGCCCGTGCGTGTTCAGGAGTGTGCCTCCCGATCTGTCCTAAGGCCCAAGCAGCAGCAGCCTTAATATGATCTTCTGGCTCTTCTGACAAGCAGATTGACAACTGGGGTACACCCTGCAGCGTTGATCAAAAGAGCAAGTGTTACGAATCTAGAGCAGGATTAAAGAGTCTTCCGTGTCTCTCAAACATAAGAAGAAATCATTTCGGCCTTGATCCCTTTTTTCCTAAACGGTTCAGTAAATGAGCACATCACAGGGGCTGTCATTTCTTAAGTCAATAAAATGACTAGAGTTAAATTACCTTAATTATCTGTAACAATCCAACTAAAGTAAGAATATCTCTACTAGCTTTTACCCCTCAAATAGAAGGCATTTAACCAAATAACAGATGC
>VBSM01003148.1:16637657-16654094 GCA_008086735.1 Cheirogaleus medius | reverse complement strand
CATTAAATTTAGTGCCACAAAAACAGTATAACATGGTCATGCCACCATAGCAAAGGCTGAAATCATCACAGATACTCTTTTTCTCCACCTTTTAATTTGGTTATTAAGACCAATTCCTGAAGAGACCTGCCGTATTTCTTCATTGGCTTCTTTCCTACAACTAAAAATGTATGTCTGCCAATACAAAAGGTCAGCCCTGTCTTCAGAATGAAGCAACTTTCCAGAAAGCCCATACTTGCAGGGTGTAATGAGAATGAAGAAGTTGGAGGAGGAGACAGCTCCTCCACCCCATCCAAAGCTCTGACTTGCTGGCCTCAGTTAGGAATAATCGGTAAGCTAAGGAATGTAAATGTGCTCCCAAAACTATAAAGTATTATTTAAATGTAAGGCATTGTTGTTAGTCCTTGTAGTTCTACACAGGAAAAGGAGAGAGTGCTATAGTACTGTGGGGTTTGCCTCAAACTGCTGAGCTACCTTGATCTCCAACTAACTGAAAAACAAACCAAGTGGGGGGACCAGCAGCAACCCTGGACCAAAGAAGAGCTTCCTGGTTAGTTTGAGGAAGGAACATAGGAAGCAAAAACAATCTCTTCTTCTTTCATCATTCTTGCTATGTGTAAACTTTCTGACTATCCGCAAAAGAACCAAGAATCAAAATCCAGCAACACCCTTACAGAAAGCACCATTACTGCTCCAGTCACCATCACAGTCTATGGTAATGGAAGAACAAAAGGGAAAGCGCAGGATAAAGGGAGGAAAGCAAAGAATTATCGTGGAATAGGTAGAAAATAAAGATCTGAGCCTCCTTTTTATTCTGAGGATTAGCAAGGGATTTAAAAAATCCACATTTCTGTTTAACATGCAGCAGCAGGTTTTCTAGGCTGATAAGAAACCTACACTCCAGAGGGTCGCCACACACCCTGTAAACACACAGCCTTTGAAACATTCTTCAGGAGATCAATATTTACTCATCAACATATATTTTGTGAGCACCTACTATGTGCCAGAGCTGCACTATGTCGTGGGTTCCCACAAAGTTATGAATTGAGAGAAGGCAAAATCCCTAGAGCAAGGAAACAAAAACACTGCTACCTGATGTGTGCTCCAAATTGCCTACATCTAAGAAGAGAAATTAGTTTGTGAAAACTGAAGGAGAGAGAGTGGATAAAACGGGATGTCCTAGCCATCATCATCTCCTACCCAAATGACAGGAAAGGGAGGAATGTATAGACCTCTGAGAATAGTGAAAATGGCTACTGGGCATGTCATTTATAATAGCTGTTTTTAACCAAATTATGCTTTACATGTTTGTAAATATGTACAATTAATCCTTCAAGATACAAATAAACTCAGTATTTAAATACAGATAAAACTAATACTCAGTAGAGTTCATATTTTATTCATATTAAACACTGAATAAAACTTTAACCTTCCTGTAACCTAAACCTTACTCTTCAAGGATTGCTTTGGGAAACTTGCTAAAAAGCCACTGACATAATCAAAAAAATTTTAGATAATTTTTTTGTTCTACTCCAGTTATATTTTATATTCTGTGGGAGAGTATTAATCTGTGGTTCTGTCTTGTAATATCCCATGAGCTGCAGTAACTAGAAGAAAATGAAGCAAGAACAAACCTTGGAAATGATCACTGCCATTGCTAGGTTCTCAGAATGAGCCGCCACGTAACCAAGCATCATGATGCCAGGCAGCCTTATATTCCCCTTGCAGGACCCGATACAATCAATCACAGCGGCAACTCCTCCTGCGTTCACTATCAGCTGTGAAAGCTAAGAGAAAAGAATGAGAGCTAGCTAATCAGGACCATCCAGCAGAAGATGATCTTTAAATGTTACTTTAGCATCACCACACTTTATTTAGGACCTAAAAACAACTGGGAAAATTGAAATATCATTTGGGGAAATTATTATACTTATTAAAAAAATATACCAGTATAATAATCCTGCTATTTTAAGTGCACAAATATACTGTGAGGAGCTTTATTCTGTTTCAATTTTTCATGCATCGATGGCACAACTTTTATCCCTATTCTAATGGATGTCAAAATTCCTCACCTAGACACTAAGCCTAGGGCTAGTTCATAACTAGCTAACTACTGAAACCCACAATCACAATGGGTGAATATGTAGCAGATTAATCACTGAATGCTGAAAGACAATGTCAGACTTGAAATATTCTAACCTAATTATGCCCCCCTCCCTTTGCTAGTAATGATCACTAGCTGAGTGCACTTCAATTTTGAAAAATCTCTACCAAATAAAGATGTTAGGTGAAATAAAGAATGAGGACTTTAATTAAATGAAAATTGATTAGTCAAAATATACACAGAAAAGAGATACAACTTCAGAATCAACATAGGCTTGTTTTGTCTTTCTTTCTCATCTAAGAACTCAGAGCAAGAAATCACTATGTAAGAGCACCTATATTACAGTAGCCACAATAGGCCAGGGGACCTTTGGTCTTTCCCAACCTGGAGGTAGAATATCATTCTCACTATTCCCAGCTGACATAAAATGGTAAGGATGACAAAGGCCCACAGTACCCACAATCCAGAAATGGAGAGCTGGAAATGATTAGAATTTGAGATTTTAAACTTAAACTTCATTAATATAACCCAGTGGTTGCCAACTGGGGGCAATTTTGCTCCTTGGGGAACATTTGGCAATGTATGGAGACATTTTTTATTGTCACCACTTGGGGGAGAGGGGTGCTATAGGCATCTAGTGGGCAGAGGCCAGGGATGCTGCTAAACATCTATTATATCATGTACAGGATAGCTCACCACAAGATACCACAATGAAGACATACCTAATCCAAAATGTCAGTAGTGCTGAGGATAAGAATCCCTGACCTTACTAGATCATATGGCACAAACCCTGGGCCCTATAAACAAACTGATGTTTTATTTAAAAACTAAAATTAACTACTATGTATTATTGTGTCTTGAAGTTTTTTTTCACCTCAGGTGTATGTTTTGTGATCTCTCTAATTAAAGTAGAAGCATTTTTCTTCACGTAGTCATCTTTGTCCTTCAGACAGGTAAGTACAACTGGAAAAATCTCTGCTTCAACGACCATTTCTGCCAGATCCACAGAATGTTTTGCAACCTGACTGAGAGCTGAAAGAACCTGACGCTGTTAAGCAAAAGACAAAATAAAACATTATGTAGAGTCCATTACAGAGTTCAGATATAATTTAAACACTTTTATATATACTCAAATTGCTTTATAAAAAGAAAAAGAATTTCATATCTAACATAACTTAAGATTTCTGAGTCTTGAGACATTCACATCCTAGTCTTATACTCAATCTTTAAAAATTCCCAAATTAGTTCTCTATTGACTTTTAAAATTCTATCTATTGCAGATGATTAAATAATATGACCCTTGGATTAATACCATTTCTTAATTATGCAATACTTAAATTGTTAATTTATAATGCATGTCATAATTTAGCACAAAAATGATTAAGCAGAACTAACATTTTATTTTTGGCATGATACTGCTACCATTTCAAAGAACTTTCCATTGCTTAGTTAACGTGAACAATTTTAAAACTTTATGGAATATACCTATTAGAATATAAAAGTGTAACTGCTGATTATTAACTGAAAATCAGATTTTAGAAGCTATAAAAAAATACAAATATGACAATTTTCATAAGAAACTTAAATATTACAGTGGTATGTTAGAAAACCTTTAGGTCCCTTCCAACCCTGAGATTTAATCATTATGTTATTCCTTATTTTAATTATTAATGTTAACACTGATGCTACCTCTAATCTTCAACATTGCACAGTTTTCCCAATCACATCTTTATTTTCTAATCCTTATAGCATTATTTTCACATATTAAAAGACCAAATAAATATTTACATCTGTTTTCAATGATAATTTACTAATTGTTTTTAGATGTGTAGTATCAATCTGTACACATTTCCATTTTCTTACCTTATAAGAAGGCTAGTTTGTTTAGTTTTTAACCTTATTTTTAAATACCTTCAATTTAGAATCAGGGTTGAGGATCATCTGGGCTAAGTGAGCAATAGCCCCTGTGTCCACTACTGTCTGTGCTAACTCTGGAGAATGCTTTGAAATATCACTGAGGGCTGAAGCAGCAATCCTTTTCAAAGCAATTTCTGGCTCCTGGATACAGAGTACTAAAAGAGGAACAGCTCCCGCATCCACCACAGCTTGTGACAGTTCTGTGGGTCCAAGAAAAGTAATTAAGTGAGTATGGGTGACTGACCCTTGTGCAAGTCATTTTTCACCCTGACAGATACAGCAAAGAAAAAAGGGGAGGGTGTACTTCACTCTCTCGACATCTGCATTTCAAATCAGCCATCCTGGTTTCATAAACCATGTGGACCAATCCTGAGCTGAAAAGAACACAGGTCAATAGATGGACCTCCATTTACATGAACACATTTGAGGTAGATTAGGCTGAAATGGCTTGTTATTCTTTTTTTTTTTTTTAAGAGAGTAAGCAGATGTCAGCTGTTTAAGCTCCGACAATTCTGCACTTCTCAATAGGCAAGCATTTTATGCATGGTTTACAATAACAGAGAAAATTAAAGTACCAAAAATTTACCAACCACACTAATTAGGCAGTATTTTGTGCTATTTACGTGAGTAAACATTAACATGAATCTTGTGCCAATAATGTTGATTTTTAAATTCCTTTCATCTTGTAAGTACTTTTAAAAGATTTTTTTAAAAAACTTCATACAAAATAAAAAGCTGCATTTCATTGTATTAATACATATAAGAACACTTTCAAAAATGAGATCTACAACTGGCCAATACTTTTACATATAAATGCTAATTTTAGATAAAGGAATAAGTTTATCTTAACCATGTACATGATAGAAATCAAGTAAATATCTTTTAAATACACAAAACATGTTGATTTACTTGTATATCCAAGAATAACAGCTATAAAATTAACACATTTTAAATAATAGATAATGGGAGACAGGCAGGCAGACCCATATGATATGTAAAAAATGTCTTTTGAGAAGTATATGCACCATACATAGTTACAAATTCTACTTTCATTGTGTTCATGGCCTCTCTTACTGAATCACATACACCCTTTTCTATAATCTCTTCCTTTCAATTTATGTTCTTATTTTCCCAGATTTGTAGTACCTTGCAATATATAAGTGTCTTAATTGTCAAGCTAAGATATCTATTCAGCATATCACTTAGTCTTCTTTTAATTACAAAATATTAAGGGGGTACAAATATTTTTGGTTACATGGATCGCTTTTGTACTCAGTCTTTAATTTGAAGAAAATATGCTTTAATTTTTCAAAATATTGGTAATATCACTTTTTTCTAAAAGAAAATAATGTTATCAAATATAAGTTGGTGTCCAATATTTGCTTTCCTTAAATTAGCAAAATTATCTTAGAAATCCCAATATTATATAAACCATTCATTCATTTTTTTCATTAAACAAGTATTAATAGAAGGCTATTATGTAGCAGGCTCATTCAACTCTGGTGCTGATGACACACTTCTGCAAATTAACACTATATTCATTAGCAAATATATGATTCAATTTTCAAAATCTGGTGTGAAATAAGGTGTACAATGGGAAGTCTATTTGCAATCTCAAGAAGCAGAGTTAGATAAGAGGAGAATGGCTTTTTTAAAAAAGAAGACAGCAACAGAGGAGTATCAAGCTAGCATTATAACAAGTTCCTCAGAAGCAGTCTCTGGGATGCTACTGCAATAGTGTGAAGAACAATAAGACAGCAGGTGAAATAGGTGATCACTGTTTCTCTGCGCCCACTCCACCTCCTCACCAACCCAAAGGAAATGGGAAGAAAATATAAAGTGTTGTATGTAATTTCTAAATATACTCATATTTTCTGTTCATTGTTAACATGTTACTTCAGAATTCAATTCAATCCAAATTATACAAGTGTCGTATGGTAACAACTTTATATGTACCTATTTAAGCACACCTAAAATATATACGTATTGAGCTGAACATTTTGTTTCAAGAGATTATAAGGATTAGTTCATCTACTCATGCATTTGCACTTTTATACAGTTTCTAAGAGTAAATAATATGCAGTAAACAACAGTTGTTTAAAAGTGCTATTAATAAAAACTCACAGTTCTTTTGTAAAAGCATCTATTATCTATAATTCCCATATATTTGATCTTTTCCTTGAATAATTGTTAAAGTGCCATATCCTCCTTCCCCAGAATAATAATAATAATAAAACAAATTCTATTCTTTTGACTTATTACCCAATCCCATCCTAAGTTGTTTTCTCCTCCCTCCACAGTAGTGATATTAAATGTGGGGAAGGCTGGAGATGGCACTGGAGAGAGGTTTGCTGTGATGGTAATGAAGTTCCCAAGGACCTAAACTGGGCCTAGCAATTTTGTACTTGCAACGTCATATACTTTACATCTCCAGATGTATATGATCCTACAAAATCAGGATCTGCTCTTGAGTAGCACACATTGTTACTTAGAAATAATATTTATTATTAATAAGTAATACTAGCTTCATACATATATTAGCTATAAGGTAGTATATATACAGGTGAGAATACAATAGGCCTAAATAATGTACACTGTACTATTTATATATTCTACATACTACAGACTGTTTCATCTTGCCTCTATCATTACTCTTTTTTCTATGACATATCTCTCTCTTTTTTCCTTTTATTGCTTCTTTTGGTGTTTCTTCAACAGGTCACTGTTGGTGTCTACCCAATAGCCTTTGTCAGCTAGGACATGGACTTGTAAACCAATCCTAGCTAATAAGACCTGAATGGAAGTCAGCTAGAAACAACTGTGAAAGGTTTTCCTATGTAATAAATAGATATGTAGGAGAAAACACTGCCTCATCTTTGTTGGATGCGGTCATGTTTGCAAATGACATCTGGAACTCCTACATCCATCTTGCAACTATAACAGAAGAAATCACCAATATGCTGAGGATGACTGAGAACAAAAATGAAAAACATCTGGGTCCTCCACGACACTGTTCAGCTGCATAACCAACCCTGGAACTGCCCTGACTCTGAACTTTGTGTCATATGAAATAGAAAATGTCCTTATTGTTTAAGCCACTTGGAGTTGATATTCTATAACTTATAGCTAAAAACATCTTGTGCTTGGTGTATGTACATATTTTTCTCTCTCCTTCATTTGAATGAATGTTCATTAAGTGCTTAATATGTGCTGTAAACTTTGCTAGATCTTGGGGAAGCAGAATAGAGTAAAACATTGTTCTGTTCTAGAAGACCTTGTTCAGGGTGAATATATGAACAGACCACTACAAGTGCAGAGCATGGCCAGGAGTCAAGTTTGCAGAGTGTTCCGGGAAAATGTATATAGGGCTGTTCTTTAAGGAAGTGCTTCCCAACTTACTTACTTCCCTTTTCTCTTTTTCTATACTATTCTACTCTAAAAAAAGCAGTAGTAACCAAAACACATACAAAATTCTGCATATCTAAAAATGGAGAGAAGCAGAAATATAGGAGAAACAGGAGAAATCTCACAGAGTTCATCTTTAAACTAATTTGAAAATTAGTTGTTCAATTATCACACTTACAAAATCAAAGATTGATATGCACAGACTTAGATGCTCATAAAAGGTTGACCAAAAAAGACAGTGAGCCAAGAAATTTATCTTCAGTACCTAAAAATAACATTGCTTCATTTCAAATTTTAAGTAAATCTTCAAAATTAATTTTTTAAAAATATATCTTGTTTTACAATAATCATGTGCCATAATGATACACTGTGAGATAACACAGCGTATTAGCAAGTTCTAAAAGTTGTTGTAACTATGTTTAAAAATGCAAAGAGAGCCAGGAGCAGGGGCTCATGCCTGTAATCTTAGCACTTTGGGAGGCTTAGGCAGGAGGATCACCTGAGGCCAGGAGTTTGAGACTAGCCTGAGCAAGAGCGAGACCCCATCGCTACAAAAAGTAGAAAAATTAGCTGGTCATGATGGTGCATGCCTGTAGTCTCAGCTTCTTGGGAGGCTGAGTTAGGAGGATCGCTTGAGCCCAGGAGTTTGAGGTTGCAGTGAGCTATGATGACACCACTGTACTCTAGCCCAAAAGACAGAGCAAGACCCTATCTCAAAAAAAAAAAAAAAAAAAAAGCAAAGAGGCTACATGTTATACCAATATACTAACAGCATTTATACTGGGTTGATGGCACTATTGGTGATATATTTTTCTTTATTTGCCAAATTTTCTTCAATATGTTCTTTTTCTTAAATAAAGAAATGTACACGTGCCTCTTGTCCATACATGTAAATACTCTTGGAGCTAACTGTACTAACTACTAATACAAAGGAAAAAGATATATAAAATTTTTAGCTTATTTTCATTATAGCAGATAGTTTCTTATTTAAAAAATGATAGAATATAAGTCTCCTTAAATAAAATATTAGAAGAGAATGTGTAATATAATTATCCTTCTTTGAAGAATTACTAATACATACTTTATACAGTACTCATTTGCTTTTCACACTTTCCCTGCTGCCTTAATTCATGCTCTTATTATATTTAAAATACTACATTTTTTAAATGTTAGGGGTTATTAATTTTTAACCATTTTTTGGATTGCAAATTGTCAGAGGGAATAAGATTATCTGATAGCACCTTCCTTATTCACAAATAGCAATTAAAGCCATTTATTATATACATATAAACAACTGAATGTACAGTCACCAAATTTGAGGGTCAGCTGTTTTCAATAAAGGAATATCTAGTTGTATTGGGTCTCATGAATAGCTCATTGTTGAGTGAAGGAACTAAGGCCACCTCCTCCCTGGGACTGTGACAAGGTTAAGGGGGCGGGGAGTATTATACTTCTCCACCTCTCTGTTTTTCCATAATTCTTTCCAATAACATTTATGAGGCTCATGTACATACAATTTTTTGATGAATAACAACATGAAAATTTAAGGTGACAAGCCTTTGCTTCTCACACAGTTGCATTTTCTTAAGGATTTCACTCTATGCTATTCTTGGAACCTGGGTTTTGGGTTTATTGGGGTTTTTTCCTAACTAATAAAGGCTGAACTTGCATTGATCTCTCACTAACAGATATGAAATGTTACAATTAAAATGGATCAAAATCTTCAACTTAGAATAATCAAAAACTCAGAACAACTTAAGGTTTCAGTGTAAAACAAAAAGAACATAAACAAAAGAGAATTTTTAAGATCAGCAACATTCATAAAATTAGTGCTACCTAGAGCCAGATGAATGGAACATTGGAAAAGACTCTACGTTGAGTGGAAGGGAAGAGAGCAGACAGGAATGCCCATCAGCATAGCACAGGCATAGCTGTTACCAGGTAAATCAGGCAAAAGTGATCTGGCTTTAATAGTGCCCACAATGGCCTCAACCTCTCGTGTAAATTATGTCATGGCCAGCTGTCTGTTCAGATCAGAAGCGGTAAACTCAGATACCCACAGAACCCAGGCAAGTAACTAAAATAAGCCACGCCAGAGGATGTAAGAAAAATAGGGAGTAAGGGAACAGTAGCAAAGTGGAAAAGTCTAGGCCCCAACTGCAAGGGGCAGCAGTTACTTAGCTTCAGCCCAGTGTTGCCTTGTAGGAATATAGGCCTACTGTTGTTAAACCTTTTTTTTTTTTTTTTTATGTGAAATTGCCTGGTTTTTAAGTGTTGGCAACTTTTTTTTTAAGGACACTGTGTGAGACAACACAGTGCAGGCCAAATAAAACACATCCATCTGTGGCCTTGCTGCAGCCTGAACCACCATTTTACAACCTCAGGCTTAAATCTTACACCCTCTAAATCGACCTGTGGGGGGATGTCTGCATTTGGAAAGTTGATGTTCCTTCTACTTTTAATTCTGAAGTCATGTTTGGGGTCAGAAGGAAAGAACCACTATAGTGATTACATAAGAAAATTCAAAGGAAAATTCAAAGAAATTGATGAAAACCTAAAAATTGGCTCATGAAAAAGGATAAATGTAAACATATGATACTCAACTAATTTTTTAGCTCATAACAAAGATATAGAAGGGAAGAATTTCAGCAAACTTAAGTGATCATGAGAAAAAATAAAGAGGACTCAAAATGAAGAGTTTCTCCAAAAAGAATAAAGGAAGCGGGGGGTGGGGGGGAGAAAAAAATATGTATCCAACACACTAATTCAAAAACTCCTTTGGAACTCTAATTTCTTTAAACTTTGTTGTTTTTAACTTATTTTTTTCAAACACTGCTTTTAATTCTGTTTCTAAGCTCTACAAAAGTTGTATTTTATTTGTTTCATTAGGAAATACAAGAATGTCACAAATCAATCATTTCTTTGCACTTAGGTGGCCCTATTATCAGTTTAAAGATGGGCTGGTTTTTGCATCTGGCCATAAAATATATATCACTTCAAAACCTTTTTGAAATAAAGCAAGTTTAAAAAAAACACTACATTTTAGATTGGCTACCACTTATGATATTAATCTTATGTTAATAATAATCAGTCATCCCATTCAACCAAATTTTTCATGATAGGGTGAAATTATAATAAAAACAAATATGGTGCTGCAGTTGCAAAAGCTGGTTATTTTCTGGCCACACTTGAGGATGCTTTTAGTAACAGTACTTCCAAAGAAAAAGAAATGTGTTTAGTTTTCGGTCTAATCCAACTGTTTACAACTACTGCTATGTAATAAATCACACCAAACTGAGCAGCTTTAAATAGCAAACATTTATTTCATAGTTTCTGCAGGTCAGGAATCTGGGAGTGGCTTATCTGGGTGGTCCAGGCTCAGGGCCTCTCACTAGACTACAATCAAGGTGTCAGCTGGGGCTGCAGTTACCCAGGGATTTGATGCTGAGCACACTCATGGGAGTGTTAGGAAGAGTCTTCAGTTCCTCAACAGGTGGGCCTCTACACAGGGTGCTCATGATGAGGCTTACCCTAAAGTAAGGGATCCAAAAGAGAGGATCCATGACAAAGGCTTCAGTCCATTATAACCTAAAGTTAGATTGGAAGTAGCTGGCAACTCATCACTTCTGTGATGTTTCATTGGTACAATGGGGGAGGGGACTGCACAAGGATGTGAATAATAGGAGGCAGGCAGCATGGAGACTGGCAACCACAAAGCCCTTTGTTCTTCACCAACACCTTTGAGAGAGGCAACATCCTTCCATAGGTAGAATGACTCATTATAGCTACAATTCTGAGCTGAGAGATTGACATCTCCAATTGCAGGTGGAAGTGAGGAAGTGAGATAAGCATGAAGAGGGAATTTGCATATTGTTATGAAAAAGTCTCATATGTGACTTTTAGTTCTCCCCCCACCCCCAACACACATACAGATGTCATTTTTCCTACTCTCATCATTTCCACCCTGCTTCCCTCCACCCAATCTTCAGGGCCATTGGTTTAACCCTAACACATGGGTTGAGTGAGAGTTTAAGGATTAACCTACATATGTAGATTTGCTTTAAAGGTGAAATAATTCTGGCTCCTTTAAAAAGTCAAGTGAAGGCCGGGCGCAGTGGCTCACGCCTGTAATCCTAGCACTCTGGGAGGCCGAGGCGGGTGGATAGCTCAAGGTCAGGAGTTCGAAACCAGCCTGAGCAAGAGCGAGACCCCCGTCTCTACTAAAAATAGAAATAAATTAATTGGCCAACTAAAAATATATAGAAAAAATTAGCCGGGCATGGTGGCGCATGCCTGTAGTCCCAGCTACTTGGGAGGCTGAGGCAGAAGGATTGCTTGAGCCTAGGTGCTTGAGGTTGCTGTGAGCTAGGCTGACGCCATGGCACTCACTCTAGCCTGGGCAACAAAGTAAGACTCTGTCTCAAAAAAGAAATAAATAAAATAAAATAAAAAGTCAAGTGAGTCAAGCCATTGATCTGGAGTTAATGGGGCTTTAGTAAGGACTTACAATCAGCTGGGATGAACGGAGAACTCTCACAGGGGCCAAGGATGAAAAGCAGCTATAAAACATGGTAAGGAAAAGTCAAGAAGTAGAGATGACCAGAGAAGGACAAAGTGGGAAAAGATAAAGACTTTAGTATGGCCTTGGAAGACAATAGGTCAAGGAAATTTAAAGTCATTTTAACCCCCACCCCCACCACCAATTTAGTATTTGACTTTTATTAATAACAGCTGAGAGTAAGCTGACTGGAGTAAGGCAAAACTACAGAGAGGGTCTAGAGTACGCTTGTAACAAAGAAGATAGACTAAAATAATAGGAATTAGATATTTACAAAATAATACTTTTTATGTCTAGAAATTTTTCCCTTTGTTTTCTGCTTGCTTGATATAGCATCATAACCACAGTTGTGGTTTCACTCTACCTACAGTTTTGCATTCTACTTAAAAAAAAACCAACATGGAAAACACATATTTTATTATTCAAACTTCAATGGTATTCATTTTTTGCTCCATCCCAGTGCTAGATAAGAAGTCACTGCCTTCGAAGAGCTCAGTCTGATCGAGAAGGCTAAATAGTAAAAGGCTAAACGTACTCTAATGCAATTATCTACAAGAATAGGCAAGGGAGAAAGGAAACAGAAAAGGGAAACAAAAACAAAACATTGAGAGATTAAAAAGTTTACATCATATTTTTTAAAAAGTGGTCCCTGCTCAGCAGCTCTTGATGTGACTTCCCTTGAGTAGTTTCTTGAAGCCCCTCATGGGCTTCTGTGTCTTGTATTTCCGAGGATGGAGCTAAGCCAAAGTTTTTAACAGTTGTCTAATATCCCACTGAGTAAATATGCCACAATTTATGTAACCAGTCTCCCACTTTAGGACATTTAATTAGTTTTTGGTTTGGCTTGATTTTGTTTACCATTATATACCATAATGAACCTCTTTTGCATTCAGATTACATATTAGTTATCTATTGTTATATAACAAATTACTCAAAACTTAGCCGCTTAAGGCATCACTTTTTACCTCAGTTTCTGTGGGTGCAGAATCCAGGAGCAGCTTAGTGGGGTGGTTTTGGCTTAGAGTCCCTCATGAAATTGCTGTCAAATTGTCAGCCGGGGTTGCAGTCACACGAAGGCCCAATTGGGGGAAGATTTGCTTCCAAGCTCACTCATGTAGTTCAGTTGTTGGGAACTCTCCATTTTTTACCATGTGGACCTTTCCATAGGCTGCCTAAGTGTCCTTGTGACATGGTAGATGGCTTCCCCTACAGCAAGTGATCTGATAGAGACAGAGTGCCCAAGACAGAAACTCTAATCTTTTATAACCTATTCTCAGAAAGTGATACACCATGACTTCTGCTAATCACACAGACCAGCCCTGGGGTAATGTGGGAAGGAACTAAACTAGGACGTGAATACCAGGACACAGGGTCTGGGAGGCTGACTACCACAGTTTGTACACACATACATAAATATTTCCCAAGTATACATACACATACCTATACACACACACACATCACACATACACACACACGTGAAATTACAGAGGGGCAGGGAGTTGGCATTTTTTCAGGTTCTTGATACTTTTAAATTAAACCACATGAAATTTCTGTTTTGTTGATCAAAACCAACCAAATACAGGTAATTTCATATAGGTCAACCTAATACATACTGCAATATTTTCCAAAGGGATTGTATCAGTAGGCATCCCCATCAAAATGTATAAGATGAGGCTGGCAATTTGGCCACATATCTTACATTGTAGCTCTTACATCAAGTAAGAAATTGCTGGAAGCTTTTTTTTTCCCCTCACTGAATCTCTTCCTTCCTTTCTTTCTTTCTCCCTCCCTCCCTTCCTCCCTCCCTCCCTCCCTCTCTCTTTTTCTTTCTTTCTTTCTTATTTCAAAAAATTTAGGGGTACAAGTGTTTTCTGTGACACCAATAAAAATTGCTAGAAGTTGAATCATCATTTACTTCTCACAAAATAGTATATTTGCTTCCATATTCCTTAATTTACTGCAAACTAGAGTTTAGTTACATTGATTAATAAACATAAATATTACATATGACTTTTTAAGATCACAGTATTACTAACACATTGCCTTTTAACAAATATCCACAAAGCATAGACACAGTAATTCTAAGTAAGTGCTGGCCAATAGAAATAAAACCCATATAATGTAATTTAAAATTTGAAATTAGTCAGACTTAAACAAAAAACAGCTGAAATTAATTCTAATATACTTTAATGCAATACATCTGAACTATAATTTAACATGCTATCAATTTTAAAAATGTAATGAGATATTTCACATTCTTTTTTCATACTAAGCTTAGAATCTAGTGTGTATTATACTTATAGCATGTCTCAATTCAGCTGCTAAATTTTCATCAGAAATCCTTGATCTGTATCTAGATTTCAAAAAGTTTACAGCTGACAAATAGATTCACATACCCATGGTTGTTCCAATCACATCTAACATTTTTCTAATAACTAAAATTGAGTATCAATTTTTATTTAAATTAATTAAAAGTAAATAAAATTAAAAATTTAGCTCCTCAAATGGACTAGCCACAGTTCCAGTGTGCCAGTCACATGTGACCACCACACTGGTAAAACTGTAGTGTGAGATCAAAGGAGATATAAAGAAATGGCATATGGCTAGCTATGGCAGTACGACACAAATGCTTAAATAGCTATAGTTAATACCTTTTCAAAGTCAGAGGTTCTATCTTGAGTAAAATCCCTTGACGCAATTAACTTATTCTACACTTTTACAGCAAGCTGGTTCATTCATCTAAAACCACAAATAAGAGCAAACTAGGACCAAAAAATTAACTGTGCAAAATCAGTCAGCTACCATGGTAATAATACAGCTCCTATTTTCCTGCAGACCATGGATTTAAAAATCTGTGGCAAGACAAGATGATGAACATGTCTTATTTCAAAGTATGATTCTTATGCTAACCAAGTCCTGAGCTTTTAATAGCTAAACTCTCTTGTAGATGTTTATGAAATGCTCAATTGGAGTACTTACAAATTTCAGTCAAGTACATTATGCTTAATGTACTTCTAGAAATTCAAATGTAAACAAAAGTGTTTTTCTCCTCATTATCTAAAAGGTGTTAGGCAGACTTATACGCTAGTAAATGGAAAATAAACCAAGTGCAAGAAACAATTTGTTCAAACTCAAGAAACATGTCATGATGCACTGTTCAAACCTGGTTTATTTCCAAACCGCTAGCATACAAAATACCCCTCTTTCTTTATCCATTCAGCACACACACATTTAGTGACATTTCTCCCACAGGTATTTGCACAAAGCAAAAAACAAGGCCTTAAGCTAAAAGAATTTTAGGTACTATCAGGTAGAGGAGGTATTGTGGGGAACAGAGAGCTTTACTACATGTGTCACTTCCTCCCATATTTCTATGCCCAAAGTCCGTTCAGTGATTATCTTGATGTAACAGAGTTTGCAAGAAAGTAAAGATTCCCCTTTTTGCCACTGTATGACCTAATTCATGAATCACCTTTCACTTAATCCACATATAATCACCCAATGCATTACATATCCTTTTTAATTCGGTGTTGAACATTTGTGTCCAGTGTTTGCCTGGCTGTCTGCATGACCTTCATGCTCATCTGTGCCAATGTTTCTGCCTTGGATTGTAAAGTCTTAGAGGTGAGATCTCAGCCAATTTAGTTTACTTTACACAGTAAGAAAGATATGGTAACACACATAAGTGCCTCAAATTCTTTTTGGTGACTACCATGATGATGATGTTGCTAAAGAAATTGATTGCTAGCCTCATACATAAAGTCAGAGGCTTAAGTGACTTAGGAATCTGAGGCTATATGATTATACTTTGTTGTTCCATATTCTAAATCCTAAAAAAAGATAAAAATAAAAACCAGAAGATTTTTATTAACCAAGGTATCCTAACTAAAAAAAACACAAGATATAAAAACAAAAGAATCACAACATATTTTTTACCAGTACACAAACCGAACCCTGAAAATGACTAACAAATTCAATAACCACTGAATAGAACAAGGTTATAATTAAAACGTTCTTTTGTTTAGCACATTTGGCCTCTATGCCCAAAGAACATAGAAGAGACATTTATTTTCACTTTATACTTTTTTCACTAGCACCTAAATAAACAGAAAGATATTTGTGAAAATAAGTCTTAGGATCAAAATAGGTGTCATATGTAGTATGTATAATTCCATGTATCTCATTTGCCTCTATGTTTGTGTTCCTCAACTCCTCTGAGATGAAAGAAGTTGTAAAAAGAAAGATAAGCAAAAGATATTAGCAAAATCAACATTATTATCTACAAGTACCAGTGAAGACAGTTGTCTGCAGAGTCTTTAAAATAATATTTGTTCAACACAGCGGCTCATGCCTGTAATCTCAGAGTTCTGGGAGGCTGAGGTGTGAGGATTGGTTGAGCCCAGGAGTTCAAGACCAGCCTGAGCAACATAGTGAGACCCCGTCTCTACAAAAA